>CAMQGK010000478.1:4275000-4295000 GCA_947000775.1 Pterois miles | reverse complement strand
CCACCACTGCTAGCAGGGATCCCACCACAGCTAGCTGGGCTTCCACCACTGCTAGCAGGGATCCCACCACAGCTAGCTGGGCTTCCACCACTGCTAGCAGGGATCTCACCACAGCTAGCTGGGCTTCCACCACTGCTAGCTGGGCTTCCACCAGTGCTAGCAGGGATCTCACCACTGCTAGCTGGGCTTCCACCACTGCTAGCTGGGCTTCCACCACTGCTAGCACGGATCTCACCACTGTTAGCTGGGCTTCCACCACTGCTAGCTGGGCTTCCACCACTGCTAGCAGGGATCTCACCACTGCTAGCTGGGCTCCCACCACTGCTAGCTGGGCTTCCACCACTGCTAGCTGGGCTCTCACCACTGCTAGCTGGGATCCTACCACACCTAGCTGGGCTTCCATCACTGCTAGCTGGGCTTCCACCACTGCTAGCAGGGATCTCACCACTGCTAGCTGGGCTCCCACCACTGCTAGCTGGGATCCTACCACACCTAGCTGGGCTTCCATCACTGCTAGCTGGGCTTCCACCACTGCTAGCAGGGATCTCACCACTGCTAGCTGGGCTTCCACCACTGCTAGCTGGGCTTCCATCACTGCTAGCTGGGCTTCCATCACTGCTAGCTGGGCTTCCACCACTGCTAGCAGGGATCTCACCACTGCTAGCTGGGCTTCCACCACTGCTAGCAGGGATCTCACCACTGCTAGCTGGGCTTCCACCACTGCTAGCTGGGCTCCCACCACTGCTAGCTGGGATCCTACCACACCTAGCTGGGCTTCCACCACTGCTAGCTGGGCTTCCACCACTGCTAGCCGGGATCCTACCACACCTAGCTGGGCTTCCACCACTGCTAGCCGGGATCCTACCACACCTAGCTGGGCTTCCACCACTGCTAGCTGGGCTTCCACCAGTGCTAGCAGGGCTTCCACCACTGCTAGCTGGGCTTCCACCACTGCTAGCTGGGCTTCCACCACTGCTAGCAGGGATCTCACCACTGCTAGCAGGGATCTCACCACTGCTAGCTGGGCTTCCACCACTGCTAGCTGGGCTTCCACCACTGCTAGCTGGGATCCTCCCACACCTAGCTGGGCTCCCACCACTACTAGCTGGGATCCTACCACACCTAGCTGGGCTTCCATCACTGCTAGCTGGGCTTCCACCACTGCTAGCCGGGATCCTACCACACCTAGCTGGGCTTCCACCACTGCTAGCCGGGATCCAACCACACCTAGCTGGGCTTCCACCATACCAGGCCAGGCTTCCTCGACCTGTAGCTGGGCAACCACAGCATCAGATCCAGCAATTACCTCAGTTAAGCTGCCAAACGGAGGAGCAACTACTGCAACATGGGTCATGTTCACAGCATGTCCCACAACCTCAGGTCCAACAAAAAAAAAGTTATTTTCCCTAAACCCGGCAATTAAAAGGCAAAACAAAATGCACCTTTTTCAAACACTTAATAATGCTAAAACCATCTGGGACTCACGATCTAAACCACGGGGAATTTTACTTGGGCATATCAACATTCGCAGTATTGTCAACAAAATGGAACAAATAGAACATCTTCTACGTGACTCTAGTATTGATATATTTGGGATATCTGAAAGTTGGTTGACACACTCGTCATCTACAGCAGCCATCAGTATTCCAGGGTATAATGGATTTAGAAAAGACAGAGAAGCAGGGCGAGGTGGGGGAGTATTAATCTATGTAAGAGAAAAATTCAAATGTGAGATAATGAGGTGGCCTAAAGAAGCTAATGTTGAGTGTATTGGTCTAATCATAACACTCCTCCGCAATGTCTTTTACTGTGATTTGTGTGTCGACCTCCCTCAGCAAATGACGTATTTTATGATCATCTCCAGACAATATTAGATCACTGCAGCTCTAACAAGGAACTCATCCTTCTAGGCGACCTTAACATCAACTGGGACATCAAGTCAGATGGGAAAAAAATGAACAGCTTCTGGATAAGTACAATTTGACACAAATTATAAAAGGACCAATACATACATTGAACACAACAATTGACCTAATTTTTACGAATAAACCTGAAAGAATCTCCAAGTCTTTCAATCTACTATCTGGCCTGTCAGATCACAATTTTATTCTATGCTCAAGGAAAATGAAGAGGAAGCACCTAATGGCATCCAGCAGGTCACCAACACTATTTCATCCACAAAAGTCAGCAACAATTCAAGAATGAGGAAATCCAAAATGTAGATTGGTCGAAAATCTTGGAAAATAAGGACAGTGAGATTAGCTCAGATAATTTCATTAAAAAAGTCATTGACATTATAATGCATTTTACAAAGACGGGTAAAACCAAACAACATAAAAATAATCTGCCCTGGTTGAACGATGAGATTTTACAATCAATGAAGAATAGAGATAACGCTCTAAAGCAATCTCTAAAAACTAGAACCACAAGGGACAGACAAATCTTTACGTGTCTACGAAACAAAGTCGTAAGGATGATTTGCAAAGCAAAAGCAGAGTTTAATATCGAGACCATAAAAGAGGCAAATGGTAATGGAAAGCGAATATGGAACAATCTAATAAGTTATTGAGACGGGACAAGTCGAATTATCCTGGTGATCTACAGCCTCAGCTAAATGATGAGCTAGCTGATAATCGAGACATTATTGTGAATCATCTCAATAAATTTTCATTGGTTCAGTTGAGGAACTTACAAAGCACCTTAAATGCTCACATACTCCTCAATATCCTGTTGATGCAAGTAAACCAATATTCAGTATCGACAAAATAACGGTCCCTATGGTACTAGAAATAATTTCCTCCTTAAAAAGCTCAAAGGCCAGATATCCATTTGGTCTTGCCACTGACTTTTTAAAGACCCATAAAGAGGTTCTTGCTGGCCCAATCACACATCGTACAAATCGATCTATAAAACAGAGAACTGCACCATCGACTTGGAAGATTGCTAACGTCTCCCCAGTCTTTAAGGCTGAGAACTATCGACCAGTAAGTATTCTACCCATAATTTCCAAAGTAGCAGAGAAATGGGTCACAACAAAACTGACAGAACACCTAAATACTGGCCATGCCACTATTCACCCAATGCAGTTTGGATTTAGGAAACTTCATTCAGTCGGCTAGCTGTTATTTCCGAGAAAACTTAAAGAACCTATTGGATCAGGGCGGCCATGTAGCGGCAGTATTCCTTGATTTAAAGCATGCCCTTGGCACCATCACTCATGATGTGCTTATCGCTAAATTAACCCATTTCAACTTCTCAGATAGTGCTCTCTGCTGGATGAAATCATATCTGTCGGACAGAAAACAGTTCAAATTGGCAACTTACCATCCTCATACCTAACTTGTACCACAAGGCATAATACTGGGTCCTATCTTATTCAGCCTATATGTCATTAACTTACTGAATATCAGGAGAAATATATAAATGCAACTCTACGCTGACGACACTGTATTATACTGTAATGCAAGGTCAAAACAGGAAGCCACTGCAACACTCTCGGGAGCCATGGTGTCCCATTGGCTCAAAAACTGTGGTCTGCATTTGAATACAAAAAAACGTCTGTATGTTTTCTCCCGACAGCAACCATCAGTTGTAGTGGATGGAGAGAGACTTGAGGTGGTTGAACACTTTAAGTACCTCGGGGTTGTCTTTGATTCTAATATCAATTTTAAGCAACATATTAAAGTCTCAAATAAAATTAAATTCAACTTGTCAAATTTCAAACATGTCAGACCTTTCCTGAATCTGGAGACAGTGAAAACCTATATGCATGCAGTGGTTTTGACTCACACTTCCTACGGTTATACAACATGGTCACATACCTCAGGAAGTACTCTAAACCCCTCAAGTCACTCTTCAGGAGAACACTAAAAACTCTTGACAAAAAACCAATACATTACCACTATTGTAAAATTATTAATAAGCACAAAATCTTGGACTTTCATAGCTACCAGTTGTTTTTGTATGCGTGTCTCATCTATAAGGTTTTGAATGGTCTAGCCCCTCCACCATTACAGGACTTCATAAAGAAAAAATCATCCAGAGGAAACACCAGAGCGCTGACGAGAGGAGACGATGGTGTTCAGCGGCGCCGGACTACATTTGGCCAGATGGTGGCGTCCATCAGAGGAACAGTGTTGGAACACTGCCAGCTCATGGTAGAAACTGTGACAACTACATCACCTTTAAAAAGATGCTCAAACTGGTTGAAAACTACCCAGACCTGCTCTCATGGGAGACCTCTACATCTCTCTGTTCTATGTATGGATTTATCAGGACTTGTTCTCTGTGTCAGATTTCTACATGTTCTATGTTCTATGTGTTCTACGTGGTGTATCGTCTCTATGTTTTTCTATACCTGCCTTAGGACAACAGATGAAATTTAGCAACTGCGCTAATTCCGGCATATTTATATCGATGCTTTTACTGATATGTTGATTAGAAGAAGAAGAAGAACAACCTTTATTAGTCCCACGAGGGGAAATTCAATTTTTACACTCTGTTGTTGATGTCAGAGTGATGGGGCTGCTCCTGACAAGCGCCCCGAGCAGTTGGGGGTTTGGTGCCTTGCTCAGGGGCACCTCGGCAGTGCCCAAGAGGTAAACTGGCACCTCTCCAGCTACCAGTTCACACTCAGTTCATGTCGGGACTTGAACCGGTGACCCTCCAATTCCCAAGCCAACTCCCTACAGACTGAGCTACTGCCGTCCCTAAATTAACGTGCATTGGTCTTATCAAAAAAAAAAAAAAGTAAGTAAGAAACGTCATCTGAGTGATTCATGGAGCAGTCCAGTCTCTCCGTTAACCGAGTATCGCCATCGAACTGGGGTTACGATTCAATACATTGTGATTTTTTTCCAATTGTATAAAGAACACACCAGACATTCACCATTTCAAATTCAAATTCACAAAACAAATTTACCATTTGTGTTAACAGTCTGCTTATTGTCAATACTACTTATGTTGTTCCTATATTTTATATTTCCCTTTGTTTCTATTGTTCCTATTTTTTTATTTCCTTTTATTTAAATTGTCATATTTAATGTCTATGTACATTTGTTAAATGTCTTGATTTTGTTCTATATCCTCTGCTGCTGTACACCTCAAATTTCTCCATTGTGGGACAAATAAAGGAATAGCTCATCTTATCTTTTCTTAGAATGAAAAATATCACATTTATACTGCTGAAAATGGCCATGCCTGTCTTTCCTCGACAAAACGTCGTGTTCATTTTGGAGCGTTATTTAACCTCCTTCCTGACCTGGCTGGTACCGATGGATTCTTCAGGTCCAGTTCCATATGATACCAGGATCTTCTCACTTTAAGACGGAGCCGCTACAACCTCTGAAATACAGAATAACAGCTGAATTGTAAAGAGGTTAATAGTTTATACTAGGGCTGTCAGTTTAACGTGTTAATTAAATTGATTAATTACGCTGCAAATTAACGCGCTATAAAAATTAACACAATTAATCATGAGTGGCAAGTCAATGCGCAAGCATTTTAAATTTGGCCCATTGAGTGACCCGTAGGCTGCAGTGGCGTCACTTCGTACCTGCGCCACTAGTCAAAAGCTGACTGACAACAGAGATGGACGCGACACAGGAGAGCGAGGCGAGCCCACTCGGACCTGTCACTCGGACTCTGACTCGGACTAGGAGCAGCGGGGGCCTCTAGCCCGCTACAAAGCTGAGCCGTGCATTGAATGCATGAGTGTCCACTGGAGTGGTGGCAGCTCACCAGGAGCTGATGAACAGCTGTCCTCTCCTCCTACCTGGCTACCGCTGCCACGTCTGGGCCAGGTGAGAGACTCTTTTCACTGCAGGTAACATCATTGAAAAGAAGAGAGCAGCCTCACACTCACACAATGTAAACAAGCTTGTTTGTCTGAGCAACTGGCTCAAGGACACATAGAGTTGTCTGTTGTCAGTTCCTGTAACGTTAGCTGACCCTTTTAAAGGAAATGCTGTTGGCATCTTGCTATTGATGTTGCCTTATTTAGAGGCATGTTATACTATTCATTTTGAATTGCTGTATTGAGTCAGCTTTAGTATTCATTTTGATTGAGAGTCTGCTTATGTGCCTATTTGAGACTCAGCCTTATTTTATTTCTGAATTTTATTTATTTTATTTAACTGTATTTGTATTGCATTTTTGAGAAATGCACCTGGCCTAATTGGTTTGCTGATGTGATTGACCTTTTTTCTTTTGAATTTCATTTATAAAGCACACTTAACCAATAAAAATGTGGATTTCAAATCTTCTCTTCTTGGTGTATTCTATTGATTAGTCATGCATTACGATTTTGTAATGTCCTAGAATTCAAATTCTTTATTTGGGGGCCTTTAGCAGGTATGAGATTAAAATGCGATTAATTAGATTAATTAATTACAAATCCTGTAATTAATTAGATTAATTTTCTTAATCACCTGACAGCACTAGTGTGTATATATTTGTGTGTACTGTATACTGGGGTACTCTGTTGTTCACACAGTACATATACATGTCAATGGAGAGATGTCAGAGTGAGGGGGCTGCTCCTGACAAGCGCCCAGAGCAGTTGGGGGTTTGGTGCCTTGCTCAGGGGCACCTCGGCAGTGCCCAAGAGGTAAACTGGCACCTCTCCAGCAACCAGTTGGTCTTGGTCCATGGGGGACTTGAACCGGCGTCCTCCGCGTCCTAACCCAAGTCCTTACGGACTGAGCTACTGCCGCCCATATCTGCTATACATATATATATATATATATATATATATATATATATATATATATATATATACATGTATATATATATATATATATATATACATGTATATATATATATATATATATATATATACATATATATATATATATATATATATATATATATATATGCCAATAGGAGTATTAGTATTAGGAGTATTAAATACTTGACTAATCTCCCTTTAAGGTACATTTGCAGGAATATAAAATGTGTGATTAATCTCAATTAACTATGGACAATTGTGATTAATTAAGATTAAATGTTTCAATCGATTGACAGGCCAAGTTCATATAAACCAGTGAATCTGCATTTTAATGTTTTAAGGATGTAATAAACTTGGTTTATGAGACACTAAATTTAAACAGCATCTGCAGCGGGAAGTTTTGCCTGAACTACACGACAGGACTAATTAAAACAAACACTGAACCCAGTGACCTTTCAAATATGGCCGTGTTTTAGTCATCACGAGGCCGAGCCGTCCCTGGACGGACGTCGAAGGAATGCTAAATAAAGTGATTTTACAAAGCGCTGCAGTTACTGGCGTCCTCCAGCAGATGGTGGACTGAGAGAGAGAGATGGGGTGGGAGAGAACGGAGGAGGCAAGGGAGGAAAACGGAGAAATGAAAGAGGGAAAGCGAAGACAGACATGAAGGAAAACATGAAAGGGAATGAAAAAGAGGAGAGCGGTGCATTCATTAATATGCGTCACATTTAGCAGCCTCCAGCTGTGTTGAGAAATAGACAACCTCTGGGTTCCCCTTGTAGACACACTCATCCTTCAAACATAAAAAACTCATGTTTCTGTAGGACTAGAAGTGTTTGTTTTAAACACTCTGCAAAGCCACACGGGTGGGGTTTAACACATCAGACATGCAAAGCCATTTCGACAACACAGACACACATCTGTTAGCATGTTTAATACACTAATTCACGCAAGCAGGCAGCACTTGGATCATCCTGATGCTGCTAAACCCCACCCATCTGACGCTCAGAGGTGGATAAAACAAACGTGTATTACAAAGGAATGCTCTGGTGTTCGTAATCGCACATATTTTCTTTTCTTTTTTTGCTTTTCTGACATTTAAACTTGGCGACAGGCATGCAGGGTTGCCATGATAACGGCTCAACTTGTTCATCAACCTTCAAGCTCAGAAATGTAAGGACACACACACACACACACACACACACACACACACACACATATGCACGCACACACGCACGCACACACGCACACGCACACACACATGCACACAGTCAAAACGAGGCGTGGGAGGACCTTGCACCATGGCGACCACATCCTGTCTCATTTATTAATAGAAACAGACACTAGTGATATGCACTATAACAACCTGACACTGTTGTGCTGTAGATGGACAGTTGGACGGACGGAGGGACGGAGGGACAGACGGACGGACGGACGGAGGGACGGACACAGTTTAGAGGCCGATGTCTGGTCTGCTGCTGTGTGTGGTGTTGGGGTTGCTTTGCAGCCTCCAGATCAGATCTGGTGGAGGCCCATGTGATCACTAACTGATGGTGGTGAGGAGAGGAGGAGAGAGGAGGAGAGGTTTTGGTTTGCTTTTCAAAATCCTTTTATTTACCAATTAGGGAAATGAAAACCAGATCATTGTCTGACATGAGCCAAAAGACACAAAAAGTCACATTAATGAAAAAACAGCAGCAGCATTTTTCTCTGATCAGAGATTAATAATCAAATCTCCATCCTCCCCCAGAGAGCATAAAACCCCTCCAATAGTCCATACGCGGCTGAAACCCTGCACATTGTCCATCATCTGGTAGTAGGTGTATTCCACCCTCAGTCTGGCCTTCAGTAGTACCTCCAGAACCGGGACCACCTCCACCGAACTTTGCAGAACCAGACAAAACGTTCATCAAAGTATGAACAGACTTCTTCTTGGCAGAGTATTTTGGGCTAAAGATAAACAGATCAAAAGAAAAAACCTCCCCGAGACCCTGAAACCACCTTTTTAAAAGGTCAAACAGATCCGACAGCCGAGGACACTCAACAAATAAATGCTGGATGGTCTCAACCTGACCACAGAAGGTGCATTCCTCCCCCAGATCAGGATCCAGGTGCGCTCTGTATCTGTTCGTAGCTATTGCCCCATGAACAACCCTCCACTGGAGGTCTGCTGTCTGCTTTTCAACGGGCAGCTTGTACAGGGTCCGCCAGCTGCCTTTCGGGGAAAAACCTGGACCAAAAAACTCAGTCCACTTTGACTCCCTCACCCCTGCCAGAGAGGGCAGGTTCAGAACCTTGATGAAGATCTGGTACAGTTGTTTTTTCCCCACCGACTGAAAACTGCCCAGTTGGGGCGTTGTGAGTGTCAGCAGCTGACCTCCTCCCTCCTGCCACTCCCCCACAGCTGGGGTGATGGTCAGAGAGGGGAACCCATACTCGCCCTCCTCACTCCACTGGTCACACAGGGCCTGGTCTTCAGCAAACCCCCTCAGAGACTGTGGCAGGGCAGCCCGGACTTCCTCCACCACCCTGTTGATCCACCTGACAGAGGTGATGTTGCTGCTCTCCCTCAGGACGTCCACTGATTTTGAGGTCATCCTTATCAGATGGCCCAGTTTATTGCAGCCAGCCTCTCTGAGCTTGGTCCGCAGGCTGGCAGATTGGAGCGTTTTAGCTTTTATAAAGTTATTGAAGAATAAGGGTTCCTCAAACAGCCACATGCCTGGTGTTTCATTTGTGGTGCGTGTGCTGTTGAAAACTTTCCAAGCCTGCAGTACCGAGGAATAAAAAGCTGAGAGCCCACCAAGATCCACTTCCCCAGGTTGCAAGAGGAAGAGCTGTTTGTCATATCCCAAGCGCCCTGCTCTTCTTAGCAACAGTCGAGCGGTATCCAGCCAGCCTGGGCCACAGTTATAAAGAAGCCTTTGTGCAGTCTGGAGTCTAAAGGAGGCAATTTTGGACTGGATGTTTATTAGTCCCTGCCCCCCTTCCTCCACAGGCAGGTAGAAGGCCACTGCCTGGAGACAGTGCCGACCAGACCGGAAAAAGTCCACGATGGTTCTTTGAATATCCTCAACCAAGTCTCTCGGTGGCGTCAAAGCAACAAGTTCTGTGCCAAAGAGTCGAAGCGACCAAGTTATTGGTGACCAGAACTCTTCCGCTATATGACAGCTGGGGTAGCAACCATTTCCATTTAGACAACCGAGCGCACACTTTCTCCTTCACTCCCTCCCAGTTCCTCCTCTGGAAACTCTCAGTTCCCAGGAACACTCCCAGCACTTTTAGCCCCTCCCTCCCCCACTCAAGTCCTCCAGGCAGGGTGGGCACCATCTGGTCTCCCCACTGCCCTACCAACAATGCCTCACTTTTTCCCCAGTTCACCCGTGCAGACGAGGCCTTTTCGTATAGGGACAGAGTGTCCCGCAAACATTGAACGTCCCCCTGAGAGGACACAAACACACAAACATCATCTGCATAAGCAGATACAGTAGGGGGACGCTCAATGATAGATGAACCAGGTATTGAGATACCACTGAGCCGCCCTCGCAATCTGAACAGCAAGGGCTCTATTGCAAGGCTGTAGAGCTGTCCCGATATAGGACAGCCCTGCCTGATCCCTTGCTGCACAGGAATCAGCCGACTCAGCCCTGCCCCCATCTTCGCCATACACTGTGCACCACTATACAGTAAACTAACCCAAGATACAAAACCATCACCAAAACCAAAAGCCCTAAGTGCAGAAAACAAATAACAGTGATCCACCCCATTAAAAGCCTTCTCCTGATCTATTGACACAATCCCAAAATTTACCTTATAACCCCGACACAAATCAAGTACATCTCTCATTAGGAAGATATTGTCCATGATTGTCCTGTCAGGGACACAATATGTCTGATCTAGAGAGCACCTTATAGTCAGTACATAACAGGGAAACTGGTCTCCAGTTCCTGAGCAGAGCCAGGTCCCCTTTCTTGGGCAGCAGCGAAAGTACTGCTCTCTGACACGACACAGGGAGAAAACCAGATCTAAAACACTCAACAAAGACTTCGTACAGATCAGGCCCAAGGATTTTCCAGAAGCACTGTTAAAAATCGGCAGAGAGACCATCGACATCTGATGCCCGTCCTGACGCCATCTCTTTAACCGCTGTAGTCAGCTCCTCCAGCATCAGCTCCGAGTCCAGAGCAGCCTTCTCCTCCGGGCTAAGCTGAGGGAGCCCCTCCAGGAGCTCCTCCAGGAGCTCCTCCCGACACTCCGCGCTGCAGGTTTCGGCCGCAAATAGCTCAGTATAGAAACCCACGGCCTGGCTCCTCATCTCACCCGGCTCAGTGGTCACTCTGCCTCCTGGAAGCTCCAAAACGGTCATCCGCTTCCTTTGCGCCACCGATCTCTCCAGATCAAAAAAGAAGGAGCTCGGAGCATCCATGTCTTTTATCTGGAGGAAACGAGACCTTACAAGCGCCCCCTTGACTCTCTCCTGCAGGAAGGAGCTAAGCTCCTTCCTCTTCTCCTGCAGCAGAAGACCAGTATTGGGACCTGGGTCCCGATGTAGTCCCTCCTCTATACACCTGATACTGGATTCAAGCTGTTTAACCACCGCCTTTATTTTTGCAGTAGAATGAGATGTATACTGTTGGCAGAAGACCCGAATCTGTGTTTTCCCGATCTCCCACCACAGCTTCAATGAACTAAAATCTGATTTTTTTGCTTCCCATCTTTGCCAAAAGCACTCAAAGCTCCGGCAAAAGACGCTGTCCTGCAGGAGCTTGTTATTGAAGCACCAGTATGCATTAACCCTCTCACCTGGTGAGATGATCAGGTCGACTGTTGCTAGATGGTGGTCAGTGAAGTCAACTGGATTTATGGTGCTACTTGCTAACCGGGAGGAGAGATTTTTTTAAATGTATATCCTATATCGAGTCTAGCTGCACTCACCCTGTTATTGCTGACCCTCACCCATGTGTACTGTCGTGATTTTGGATTTTTAACCCTCCATGCGTCTACCAGATCAGCCTGGATGATAATGTTTTTAAGGCTGTGAGATGACTGTGGGTGGGGATCCTCACCTGTCCTATCTACAGTGAAGTCTAAAGTGCAGTTAAAATCTCCACCTAGAATTAACTGCTCCTGGTGGAGCTCCTTCAGCTCTCTCTCTAATACGCTAAAGAAAGCTACTCTGCTCCCTGAGTTGGAGCATAAATGTTGATGAAGCAGAATACTGAATCATCTATTTCTGCCCGGACCACCAGGAGCCGACCCTTCACCGCCTCAGAGGAGGATAAAACCTTTACATTAGCAGCTGCTCTAAACAGGACAGCCACTCCGGCACTGACATTAGAGCCATGGCTGAGGGCACACGACCCGTCCCACCATAAACCCCAGTCTGGTTCATCAGATGGAGTCGTGTGAGTCTCCTGCAGAAACATCACATCGACTCTTTTCTGACTGAACACCTCAGAAATTAAAGCTCTTTTCTGTCTATCTCTCCCCCCATTGATATTCAAAGACCCGATCTTAAGGCTCTGCATGGAGAGGGCAAAGAAGAGGACCAGACAAGAAGCAACACTCAAAGAACAGTACAGAGAGGGAAACACCGTGCTGGACATGATCATTTCCATTTCTTTACTTTTTTAACAATTTTACCTTTCTTTTCCTTTCTCAACGTTGTTATATGTTTCTTTAGTCGGAAACGTTTCCTTTCATCTAGAAGATCGAATCCTACCATCCTTTTAAGCACATTAACGGATCTAATGAATTTCTCTGTGTCACCAAAGTAATCACTTACTTTGACAGATCTTTTAAAGGTTTCATCAAGAAACTGGTTTACTTCCTCTAATGAGTATAGATCTGTGAGGCGTACACCATGTAGGCACCGTCACCATGCTTCACTCTGAAGGACACCTCCAGAGTCTGAGCAGGTGAGTCCAGAAACATGAACACCTGCCGCCGCAGGGACTGAACATGCTTCAGTTTGGGATCTTTACATCCCAAACTCACCGTTTTAAACGCGCTCGCGAACTTACCGAACCGCCGGAGCTCGTTCTCTAACAGCTCGTTAGGTATAAACGGCGGAACACCGGATACGGTGATCCGCGTGGACGGAGCTGACAGCGGGGAAACCTGTACATATATCTCCCTGATGAACACACCGCTCTCTATCAGCTGATAGACGCGAGGTTCACCGTTCAGGAACACAACTACCGCTTTATTCATTCTAGACGCAAACATCACATTATCATGACCTACTTGTTCACCGACTGCCAGCAGAACCTCCTCCACCGGAACGGTGTTATCCGGCGGGACGATCCGCACTCCCTGCCGGATAGACGGAGGTGGCGTCTCGGCGGACGCCATTCCGCCCGAAAACACGCCGCACAAAACCACCGATCACAGTTAACAACACGCAAAACAGTTAGAGACAACTTACCGGATCATGTACAAAGTACAGAAGAAGAAAATGAGTGAAAAAGTCCAACAACAAGGATAGAAATCATTCAAAAGTCCCGCCACTCGCTCTGCCGACACCACGCACCCACACTCACACCCACCGGAACCGGAAAGGGAGGAGAGGAGAGGAGAAGAGAGGAGAGGAGAGGAGGAGAGGAGGAGAAGGGAGGAGGAGAGGAGGAGAGAGAGAGAGGAGAGGAGGAGAGAGAGAGAGAGAGAGAGAGAGAGAGAGAGAGAGAGGAGGAGAGGAGAGGAGAGGCGGGGAGGAGGAGAGAGGAGAGGAAGAGGAGAGGAGGAGAGAGGAGGAGAGAGGAAGAGAGAGGAGGAGAGAGGAGGAGAGGAGAGGAGAGGAGGGGAGGAGGAGAGAGGAGGAGAGAGAGAGAGGAGAGAGAAAGAGGAGGAGGAGAGAGGAGGAGAGGAGAGGAGCGGAGGAGGAGAGAGGAGAGGAAGAGGAGAGGAGGAGAGAGGAGGAGAGAGGAGGAGAGAAGGAGAGGGGAAGAGAGAGGAGGAGAGAGGAGGAGAGAGGAGGAGAGGAGAGGAGGGGGAGGAGGAGAGAAGAGGAGAGGAGAGGAGGGAGAGAGAGAGAGGAGAGAGAGAGGAGGAGGAGGAGAGGAGGAGAGGAGAGGAGAGGAGGGGAGGAGGAGAGAGGAGAGGAAGAGGAGAGGAGGAGAGAGGAAGAGGAGAGGAGGAGAGAGGAAGAGGAGAGGAGGAGAGAGAGAGAGGAGAGGAGGAGAGAGAGAGAGGAGAGAGAGAGAGGAGGAGGAGAGAGGAGGAGAGAAGAGGAGAGGAGGGGAGGAGGAGAGAGGAGAGGAAGAGGAGAGGAGGAGAGAGGAAGAGGAGAGGAGGAGAGAGGAGGAGAGAGGAAGAGAGAGGAGGAGAGAGGAGGAGAGGAGAGGAGAGAGGAGGGGAGGAGGAGAGAGGAGGAGAGAGAGAGAGGAGAGAGAAAGAGGAGGAGGAGAGAGGAGGAGAGGAGAGGAGCGGAGGAGGAGAGAGGAGAGGAAGAGGAGAGGAGGAGAGAGGAGGAGAGAGGAGGAGAGAAGGAGAGGGGAAGAGAGAGGAGGAGAGAGGAGGAGAGAGGAGGAGAGGAGAGGAGGGGGAGGAGGAGAGAAGAGGAGAGGAGAGGAGAGGAGGAGAGGGGAGGAGAGGAGGAGAGGGGAGGAGAGGAGGGGAGAGGAGGAGAGAGGAGGAGAGGAGAGGAGGGGAGGATGTAATGCAGGAGAGAAAAAGGGAGAGTAAAGATGGGAGGAGATAAAAGAAAAGGTGTGCACATACATACATGCTTGTGTGTGTTGGGGCTGGTGATTATCCCCTATGATCATACACACACACACACACACACACACACAGACAGACACAGAGACATAGACACACACACACACACACAGACACAGAGACACACAGACAGACACACACACACACACACAGACAGAAACAGAGACAGACACAGACAGACACAGACAGACACAGAGACACACAGACAGACACACACACAGACACACACACAGACACACACAGACAGACACAGACACACACACAGACAGACACACACACAGACAGACACAGAGACAGACACAGACAGACACAGACAGACACACAGACAGACAGACACACACACACACAGACAGACAGACACACACACAGACAGACACAGAGACACAGACAGACACACACACACACACAGACAGACACACAGACAGACACACAGACAGACACAGACAGACACACAGACAGACACAGAGAGACACACAGACAGACACAGAGACACAGACACACACACAGACAGACACACAGACACACGCAGACACACACAGACAGACACAGAGACACAGAGACACAGACACACACACACACACACACACACACACACACACAGACACACACACAGACAGACACAGAGACACACACAGACACACACAGACAGACACAGAGACACAGACACACACACAGAGACACACAGACACACACACACAGACAGACACAGAGACACACACACACAGACACACACAGACACAGAGACACACAAACTCACACACACACAGACAAACAGACACACACACAGACACAGAGACACACAGACACACACACATACACACACACACACACACACACACACACACACACACACACACAGAGACACACAGACACAGAGACACACAGACACACACACACACACACACAGACACAGAGACACATAGACACAGAGACACACAAAGACAGACAAAGACACACACAGACACACACACAGACACTGACAAACACAGACAGAGACACACACACACAGACACACACAAAGACAAACAGACACACAGACACACACAGACACACACAGAGACAAACACAGAGACACAGACACACACAGACACATACAGAGACACACACAGAAAGACAAAGACACACACAGACACAGACACACACACACACACACATACACACACACACACACACACACACACACACACACACACACACACACACACACACACACATACACATACACAGAAACAGATCTCTCTGTCGTCACGTCGTCATGGGAGATGAGAGGTGAACTGAGGAGGTGAACACTGAGGAGGTGAACTGAGGAGGTGAACTGAGGAGGTGAACACTGAGGAGGTGAACACTGAGGAGGTGAACTGAGGAGGTGAACACTGAGGAGGTGAACTGAGGAGGTGAACACTGAGGAGGTGAACTGAGGAGGTGAACACTGAGGAGGTGAACTGAGGAGGTGAACACTGAGGAGGTGAACACTGAGGAGGTGAACACTGAGGAGGTGAACTGAGGAGGTGAACACTGAGGAGGTGAACTGAGGAGGTGAACACTGAGGAGGTGAACACTGAGGAGGTGAACACTGAGGAGGTGAACTGAGGAGGTGAACACTGAGGAGGTGAACTGAGGAGGTGAACACTGAGGAGGTGAACACTGAGGAGGTGAACTGAGGAGGTGAACACTGAGGAGGTGAACACTGAGGAGGTGAACTGAGGAGGTGAACACTGAGGAGGTGAACACTGAGGAGGTGAACACTGAGGAGGTGAACACTGAGGAGGTGAACACTGAGGAGGTGAACTGAGGAGGTGAACACTGAGGAGGTGAACACTGAGGAGGTGAACTGAGGAGGTGAACACTGAGGAGGTGAACACTGAGGAGGTGAACTGAGGAGGTGAACACTGAGGAGGTGAACACTGAGGAGGTGAACTGAGGAGGTGAACACTGAGGAGGTGAACACTGAGGAGGTGAACACTGAGGAGGTGAACTGAGGAGGTGAACACTGAGGAGGTGAACTGAGGAGGTGAACACTGAGGAGGTGAACTGAGGAGGTGAACACTGAGGAGGTGAACTGAGGAGGTGAACACTGAGGAGGTGAACACTGAGGAGGTGAACTGAGGAGGTGAACACTGAGGAGGTGAACTGAGGAGGTGAACACTGAGGAGGTGAACACTGAGGAGGTGAACTGAGGAGGTGAACACTGAGGAGGTGAACACTGAGGAGGTGAACTGAGGAGGTGAACACTGAGGAGGTGAACACTGAGGAGGTGAACTGAGGAGGTGAACACTGAGGAGGTGAACACTGAGGAGGTGAACTGAGGAGGTGAACACTGAGGAGGTGAACACTGAGGAGGTGAACTGAGGAGGTGAACACTGAGGAGGTGAACACTGAGGAGGTGAACACTGAGGAGGTGAACACTGAGGAGGTAAGGAGGTGAACTGAGGAGGTGAACACTGAGGAGGTGAACACTGAAGAGGTAAACTGAGGAGGTGAGGAGGTGAACTGAGGAGGTGAACTGAGGAGGTGAGCACTGAGGAGGTGAACTGAGGAGGTGAGCACTGAGGAGGTGAACTGAGGAGGTGAACTGAGGAGGTGAACTGAGGAGGTGAGCACTGAGGAGGTGAACACTGAAGAGGTGAACTGAGGAGGTGAACTGAGGAGGTGAGGAGGTGAACTGAGGAGGTGAACTGAGGAGGTGAGCACTGAGGAGGTGAACTGAGGAGGTGAACACTGAGGAGGTGAACACTGAAGAGGTGAACTGAGGAGGTGAACTGAGGAGGTGAGGAGGTGAACTGAGGAGGTGAGCACTGAGGAGGTGAACTGAGGTGAACACTGAGGAGGTGAACTGAGGAGGTGAACTGAGGAGGTGAGGAGGTGAACACTGAGGAGGTGAGGAGGTGAACTGAGGAGGTGAACTGAGGAGGTGAACTGAGGTGAACACTGAGGAGGTGAACACTGAAGAGGTGAACTGAGGAGGTGAACACTGAGGAGGTGAACTGAGGTGAACACTGAGGAGGTGAACTGAGGAGGTGAACTGAGGAGGTGAACACTGAAGAGGTGAACTGAGGAGGTGAACACTGAGGAGGTGAACTGAGGTGAACACTGAGGAGGTGAACACTGAGGAGGTGAACTGAGGAGGTGAACTGGGGAGGTGAGGAGGTGAACTGAGGAGGTGAACACTGAAGAGGTGAACACTGAGGAGGTGAACTGAGGAGGTGAACACTGAGGAGGTGAACTGAGGAGGTGAACACTGAGGAGGTGAACTGAGGAGGTGAACACTGAGGAGGTGAACTGGGGAGGTGAGGAGGTGAACTGAGGAGGTGAACACTGAAGAGGTGAACACTGAGGAGGTGAACTGAGGAGGTGAACACTGAGGAGGTGAACTGAGGAGGTGAACACTGAGGAGGTGAGGAGGTGAACTGAGGAGGTGAACTGAGGAGGTGAACACTGAGGAGGTGAACTGAGGAGGTGAACTGAGGAGGTGAACACTGAGGAGGTGAACACTGAGGAGGTGAACTGAGGAGGTGAACACTGAGGAGGTGAACTGAGGAGGTGAACACTGAGGAGGTGAACTGAGGTGGTGAACACTGAGGAGGTGAACTGAGGAGGTGAACACTGAGGAGGTAAGGAGGTGAACTGAGGAGGTGAACACTGAGGAGGTGAACACTGAAGAGGTAAACTGAGGAGGTGAGGAGGTGAACTGAGGAGGTGAACTGAGGAGGTGAGCACTGAGGAGGTGAACTGAGGAGGTGAACTGGGGAGGTGAGGAGGTGAACTGAGGAGGTGAGCACTGAGGAGGTGAACACTGAGGAGGTGAACTGAGGAGGTGAACACTGAAGAGGTGAACACTGAGGAGGTGAACACTGAGGAGGTGAACTGAGGAGGTGAACACTGAGGAGGTGAACTGAGGAGGTGAACACTGAGGAGGTGAGGAGGTGAACACTGAGGAGGTGAGGAGGTGAACTGAGGAGGTGAACTGAGGAGGTGAGGAGGTGAACTGAGGAGGTGAACTAAGGAGGTGAACTGAGGAGGTGAACACTGAGGAGGTGAGGAGGTGAACACTGAGGAGGTGAGGAGGTGAACTGAGGAGGTGAACTGAGGAGGTGAGGAGGTGAACTGAGGAGGTGAACTGAGGAGGTGAACACTGAGGAGGTGAACTGAGGAGGTGAACTGAGGAGGTGAACTGAGGAGGTGAACACTGAGGAGGTGAACTGAGGAGGTGAACACTGAGGAGGTGAACTGAGGTGGTGAACACTGAGGAGGTGAACTGAGGAGGTGAACACTGAGGACGTAAGGAGGTGAGGAGGTGAACTGAGGAGGTGAACTGAGGAGGTGAGGAGGTGAACTGAGGAGGTGAGCACTGAGGAGGTGAACTGAGGAGGTGAACACTGAGGAGGTGAACACTGAAGAGGTGAACTGAGGAGGTGAACACTGAGGAGGTGAACTGAGGAGGTGAACTGAGGAGGTGAACTGAGGAGGTGAGGAGGTGAACTGAGGAGGTGAGCACTGAGGAGGTGAACTGAGGAGGTGAACACTGAGGAGGTGAACACTGAAGAGGTGAACTGAGGAGGTGAACTGAGGAGGTGAACTGAGGAGGTGAACACTGAGGAGGTGAACACTGAAGAGGTAAACTGAGGAGGTGAGGAGGTGAACTGAGGAGGTGAACTGAGGAGGTGAGCACTGAGGAGGTGAACTGAGGAGGTGAACTGGGGAGGTGAGGAGGTGAACTGAGGAGGTAAGCACTGAGGAGGTGAACACTGAAGAGGTAAACTGAGGAGGTGAGGAGGTGAACTGAGGAGGTGAACACTGAGGAGGTGAACACTGAAGAGGTAAACTGAGGAGGTGAGGAGGTGAACTGAGGAGGTGAACTGAGGAGGTGAGCACTGAGGAGGTGAACTGAGGAGGTGAACTGAGGAGGTGAACTGGGGAGGTGAGGAGGTGAACTGAGGAGGTAAGCACTGAGGAGGTGAACACTGAGGAGGTGAACTGAGGAGGTGAACACTAAAGAGGTGAACACTGAGGAGGTGAACACTGAGGAGGTGAACTGAGGAGGTGAACACTGAGGAGGTGAACTGAGGAGGTGAACACTGAGGAGGTGAGGAGGTGAACACTGAGGAGGTGAGGAGGTGAACTGAGGAGGTGAACTGAGGAGGTGAGGAGGTGAACTGAGGAGGTGAACTGAGGAGGTGAACTGAGGAGGTGAGGAGGTGAACTGAGGAGGTGAACTAAGGAGGTGAACTGAGGAGGTGAACACTGAGGAGGTGAGGAGGTGAACACTGAGGAGGTGAGGAGGTGAACTGAGGAGGTGAACTGAGGAGGTGAGGAGGTGAACTGAGGAGGTGAACTGAGGAGGTGAACACTGAGGAGGTGAACTGAGGAGGTGAACACTGAGGAGGTGAACTGAGGTGGTGAACACTGAGGAGGTGAACTGAGGAGGTGAACACTGAGGACGTAAGGAGGTGAGGAGGTGAACTGAGGAGGTGAACTGAGGAGGTGAGGAGGTGAACTGAGGAGGTGAGCACTGAGGAGGTGAACTGAGGAGGTGAACACTGAGGAGGTGAACACT
>CAMQGK010000478.1:4217500-4270000 GCA_947000775.1 Pterois miles | reverse complement strand
ACCAGTGTTACCAGGGGACCAGTGTTACCAGGGGACCAGTGTTACCGGGGACCAGTGTTACCGGGGACCAGTGTTACCAGGGGACCAGTGTTACCAGGGACCAGTGTTACCAGGGACCAGTGTTACCACAGCACCAGTGTTACCAGGGAACCCGTATTACCAGGGGACCAGTGTTACCAGGAGACCAGTGTGACCAGGGGACCAGTGTTACCAGGGGACCAGTGTTACCAGGGACCAGTGTTACCAAGGACCAGTGTGACCGGGGGACCAGTGTTACCAGGGGACCAGTGTTACCAGGGGACCAGTGTTACCAGGGGACCAGTGTTACCAGGGACCAGTGTTATCAGGGACCAGTGTTACCAGGGACCAGTGTTACCAGGGGACCCGTATTACCAGGGGACCAGTGTTACCAGGGGACCAGTGTTACCAGGGGACCAGTGTTACAGGGGGACCAGAGTTACCGGGGGACCCGTATTACCAGGGGACCAGTGTTACCAGGGGACCAGTGTTACAGGGGGACCAGAGTTACCGGGGGACCCGTATTACCAGGGGACCAGAGTTACAGGGGGACCAGAGTTACCAGGGGACCCGTATTACCAGGGGACCAGCGTTACCAGGGGACCCGTATTACCAGGGGACCAGAGTTACCAGGGGACCCGTGTTACCAGGGGACCAGTGTTACCAGGGGACCAGTGTTACCATGGACCAGTGTTACCAGGGACCAGTGTGACTGGGGGACCAGTGTTACCAGGGGACCAGTGTTACCAGGGGACCAGTGTTACCATGGACCAATGTTACCAGGGACCAGTGTGACTGGGGGACCAGTGTTACCAGGAGACCAGTGTGACCAGGGGACCAGTGTTACCGGGGACCAGTGTTACCAGGGGACCAGTGTTACCAGGGGACCAGTGTTACCATGGACCAGTGTTACCAGGGACCAGTGTGACTGGGGGACCAGTGTTACCAGGGACCAGTGTTACAGGGGGACCAGAGTTACCAGGGGACCCATATTACCAGGGGACCAGAGTTACCAGGGGACCCGTATTACCAGGGGACCAGAGTTACCATGGGACCCGTATTACCAGGGGACCAGTGTTACCAGGGGACCAGTGTTACAGGGGGACCAGAGTTACCGGGGGACCCGTATTACCAGGGGACCAGAGTTACAGGGGGACCAGAGTTACCAGGGGACCCGTATTACCAGGGGACCAGCGTTACCAGGGGACCCGTATTACCAGGGGACCAGAGTTACCAGGGGACCCGTGTTACCAGGGGACCAGTGTTACCAGGAGACCAGTGTGACCAGGGGACCAGTGTTACCAAGGGACCAGTGTTACCAGGGGACCAGTGTTACCAGGGGACCAGTGTTACCATGGACCAGTGTTACCAGGGACCAGTGTGACTGGGGGACCAGTGTTACCAGGAGACCAGTGTGACCAGGGGACCAGTGTTACCGGGGACCAGTGTTACCAGGGGACCAGTGTTACCATGGACCAGTGTTACCAGGGACCAGTGTGACTGGGGGACCAGTGTTACCAGGGACCAGTGTTACAGGGGGACCAGAGTTACCAGGGGACCCATATTACCAGGGGACCAGAGTTACCATGGGACCCGTATTACCAGGGGACCAGAGTTACCAGGGGACCCGTATTACCAGGGGACCAGTGTTACCAGGAGACCAGAGTTACCAGGGGACCCATATTACCAGGGGACCAGAGTTACCATGGGACCCGTATTACCAGGGGACCAGAGTTACCAGGGGACCCGTACTACCAGGGGACCAGTGTTACCAGGAGACCAGTGTGACCAGGGGACCAGGGGACCAGTGTTATCAGGGACCAGTGTTACCACAGCACCAGTGTTAACAGGGATCAGGGTGTTAAGTGGACCTTGAGTTCTGGTTGGATCTATTTAAATCAGTTGATAATTGGTTAAAGGAGGACCTGCTGAAGATCTCAGATCCAGATTTTCTACACGTACATTTAATTGTTTCCCTTTATTATTATTCCTGGGTCATACTGAAAATCATCTAATTGCTGAGCCTGTGCATGGCAGAAAAGAGATGACAGATATGTGATGGAGGGATGGAAGAAGAGAAGAGAGCTGTAGTCCACCGCTATCTTTCAGTTTTCAGAACATCTGTAACTATCAGTCCATGTCCTCGTGGTGTAGTATCTACAATTATATCTCCATCTATCTGCAGCACTCACTTTCATTATGACATAATCTTTCCTCTGTTGAAAACCTCACACCCTCAGCGGTAAAAATAAAACTGTTGTTATGAGAAGGGAAGCCACATCCTTCCAGTCCCGTCACCCTGCTGCCAGAGGCCAACCAGAGACAGACGCTTCGCTACGCCATCACCAACGTTTCACCCATCAAATCCCTCCAGCACAGTCTCTTCTCAGCTGCTTTTTGTTCCCACCTCTTCATTGTCTGTTTCTCAAATTAACCTCCTTTTCATTCAATCCATCCAAATACAGCAGAAGAGAATAGAAAGAGAATACCTACTTTATTGTCATTTCAGCAAGTACACAGAAGTGGACACTGGAACGAAATTTCGTTGCAATTATTCTCGCTGCTTTCGGACTGGTGAAAAGTAAGAGGTATAAAATAAGCAGAAATATAGAGCCTAGAAAATTTCTCTCTATATAAAATACGTCCTCATATCATCATGTAGTACATGAGTGTACACCAAGTGATTAAAGGTGTGGGCGGAGTAAAGGTTCCTGTTTGAATGCGTGGTCGAGGTCACGGTGCAGGTTAGATAGCTGTACTTGCATGTTGTAGCACGCCACAGCAAAGGGCCTCATTTTAGGCATATATACACTGTACTGGATTACAGAAAAACTACTGGTCTGATTCCCATGAAACTTGGTGGAAGGGTGCAGCTTGAAGCACTGACAAACTCATTAAAGTTTGGAGTGGATCTGAATCACGGGGTAGATACTACGGGTGGGGGGATAAAATCCATACAGCACAGTATCGCGATACTTTGCGGGACAATATTGTACTAATACACAGCCGTCAAGTGTCGACCTTTCATTATAGAGTGCTAGAGTGAATATACCGGTATTCTATGAAACTACAAAACCTAACATTGGTACCAGCTAGTGGTAGGACGGTTCATTAAGTTCATGGTTCGGTTCGGTTCACAGTTTGGGGTCACAGTTTTCGGTTCGGTTCATTTCTGGTCCAGCAGGAGGCCAATTTCCAGCTTCAGTTTCAACATGATTTTCATTAATTTGTCAGAATCAGTCAACAGCTGTTTGTCTCTCAAAAGCAGACTAACATCTGGAACTAAACTGATGGCTGGACTTCTGATCTACAAGAAAAAGAGTTATTAACAAGAATTAATAAGTAAAAACTAATCATCAACTAAAAAGTCACCATAGAAACTCATTAATATCTGACTGCAAAACAATCTGACAGATTAATAAAATATATCAGATTCCTGAGTGAAGTTTATAAAGACTGAAGAACACAAACATCAGTCAGTATCAGTCCTTCCTAACTAATACTTAAACTAACCTAAACAGTCAGACTACAGAGTCTACTGCCAGCTTTAGTTTACTACTGAGATACATGACAAACTAACCTAACAGTCAGACTACAGAGCCTACTGCCAGCTTTAGTTTACTACTGAGATACATGACAAACTAACCTAACAGTCAGACTACAGAGTCTACTGCCAGCTTTAGTTTACTACTAAGATACATGACAAACTAACCTAACAGTCAGACTACAGAGTCTACTGCCAGCTTTAGTTTACTACTGAGATACATGACAAACTAACCTAACAGTCAGACTACAGAGTCTACTGCCAGCTTTAGTTTACTACTAAGATACATGACAAACTAACCTAACAGTCAGACTACAGAGTCTACTGCCAGCTTTAGTTTACTACTGAGATACATGACAAACTAACCTAACAGTCAGACTACAGAGCCTACTGCCAGCTTTAGTTTACTACTGAGATACATGACAAACTAACCTAACAGTCAGACTACAGAGTCTACTGCCAGCTTTAGTTTACTACTGAGATACATGACAAACTAACCTAAACAGTCAGACTACAGAGCCTACTGCCAGCTTTAGTTTACTACTGAGATACATGACAAACTAACCTAAACAGTCAGACTACAGAGCCTACTGCCAGCTTTAGTTTACTACTGAGATACATGACAAACTAACCTAACAGTCAGACTACAGAGTCTACTGCCAGCTTTAGTTTCAGCTTGTGTAGTCGAGGGTTACATTGCTCCTTATGAGGATAATATATTAATAACACGGTGTTAGGAACCTCAGGTCCTAGTCTGTTCTGTGTTTCTTGTTGCATGCTTTTCAGTTGAGCACTTCCTGTTTTATTTTGGCATGGTTAACCTCTCTTCTCATTTCAGTGCACATCACTTCCCCTCCTGCATGCTTCCCGCCACTACGTTTGAACACCGCCTTTTGACCTAGATTCTCACCATTCACCTGCGTCTCAGCGTCTTCCCCCGCCCTGATTGTGTCCACCTGTGTATAGTCAATCACTCATTCACAAGTATATAATGCGTCTTCCCCTTCCCCTCGTTGCCAGATCGTCTTGTGCTTTCACGTCAAGAGTTCCAGCGTTTCCCTGTGAGTTATTGCCTTCTAGTGTTTTTGATCTCTGACTGTTTATACCGACCTAGCCCTTTGCCTGCCGTTTTGGATGTGTTTGCCTTATCACCTGATTCCTGTGTACCGAACCACCGACTGTAATAAAGACACCGATTATTGCCTACGACCTGTCGTTTCTGTGTTTGCTCTGGAGTCCTCTGCTGCCGTCGATCAGATCCCTAACACACGGAGGCTCTGTAGTTATCTTATTAGATAAAACCAATGCTGACAAACTGCATACTTTGCTGCTAAAAAAGGCAATAAAACACAATAAATCGCAATATATCTATTGCAATTCTCAGCATATCACAAAATCTTTAAAATCTCAATAATATCGTATACCCACCCAGAAAACCAGGAACTATGGCTTTCTGGCAGCTGGTGTTAATATAGTTGTTTTCCATTAGGTAGGTGGTGATCCTCATTACTGGGAAGAATATTTTCCCCTCTACATTCATTAGAGCAATGCTCCTGAACTGCTCGCTGGTCTTGGCGTGCTGTTGTTTGGGAACAGGGACTGCCACTGCCCTTTGCCACTCAGCTGGAATGCTCTGCTTAGTCCAGGTGACTCTTATCAGGTTCCATAGGAGCCTCAACACTCTTGGTCCAATCATCAGCCACGACCTGAGTGATCACACTGTATGGTCCGATCATCAGCCACGACCTGAGTGATCACACTGTACGGTCCGATCATCAGCCACGACCTGAGTGATCACACTGTGTGATCCGATCATCAGCCACGACCTGAGTGATCACACTGTACGGTCCGATCATCAGCCACGACCTGAGTGATCACACTGTACGGTCCGATCATCAACCACGACCTGAGTGATCACACTGTACGGTCCGATCATCAGCCACGACCTGAGTGATCACACTGTACGGTCCGATCATCAGCCACGACCTGAGTGATCACACTGTACGGTCCGATCATCAGCCACGACCTGAGTGATCACACTGTACGGTCCGATCATCAGCCACAAGACAGCCTGTAGACGGACAACATATATCTGACATGTAAGATGGTCCGATGGCAGGTAGGGAGGAGTAAATCTGTCCTCGGTCCCCCCTTGCACACTGCACAGCAAACAATGCCAGATGAAGCTGAAATTCGGTGTGACTCTGACATGAGTTGTATGGCTCAAAATTCAGGCCAGAAATAGGAGAGAAGCAGGTAATCATTGGCTATCAGACTGATAGCATAGTTTACAACACTGAGACTGTCTCCCTCCCCCGGCCTTATCGTCACAAATACTCTATCCTCAAAAATTGTGTGAACCACATAAATCTAATTAACATCCCTACTAGTGAGGACTGTGAACTGTCCCATGAAGCACCTGATCAAGTCTTACTCAACACAACACCTCAGGGAACCCTAGCTAGATCACCAGGCCCTCGCTGGTACAGACCACTAATCCCAGAAATAATGACACCAGGCATCTTGTTAGAATCGCTACCACATCTGGATCCAGCTCTATAAATGAAGGCTGTGGTCTTAAAATGACCTTCAGATGTGGCTTTCTGAATATCTGATCGTTGTCTTCCAAAGCCCTACTGATAAATGATCTGATTCTTCAACATGCCCTGGATATGATTGGTTCATGTGAAACTTGGCTGAAACCAAATGTTTTCTTCCCACTAAATGGAGCTTCCCCACCTGATTTTACTAATGCCCATGCTGCTATAGAAGCTAAACTAGGTGGAGGTGTTGCATGTCTATAAATCCCTTTTTCACTTAACCTCCAATCACAATATTAAATGTAACTCATTTGAGGCTCTTGTACTACCCTCATCTCCATCCTTATCCGGGGCAGCAGTCTCCATCTTGTGGTGCTATACAGACCTCCAGGCCCTTACTCACAATTTTTACAGGAATTTGGAGAATTTATTTCTGACATTATTACCCATTCTGATGAGGTCCTAATTATCGGTGATTTTAATATTGACCTAAACGAGGCTGATGATCCTCTCTATAAAGCCTTCTTGGCCCTTCGACATGGTTGGTTTCACTCAGTCTGTATATGAGCCCACTCATTCCAGTGGAAACACTCTGGATCGGATACTGTCACACGGACTAGATGTAACGGCTGTGACTGTCTCTCCTGTCACATCAGTATTATCAGATCCCTCTCTGGTTACATTTGAAGTAGCATCTGCCTGTCCAGGTAATATGGATCCTGAAGTAGTCACCACTCGACATATCGGTCCTTCAACTATAGCTGAACTTCAATCAATCAATCAATCAAACTTTATTTATATAGCGCTTTACAATAGCCGAAAGGCTCCCATAGTGCTTTACAACAAAGCCATAAAACAATACATAAGAACACAACATAAAAACAAAATATAAAAACATAAACACAAACATAAAAACCCTATAAGCAAGTGCTCCAGTGCTGTGGAGTGTTAAAAGCCTTTAAAAAGTACATAAAATGGGACCAACAAAAATAAATACATGTAGAATACAAATAAATATAAGACAAGGCAGTCCTAGTCAGTGTTGAACACCTGTCTAAATAAATGGCTCTTCAACTTCGATTTAAACAGGCCGACTTCGGTGATGGTGCGAATGTCGGGGGGCAGTTTGTTCCAGTCTGGGAGCAGTGACGGAGGAAGAGCGTTCACCCCACGGTTTGTATTTATCTATCTAACAGCAGCCGTCCTGAAGGACGCAGGGCCCTGCTGTTAAAAGCTCCGACAGGTAAGACAGAGCCCGGCCGTTAACGGCATTAAAAACAGATACTAACATTTTAAAATCGAATCTAAAACAAACTGGAAGTCAGTGGAGGGACGCCAGCACCGGGGTGATGTGTTGGCGTCTGGGCATGTTTGGTAAAAACCGGGCAGCAGCGTTCTGGACCAAGACTGGCTGAGGCCGACGTAAAGGGCGCTGTAGTAGTCCGGTCTAGAGATGATGAAAGCATGAATCGCCTTCTGGAGATCCCGCTGACATAGAAAAGGCTTCACTTTAGCCAAAAGACAGAGCTGAAAGAAGCTGGTTCTGGTGACAGAGCTAATCAGTTCGTTGAATTAGAGACCACTGTCAAATGTGACCCCAAGATTTTTGACATAAGGTTTAAAAAAGGGGGCCAGAGAACCAAAGTTTGTTGAGTGTTCAATGTAGGTGACATGCCAAATAAAACACACTCTGCTGTCATTTAAGTATAAAAAGTTCTGATCCAGCCACCGTTTCACATCAGTAATACAATCCAGCAGCCTCGTGGGAGCAGTAATGTCAGAGGGTCTTATGGGAAAATACATCTGCAGGTCATCAGCATAAAGATGGAAAGACAGGCTGTGTCTTTCTAAAACTGACAGATCCTGAGTTCAGACAGGTGTTCATAAAAACAAGTAGACTTGACCCAATAGAATCAAAAACCTCCTTTAAAACTTGGCTGGGATGACATCTAGGGGACAGTTAGTGGGTTTCATGCCACTAACCACCTTAGTAAGAGATACTAGAGAAATGGTCTCAAACCGCCCAAAGACAGCAGACTGTGCAGGAGGACCATGTCCATCATCGGGAGACATATCTGTGCTGCTGCTGTTCTGCCTGATAGAAGCCACTTCATCAGAGAAAACAGAGACAAACGCTTCACAGGTTGCAGTGGAGGCATCAGACAGAACAGTGGGGCGTGGGTTAATAACAGAGTCAGTGGTATTAGATAAGAGTCTTGGTTGGTGAGAGCTGTCGGCTGTAATGGAGGACAGATATTTGGACTTGGTCTCCTTCAGGGCTCTCTGATAAGTGGCCAAGCTGTCCCTCAACCAGCCTAGGGAAACATGAAGTCTGTCTTTTTTCCACCGCCGTTCAGCCTGTCTCAACTTGCCGATCAGTTACCAATGGTCCTGGCTCCTTTCATGGAGGAGCAGGACCTGTTGAGAGTTACACTAGTGACTTACACTGCCCTTTCTGATCCTCTGGATTCAGTCGCCCCTCTTACTACTAAAACCAGACGGTCACAGAGGTCTACACCATGGTTCAATGATGAAACACTTGCTCTATAAAGGCCTGCAGGAGACTGGAACGTAAATGGCGTAAATCCAAACTGGAGGTGGACTACCTGTCATGGCATGTGTTTTAACCTACAAGCCTGCTCTGTCCACTGCCAAATCAGCCGACTTCTCTCCATTGATCAGTAATAATAAACATAATCCTAGATTTCTCTCTGACCCTGTAGACAATCTCAGCCAAAAACATCCATCTGCTAGCAGCTCATCCTTTACGGCACATGATTTCTTACTAGATGACCTCAGATATAAAATCAGTTCCTCGCTCCCAGCTGCATCTATAAACTCTGCAGTTCATTGTCAGTGTGTTGAACCCCAGCTAGTCTCTGGCTTTACTCATTTAGAGACCATCTCTCTTGAAAATCTGTCTAAGCTGGTCTCAGCTTCTAAACCCACCACCTGCCTCTTTGACCCCTTACCAGATAAACTTTTTAAAGACCTCTGGCCATTGTTGGGATCTACAATGTTGAATATTGTCAACTTAACTCTTACGACTGGCATTGTCCCCACTAGTCTTAAGACAGTTGTGGTTAAAGCTCTACTGAAGAGACCACATCTCGATCCAGGATCTCTAAATATCTATCAGCCAGTCTCAAACCTTCCATTCTTTTCTGAAGTACCTGAAAGAGTGGTGTCTCAACAACTTTCAGATCATCTGTTATTTAGTGACCTCTTTGAACCGTTTCAGTCGGCCTTTAGGGCCTGCAACTCCACCCAAACTGTGCTGACTAAAGTGGTTAATGACCTGCTCCTAAACATGGATTCAGATTCCACCCCGGTACTTTTACTATTGGATCTTAGTGCAGCTTTTGACACTATTGATCATATTGCTCTTGGATGGCTACAGTCTTATTTACTTGAAAGGATGCAGTGTGATCTTTTAATAATACACCATCAGTACTCTCTGAGGTGAAATATGGTGTACCTCAGGGCTCTGTTCTTGGTCCACTGTTGTTCTCCCTATACATCGCACATCTGGGCCAAATCATACGTAGTCATGGAGTTAATGTCCACTGCTACGCTGATGACACACAGCTGTATGTACCTATAAAGGCGGAGGATCGACCACAAATTACTAAACTAGAGGCCTGCCTGACTTCTTGCTCCTGAACTCAGATAAAACCGAGATGCTGGCCATTGGCCCTGGTCGACAGAGACATCAGTATGAGCACATAACTATATCTTTAGATAACTGTGTGGTATCCCAGAGTTCAACAGTGAAGAATCTTGGTGTCACAATTGACTCAACTCTTTCTTTTCATCAGCACATTAAAGACGTCACAAAGATCGCTTTCTTTCACTTACGCAGTATCGCTAAAATCAGGTCTGCTCTATCCAGGGCTGACGCAGAGATCCTAATCCAGGCCTTCGTATCATCCAGACTGGATTATCGTAATGTTTTCCTACCTGGTCTGCCTCATTCTGGTACCAGAAGCCTTCAAATGGTTCAGAACGCTGCAACAAGAATCTGAACTAAAACTAGAAAATCCGACCACATCACACCAGTTTTAGCTTCATTACACTGGCTCCCCATCCACATCAGATCAGACTTTAAAGGGCTTCTGATGACCTAGAAAACTGTAAATGGCCTCGCTCCTTCCTATTTGTCTGATCTAATTAAATCTGATACACCAATCAGGACTCTCTGCTCTCAGAAAACAGGACTCCTGTCTATCCCTCTTATCGAGCCCCTCTCCTCTGGAATAACCTCCCTGTAGACATCAGACAGTCTGATTCGGTGGAGGTCTTTAAATCAAAACTCAAAACCCATCTATTCGTCCTAACATTCAACTAGTCCTGCCGGTGGGTCGGTCTCAGCTTCAGTGTATAATTTCAGCCTTGCAGCCTGCCGACGAGATTATTGATAAGTTTAGGATAGGGCCTCTCTCTCTCCCTGATCAGGTAACTCTGTACTGGACCATCAGCAGCTCTGTGACCCTCCCAGCCTGTCAAGCTCCTGGTGCCTCGATCCACATGACAGACCTGATCCCACGGTGGAGAGGAGGACGTGCTGGACAGGTTCCGCTTGTTTGGCGTGGACTGGAGGACGTGCTGGACAGGTTCTGCTTGTTTGGTGTGGACTGGAGGACGTGCTGGACAGGTTTTGTTTGTTTGGCGTGGACTGGAGGGCGTGCTGGACGGGTTCTGCTTGTTTGGCGTGGACTGGAGGGCGTGCTGGACAGGTTCTGCTTGTTTGGCGTGGACTGGAGGACGTGCTGGACGGGTTCTGTTTGGCGTGGACTGGAGGACGTGCTGGACGGGTTCTGTTTGTTTGGCGTGGACTGGAGGACGTGCTGGACGGGTTCTGCTTGTTTGGCGTGGACTGGAGGACGTGCTGGACGGGTTCTGTTTGTTTGGCGTGGACTGGAGGACGTGCTGGACGGGTTCTGCTTGTTTGGCGTGGACTGGAGGACGTGCTGGATGGGTTCTGTTTGTTTGGCGTGGACTGGAGGACGTGCTGGACGGGTTCTGTTTGTTTGGCGTGGACTGGAGGACGTGCTGGATGGGTTCTGTTTGTTTGGCGTGGACTGGAGGACGTGCTGGACGGGTTCTGTTTGTTTGGCGTGGACTGGAGGACGTGCTGGACGGGTTCTGTTTGGCGTGGACTGGAGGACGTGCTGGACGGGTTCTGTTTGGCGTGGACTGGAGGACGTGCTGGACGGGTTCTGTTTGGTGTGGACTGGAGGACGTGCTGGACGGGTTCTGTTTGGTGTGGACTGGAGGACGTGCTGGACGGGTTCTGTTTGTTTGGCGTGGACTGGAGGACGTGCTGGACGGGTTCTGTTTGTTTGGTGTGGACTGGAGGACGTGCTGGACGGATTCTGTTTGGCATGGACTGGAGGACGTGCTGGACGGGTTCTGTTTGGTGTGGACTGGAGGACGTGCTGGACGGGTTCTGTTTGTTTGGTGTGGACTGGAGGACGTGCTGGACGGGTTCTGTTTGTTTGGCGTGGACTGGAGGACGTGCTGGACGGGTTCTGTTTGGTGTGGACTGGAGGACGTGCTGGACGGGTTCTGTTTGTTTGGTGTGGACTGGAGGACGTGCTGGACGGGTTCTGTTTGGTGTGGACTGGAGGACGTGCTGGACGGGTTCTGTTTGGCGTGGACTGGAGGACGTGCTGGACGGGTTCTGTTTGGCGTGGACTGGAGGACGTGCTGGACGGGTTCTGTTTGGTGTGGACTGGAGGACGTGCTGGACAGGTTCTGTTTGGTGTGGACTGGAGGACGTGCTGGACAGGTTCTGTTTGGTGTGGACTGGAGGACGTGCTGGACGGGTTCTGTTTGTCACATCTATCCCTCCTCTGAGGTTTCTTCCATTTTTGTCTTTTTTCCCTGTTAAAAGGTTTTTTTTGGTTGGGGAGTTTTTCCTCATCTGATGTGAGGGTTGCTTTTGTAAAGGACAGAGGGCGTCCTTTGGGCGTCCTTTGGGCGTCCTTTGGGCGTCCTTTGGGCGTCCTTTGGGTGTCCTTTGGGCGTCCTATCCTGTACAGATTGTAAAACCCCTTGAGGCAAAATTGTGATTTTGGGTTATACAAATAAAGTGAATTGAACTGAATTATCAGTATCCAGATTGTGCATCCCTGCTTGAAGTGAACTGGTTCTTACAGACCAAGTCTAATGGCTGAAGTGTTTATAGCGCTTCGTTTGAAAAGCTGAGTAAAGAGATGGGGATAGACAGAATACCCCCCCCCCCCCACACACACACACACACACACACACACACACCCCCCCCCCCCCCAGCTGAAAGAGTCTGGATTATTGAAATTAGTGTAACAGCAGGAAATATAGTAGCAGAGCTGTGAAGAATAGAGCTGAAGACAGTTCAGTCTTTACAAGTGTCATTAACAGATGTGTGTTTTCATTCTGCTGACTCATACTGTTTACTTCACAACACACACACACACACACACTGATGTGTACATCACACATTACACTAAATGCTCTGATTTGGCTGAAATCAAAAACAAACTGAATCTTTAAATTTATCTGATTTCTCAGGACATCAGCGCTTCAAAAGCAGCTTGTTTGTGTTTGTTTGTGTGTGTGTTTATGTGTGTGTGTGTGTGTGTGTGTGTGTGTGTGTGTGTGTGTGTGTGTGTGTGTGTGTGCTTCCTGTTAAAGAGGTTTCCAGAGAGGTTGACAAGATATTCAAGATAAGATAAGATATTCCTTTATTAGTCCCACAGTGGGGAAAAACAAAAACCAAGAGTAAGTCTATTTTTGGCCACAGAGATGGAGATAAAGAGAAACACAGGGTTTAAAAAGGGGAGATAAGGAGGAATTTAAAGAAAAGCAGCAGAGAAGTATGAGTGTGTATCACGGATGGGAACGGTTGCGGTAAAAATCCGAACCGTTCGGTTCGCTAGTCACGGTTCGGGTCGTGTATGTATCGTTCTGTTCATTTGAAACAGGTTATGAGGCAGAGACGTTGATGAAGAGCAGAGCCCGGCTGTGATTGGTTAACACGATAAAGTTCAGGTAGAGGATCCACCGGCGGCGTTTCTCTCTGCTGTGTGGGAGCGTCACGGATCTGGTGTTACGTACGACGGCGGCGGGAAAACAGTCGTAGATAACACATCAACTGTGTGTCAGCGCTGAGCAACACGTGTGGCTAACACTAGCAGCAATACTTCCAATATGATCAATGATTTATGCAGACATCACTCCGGTGTGTCCGTCGACAGGAGCAGAGAGTCGGGGAGGAAAGAGCGACTCCTCCTCCCAGCAGCATTAACAGCCTCGACATGCAGACCCAGACAGAGCAAAAACTAGAAGTAAAAACTAAAACTAAACCACAGCATCGGGAGGTTTATAGCCAAAGAAATGCAGCCTGATGCCGTCCTGGAGGACTCTGGATTTCAGCATGTGATCAGGGTACTTGAGCTGCGCTATAATCTGCCGTCTCTTGGCCTCTTTACTGTACCATAAATACCGTTTAGCGCTGTACCGGACCGAACCCAGACCGCGAACCGAACTGAATCGTGCTGCTGTGTATGTGACGTGTATCAGCGCATCAGAGGAAGTGCTGAGGCCGCGGCGTCTCATTAATCGACATTATGACTCAATGTGCACCACATGCAGCGCTACCTCAGATAACACAGTGATGGTGTCTCTCATCGGACGGTGTGATGCTAAAACAGAACAACTACCACACTGCCTATCCAAAGAACAAAAACAGGCCACTTTTCTAATTTCTACGGGTGGGGTAAAAAAATCCATACAGCACAGCATCGTAATATTTTGTGTGGCAATTTTGTACTAAAACACAGACGTGAAGTATCGACCTTTAAATATCTAAACTATGAACCTCTTAATAATCCACTTCAGTCTTTCAGAGGTTGTAGCAGTTCAGTTTTAAAGCTAGACTGGAGACTTTGCTATCATATGAAACTACAAAACCTAAATTTTGGTGAGAAAAACTGTCAGCGGCCATTTTCAAAGGGGTCTCTTGACCTCTGACCCCGAGATGTGTGAATGAAAACTAAGTGAAAACTCTACCAGGGTTCCTGTGGAAAATACAATTTAAGGCCTCAGAATGTCTTAAAATTGCACAACATGTCTTAAATCCAGTTTTGGCAGATTTATAAATTCATTAATGTTACTTTCACTTCAGAGGAAATGAGGAGGAGCAATGAGGCCCGACTTGCTGAACACTGAACTACTGACCGTTTCCCTGAATGTTTCATGGCTTCCTGATTGCTCTGAGGAGAACTTTAGGTTTTTACAGGATCTGGTTCATGAAAGCTGTTTATTTTAAATGAGACATGCATTGATTTTGATGAAATATCACTATTTGCAGCTAGATTTGGTTGTTTCTGATGGAAGCACTTGTCACATATAATTCATTCAAGGACCGTTGGAAATTTGCAAATTTGATGATAAATTCTGTTGTTTACAATTTCTGGCTGTGACAAATTGTGTATTTTTGTGATTTCTTTAAAGCGAACATGCCTTTGAAACCCGCCCGTGGGTTGTGACGTTCATCTGAACCATTTCAGAGAACAAAATGATGTAATCCAAAGATTTCCTCCTCATTTTAGCGGTTTCTGCTCAGTGGAAACATAATGTAACAGCAACATGACAATGCAGAGTTTGGATTAGTAACACCTGTAACTGTGCAGTGATTAGAGATGTTGCCGTCTAAAGAAATGGACTCAACTATTACAACTAAGTACAAACTATAGAGGACAACTGTAGCTACACACACTGAATATCATCACTCATATCAGCTCACATCCACGAGGCAAACACACGCCAGTTTCAATTAGCCAATCAGACAGCAGAGACGAGGAAGTGATGAACATTACATGCCCGTGAACACACACATGCACGCACACACACACACACACACACACACACACACACACACTACTGCTGTCTCATCATTAGCACATTTCCAAAGTGAGCGTCACCATGTTAGACACAGCTGCTGGAGATAAGTCACACAGCGAAGCCTAATGGTGGAGGGAGGAGGGATGATTGATGAGAGGAAGGTTCAGACTGGAGGAGGGAGGAAAAGAGGAGAGGAAGATAAAAACAGGAGGAGGAGAGCGATGGAAAGATGGAGTGAGATGAATAGAGATGTAAAGGTCAGTCACTCCGCCCACCTCCTGCTGCAGAGATACTGTAAATCTCTGTAAATCGTTCAGTTCAGGACGGTGATGTGACTGAAGGTCTTTAGAGTGTTGGACATGAAGACGTCTCATTAAAGCAGCGTTGGAGAGTGAAGTCAAATCTCTTGTAGAACCAAATCAAACATCATCAACATGTACACACCAAACTAATGACGATGCATTTTGGCCTCATTGGTGATTTTCTGCAAAGCTTTGTGGTTCGGTCTGACGTCTCGGAGGAGATTTCAGTAGAAAGTGAGTTGGACAGCTCCAGTTAACGTTAACAGCAGGCAGTCAGGTTAGACTGGGTGTATATACATGTATGATTAACAGCCTCTGGAGAGTAAATTCATTAGAGCAAATCAACAAAACACGCTGTGTCCATTGATCCATTGTGGATCATGGCAAGTTAGCTGCTTTACCATGGATCACCTACAAAATACAATCATATATTGGAGGGGGGGGCACGCTGTTTGAATGAGGTGAACATAAAGTATAACTGTAAATATTAAAATTAGGTTTAAAACAAATGGAAAGACAAGTACAGTGACAACAGACAACTTTCCCTACAGCAGCTACTTTGAAATGCCACTAACAGGTTTGTTCTTGTGCACTGTGAAACCCAGATGAACCTTCTGGCTCGCTGTCAAAGCTGCTCGACCTGCCAAGAAACAGCTTCAGTTAACAAGCTGTTAAATACTGTCACAATCCCAACTTTCATCCTGCTTTATGCCCAGAATGAGTCAACAGAAACACAGCTATACAGTTTCCTGACTGACCCGTCGTGGCGTTGGGAGGGTGATGATTTGGTGATGATGTGGAATATTTTCATGCAACGTTCGCAACATGATATTTAACTTTAAGACGGCTGCACATCTGCCAAAAAAACATAAAAACCATTTCAACATGATATATAGTGTATCCAGGTCAGGATCAACAGTAGGCCGACGTTTTACTTGTGACCAGTAGTCGCTGTCAGTCTAAAATGGCGTAAATGTAGTTTTGCTGCTGGGTGCCGATTTTGCAACATAACGAACAACTTGACTTTCACTTCTTGGTGATACACTGAACGTTCTTTGCCAGGATTTTGCAACTCGCATGAAACCAACAAAATGTAGCTGTCGCTGTGTGCACAAGCGTTACCACGCTTTCACTCTCAAAAGTATTTTAAGTCAAAAAACAATCTTTTCCCCTAAACTTAGCTACATCATTGTATTGCCTAAACTTAAAGAAGTCGTAATTTTGTTACCTGAACCTGAAGATGTATTTGTGTTTCCTAAACCTAAAGAAGTTGTAGTTTTATTGCCTAAACCTAAAGAAGTTGTAGTTGTGTTGCTTAAAACTAAAGAAGTTGTAGTTGTGTTGCCTAAAGATAAAGTTGTAGTTTTCACTTTTCTTCAACTACATCATTGTATTGTCTAAACTTAAGTTTTAGTTTTATTGTCTAAACCAGAAGAAGTTGTGGTTTTGTTACCTAAACCAGAAGAAGCTGATGTTTGTGTTGAAAGCCGTCTCATTCAGTTTATGTTTTAGATGGTGTTAATTTTAAATTCAGCTAATTTTAAGTTTCGTCCACAACGTAGCAGGTGTAGCAGGTCCCTACTGACCCACATCTATGAGGCTGATAATGACTGTTAAGGCCCATTTAATGAGCAGATAACAGTCGAATCAGACCACGTGATGAGACAGTCAGGTTAAAGCTAACATTACTTTAGGTAGTGTCAGCGCTCTATAAAATGACTGGAAGTCAATCACTGGCTGAAGCACTGCTGTGATTCTAAGATGATCAGCTCAGAGGCTTTAACAGAGAAATCCTGATTGATCTGCTGTGGTGATTGATGAGCTCTTCTCTTCTACCCACAGGGAAACACATTTCTGTGACGGCTTCAGAGGAAACTGTTGAGATTTACTGGAAACATTTTCACACTTTTTGACCTTTAAATATTTATCAGCTTGGATGCTTTAGGTCCCACTTTAGTCATTTTAGGATTCATTCATTCTGACTACAGCCTGTTACTCTGGCAGTATTTCTGGTTTCCTTTGCCTTCTCTCTTCTACCTTCTCAAATGACATCAATTTGTTTTGGAGTAAATGAGTTTGTGCATGTCTTTTCTTTGTCTTTTTCTGCCTGTTCTTGTTTCATAGATTCGGTACACACACGGTTTAAGTTCTTCTCTTTTATCGTTCTGTGTGGACCCATAAACTGTATAAGAAATGGCCGCGGTTGCTGTACGTCACCCGTTGGTTTGTGGACTGCCATTTTTGAAGCCTCAAGTTCAGTATTTTGGTCATTACCATCTTCCTGGCAACAACCTAATCGAAGGCCACTGGACTTAGATCTGAACATCTGAAGATGTTTCGCCCCTTATCCAAGTGGCTTCATCAGTTCCCTGACTAGTTCAATTGAACACTGAATTAGACATTTCAGGTGACGAATATGTAAGTTAACTTTCATCAGGTGAAAACACACAGTGAAAGGGTTAAAGTTGTCAGATAAAAAACACAGACAACGCCATGGTAATGACCTGTCAGTCACCAGGTAGCCCCGCCCTAAAGCCCCCCTGCTTTCTGGTCTATCTGACTCTAAATGGACCATAATCTACTAAATGAACATCCTGCTGTACTGAAGAAGACTGAAACTAGAGACTGAGACCAGAAACTGATGTTTCCAGTGTTTACTGAGGTAATCAATCAGAGAGGAGGATCATTTTCTAGAGACTCTATAGACCCAGAGGAGTCGCCCCCTGCTGGCTGCAGACAGGATGAAGGGTTAAGACTCCTCAGCATCAGACCTGGAGGTCGACCTCTGTGTGGACTCTTGGAATGAGTATAAACTCATGGAGGTCTAAATAAACAAAGAATAAAATCTAAACTAAAATATTAAAAAATGTGTGTCATGCATGATTGTTATATGAAACAGATGTGAACAGCTGTGCAGCATCTCTTGGTTTTACGCCACATATCATCTTTTATTTGCAGATAAAAGGTGAAGTACCAATAAACCAGAAGCCAAGAGGACGATGATTAGTTCAGGGTCATACTAGTATTCTGGGTTACATGCTTTAATGTTCAAAAAACAAGTTATTTTTCTCTGAAGCGCTGCAACTTCAATCACGGTGTTTCAGGCAGTTCAGGACCAGAGTCTCTGTTGGGGGGACTCCCTTTGGTCTGGACTTTGTAACACTGCAGACCTTTAACATTCACAAACAACTATATCACACTAAAGGAAAGAGGGGCAAAATAAATCCTATTTAAACATTCCTGGAAATGTCCTCTCAAAGGTTTTCTGGAGCTGGTTTCTTTGGCCTCAAGGACACAAACAATGTGTTTGATGTGAAACAGCCAGTCAACCCGTACAGACGGTAAGTATGGGTACTACAGCCTGCTGCTCGCTGCCTTATATAACTGACTGGATCTGTCTCTCTGCTACCCTCCACTCTGCCTCCATCGCTCTCTCTCTCTTCCACCAACTAATATTCTCTCTTTTGTCTCCCTCCATCTCTTTCCATCTCTCAGTATTGACCCACACACTATTGCAGCTGTATCACATCAAGCCAAGGGCATAAATCAAAGCGTGCACACACACGCACACACGCACGCGCACGCACACACACACACACACACACACACACACACACACACACACACACACACACACACACACACACACACACACACACACACTCCTCCAGCCACTTCAGTTTAGCGTCCCACACACACCATAACTCGTCCTCACCTCCATTGCAGTGAACACCCACAGCTTTGAGCGCTGGGAGCGAGATGCTGGTAAACGGAGCTCATATCGTGACGGTTTGATTCCAACGCATCGGGCAGGAACGGATTAAAAACACGGTGTTACCTGTTGGTCACCACCACAATATGACTGGTTGTATAATGTGAAGCGGAGCTGCTATTTTAGAAGGTTTATTTGGGGAGCAGAGGAAAGTTTATTCATTGCTGTATAAAAAATAATCCCATAATGGGAAAAATAATAAGATGGACAGAGGAGAAAGGTGTGACAGAGAATGGTTGATTGTATTTAAGAGCCACTGATATATTAATAAAAATGGACAAATTAAATAAAAAAATTTAATAATGACTAAAGCGTGACCCAGGGTCAGGGTCAGGGTTAGGGTTAGGGTCAGGGTCAGGGTCAGGGTCAGGGTTAGGGTTAGGGTCAGGGTCAGGGTCAGGGTTAGAGTCAGGGTCAGGGTCAGGGTTAGAGTCGGGGTCAGGGTCAGGGTTAGGGTCAGGGTCAGGGTCAGGGTCAGGGTTAGGGTCAGGGTCAGGGTCAGGGTTAGAGTCAGGGTCAGGGTCAGGGTTAGGGTCAGGGTCAGGGTCAGGGTCAGGGTTAGGGTCAGGGTCAGGGTCAGGGTCAGGGTTAGGGTCAGGGTCAGGGTCAGGGTTAGGGTCAGGGTCAGGGTCAGGGTTAGAGTCAGGGTCAGGGTTAGAGTCAGGGTCAGGGTCAGGGTCAGGGTTAGGGTCAGGGTCAGGGTCAGGGTTAGGGTCAGGGTCAGGGTCAGGGTCAGGGTTAGGGTCAGGGTCAGGGTCAGGGTTAGGGTCAGGGTCAGGGTCAGGGTTAGAGTCAGGGTCAGGGTTAGAGTCAGGGTCAGGGTCACGGTCAGGGTCAGGGTCAGGGTTAGAGTCAGGGTCAGGGTCACGGTCAGGGTCAGGGTCAGGGTCAGGGTTAGGGTCAGGGTCAGGGTCAGGGTTAGGGTCAGTCAGTTAAACTTCAGGGATCAATATGTCCATTTAGGAAGAACCAGCGATGGTGAATCACTTTCAGCTGCTTTGGTGTAAATCAAAGTGACAACAGGTGTGATGGAGAGACAACAGCAGACAATGGTTTTACATGTGGAGGCTCTGCTGATCCTTCCTGACTGGTTCTTCTCAAGTTCTGGTTCTGATAGTGTCCTTTTCACGGCTTGTACCATGAGGTGGTACCTGCAGCCCAGTCAGTTTGTTCCCCTCCTGGTGCAGTGGGTCCCGGGTTCCTTCTGGCGCAGTGGGTCCCGGGTTCCTCCTGGTCCAGGACTATATCCAGCCTCATGTGTCCAGAGTGTGTAGACAGTTCCTGGATGATGAAGACATCGATCCCATAAACTGGTCCTCACATCCCCCTGACCTAAATCCAGCTGCCCATCTATGGGACGTTACATATCGGTCCAAGTACCACCACAGACCAGTCCAGTAGCTCAGTCAGGCCCTGATCCAGGTCTGGGAGGAGATCCCCCAGGACCCCATCCTCGTTCAGTCCATGGATGTATATAGAGAACTGGTTCCAGAGCTGGAGGCGGGACCTCATTCAGTCCTATGACAGTGTCTCTGTGGCTCGTGAAGCCAAAACAGTTCGACATCCATCTGGAAAAGTACCCAGATCTTTCCACTGGACACATGAAATATGCACAGTAGCGTCCGTGGTCACATGACTCAGTCACAGGATCCCAATGCCATGCTGTCATCACGGTCTAGGTCTCCACAGACACGAACAGAGGAAGGAAGTAACTCTGGATTCAGATATTAGAGCGTTTTACAACTTTTAGGACCTGATGGTCTAAATCAGGACTATCAGAGTGTTGGTACTGGGGAGTTGATTCACCTCTAAATTAGTGATCCTCTGAGTTACAGACGTCTCTTTATCAGTGGAAGTCTATGGGAAAAAGTCTTATTGGGCCCAATGACAACAGGTAACATACAATTACCACAGTACAGTTGTAGAACCACCGTTTGGCCACTACGAACATTAGGATCAACGACTGGAGGGGGGGGGGTGATCCCACTGATCTGCATCGAGGGAGCGCTCGCTTCCTGGTTGACCAGCAGAAGCAGCATCCCTGGATCACTGTATAGAGAAGCTCAGCGATGTTTGTTAGCAGCAGATTAGCAGCAGTCCTGTGAGGACTTTCTTTGTTCCTTTTTCTGTTCAGTTTGTTCAAATGGAGGTAAAACTAAATCATTTAAAATGACAAAAGAGCTTGAAACACATAAAAAACATCTCTGGATCAACTGAGTTTAAAGTTGGTCTAGAACAGAGCTGTTGGTGTTCAGTGAGCCCCTTTTATTTTTTGATCAGTCCCTTTAATACATGATTAATTATTAATGCATTTAAAAAGGCTGCAGATTACGGAGGCTATCAACAAAGTGTGTCCGAGCAAATCCAAACCAGTACTATCTGTTAGAGCCATGTTGTGTTGTCTGTTGTGTTATCTACAGTTTTTACATTGATTATCATTCTTTAAAGTACATTGTGTTATTGTGTTGGAAATGTTTGATATACATTATAGTTTAGTTAAGAACTGAGGTCCAGTCGTCATGCGCTCGAATGGGTTTTGATCCATTTAGACTCTATGATGTGTGATTTGCCCTGTTAAGACATGCTGCTCTAGTCGTCCTGCTATTGGACAAGTTGGGTCCCTTTAAGTTTGACTGGAGCCAGGCAGGACTGGGTGGAGCAGGACGAGGAGCGACAAAGACTTTAGACTACCGAATTTAGACCACAGATTGGAGACTGTTTGGATATAATAACTAGATATGTTTTTGTTTATTTTAATTGTGGTGGAATAAACGACCTTTGACTCACAATACGAGCCTCATCACTGAACTTGACCAAAGGGAGGGAGTCTGCAGGAGGCTAGTGGACATTAGTCTACGTGGGTCAGAAACCTTCACATCCTGCTAGCAGTGGTGAAGACGGTTATGGCGAGCTGCCACTACACTACCATCAAAGACATTTTAACTGTCGAGATAACCAGCGCTGCTCAGCAGATAGTTACATGGTCATGAATCACAGTGGATGTGAGACTGAGATACGCTGATGTGACGTAGGATGCTCTATTAACTGAGATCAAGTAAGACCAGTCCCTGCTCCGGTCTGGAGCTCATTGAAGTCCACAGCTATTAATATCATACAGTTTATGGATGTTAATGAGTGGTATTTGTCCTAAAATTGATTAAGGAAACAAGAACATGGCTGTTTATCAAGATCTGAGGCATCACTGTATTGATTATCCATATTGGGCCGTGATTGATGCTGTGTTCTACAACAATAAAACATTGTGTGTCTGGTTGTAACTCTGCTGCTGATTGGCTGTTAGATATACACTTGTTCCTCTAGCCTTATAAGGACCTCAGATTTAATAAATGAATACCCTCAAGTGAAAGGGGTGAGTTCAGGCTATTAATATCAGGCCTCACCAGTACAGTTAATGCTACATATAACTTCTGTTTTACTCTTTCACTTCTGAAATTACTCGTGTTGGTGAGAAACATTTGAAATATCTAAAATTAGAAGCTGACTTCCTTTTTCTAATGACACCATCACCACTGCTGTGAAACTGAAGGACAGCGTCTGCTTTGTGTCTCTTTTAATGTTCATAAACAGCTGACCGTCTATATGTATTTCTTTATATATACACATTTATGGTATGGTATGAATACTTTTAAATGATATAATATATCATCAGTATTGTCTAGAAGCAGACAGGAAATGTGGGGAGAGAAAGGATGTGACTTGCAACAAAGACGTTGTGGTTTACGAGGTCCACGTCAGAGCATTTCTTTTAAATTCAAACTGAAACAGCAGGGCCGTTCGGGTGAAACGGTGCGCAGAGGTTGTGGTTCGGTCCATACCCCACATTAGTTCTGCACTAGTTTGGTACAGTGGAGAACCCTACATGCATAAAGACCCGTTTCTTTTCATTTATTTTGTGGGTTGCCAGTGTGCTTGCTGGGGACTGAGGCAGTATTTTACCCTCAGGCAACTCTGGTTAACTTTACTTAACTATTTTAATATGAAAATAAGGAACATTTCAAACACTTCTGTATCACACTGTGCTAACACCGAATAAACTCTTTCCCTAAAGACAACAGGTCAAAATAAGTTTTAAAACTGAAAAGCATTATGCTATGAACCTGGAAATACAAAATAAATAGAATATCACAAAAATGAATCTTGTGCATTAGGAGGAGCATTTCAGTTAGTTTCACCTTGGTTATATTTAAAGATTCAAAGAACCCGGCGGTGCGCCACCCAGAGTTGGCTCACATGGCCACACCCCCAATCCTGTGTCCCTCATAGACGGTTACACCATGCTGAAGAGACGCTGTGTAGGTGGTTGAACCAATAAGAAATCCAAAAACACAAGTTCCCCTGTCAGGGCCTAAAAAAGATCTAATAGAGGGGCTTTATAGCTGCAGGCTATAGACCAGACCAGCATGGCTGCAGGTTTTAGACCAGACCAGCACGGCTCCAGGCTATAGACCAGACCAGCATGGCTCAAGGCTATAGACCAGACCAGCATGGCTTCAGGCTATAGACCAGACCAGCATTGCTGCAGGTTTTAGACCAGACCAGCATGGCTCAAGGCTATAGACCAGACCAGCATGGCTGCAGGTTTTAGACCAGACCAGCATGGCTCAAGGCTATAGACCAGACCAGCATGGCTGCAGGTTTTAGACCAGACCAGCATGGCTCCAGGCTATAGACCAGACCAGCATGGCTGCAGGTTTTAGACCAGACCAGCATGGCTGCAGGTTTTAGACCAGACCAGCATGGCTCCAGGCTATAGACCAGACCAGCACGGCTCCAGGCTATAGACCAGACCAGCATCACTGTCCCAGCAGAGGAAATGCTGAAAAGCTGTTGTGTAGCAGGTTAACTGGGCGTTCACACTGACATGACATGTTGCTAACACAGATGAGACTAACACTGTTGAATTTCTGCATTTCGTCCTTTAATCCGACGTATTCTGCACGCAGGTACGTGCACCAAACCACGACCACTGTGACGGTTTGGTATGAACACATGAACTGTTGCAGCTCTGAGGGTTACAATTAGTGTCTCACTCTCGTTTCCCTGCAGGACGACTTCAGTTCAGTTCTTATAAGCTCTGCATGAACAGGATGGTGCACGACTACAATACCGAGTCATGACTAGACCTCAGGTCTAAAACTCCATCATCCGCCTTCAGATCCAGTCACACTGAAGTCTACACTCAGTTATCAACCCTCCAAGGTCACGTCCTCTCCGAGTGTAAAACAGTGAGTTAACCTGTCACATGGCTGCAGGTCGGGCTGCTGATTTTAATGACATTTGCTGAAGGCTTAACATGACTCAGCAAAAAATATCAAGTTTCCAGAACTTGTGCATCAAGAAATCATTCAAATGCCCAAAATTAAAGTCTGAAATCGTGGCTGCTCTAGTCGAGAAGCAGAGACTCGGGAGAGCGGCAGCATCTCTGCTGACGGCGCGGGATGAAAAGACTCGTCTCTAAACCCAAAGACATTTAATCACAGCCAACGCCGACGTGTCCACAGTGACTCGGACCTGACGCCTCGTCTTCACAGGGCTAGCTGCACCTTCTGAACCAATGAGGGGCCGGCACCAATACGCCCGCCCACATGTACCTGACAAACACACCAATCCACACACACACACACACACACACACACACACACTAACTAATCACAGCATTGTTGGAGTTGATTGACTCCAACATATACAGTATACTGTGTGTACACTGTGTGTATACTGTGTATACTGTGTGTACTGTGTATACTGTGTGTACTGTGTATACTGTGTGTACTGTGTATACTGTGTTTACTGTCGAGCCAATAAGGCTTGAGAAATAACTCACTGTATAAACTACAACTGTTTTTATTGACTGAATACATTACTACCAAATTTTAGTCAGATTTCAGCTCATAAAATAAGATGAGATGAACTTTATTAATCCCCGGAGGGAAATTTGGGATGTATAAATATATACGGAAATATATAATATATAGCATATAAATATAAATGTGAATTTATCCTGAATGTGAATTAAAGGGTCCTTTTTAACCTCTTTCTTCTCTTCCATCTCATGATTTAACATATTTGGTTAAAAAAAGGTAAATACACAATTAAATGTTTTAACAACATTTTCTGGAAAAAAATATATATATATATATATATTTATCCATTACTGTAAATGTATCCATTTTATTACATGTACACTTGAAATTTTGTTTATATTAATAACATTTTTTTTATTAAAATAAAAATCAACATGGGAGCATCGAGGGCTGACACATGACTGTTGCCATGGTAACTAATTCATATTCACATGACTTGTTTTTGTTTTTCTTTATACAGTTTGTAAGTATGAAATAATAACGTATAAATCCCTGAATAGCAGATGAAATAAGGAACACGCCCCCAACATTCCTGATCAGGAATTATTATTCCTTATTCCCAGGTGGATGTCAGTGTGTGCTGAAACCACACTAACTGAAATATTACAGTACGCAACGCTGGGTGCTACGGCGGCATAAATATCCCACAATGCAACGTGGTATTGGCAACAACTGCTGGTGACTTGATATACCCAGAAAAAACTACACTGTGACACTAAAAAGAGACCCTGAAACCATGGCAACCATCTATGGTGTTACGCCCTGATATGGGCGTGCAGGTCGTCCTAACCACCACATTACGGTGGTGTCCCGTGAGATTAGCCGATCAATACCAGACTGATATCTAACACCATTATCTGCTCCAGGAACGAATGTGTGGTGATTATGGGATGCTGTCCCCATGACGACAGGCGTTGCCGGGTATCCTGTGTTTGTTATTGATCGCAGCATGATTTACAGTCTACGGTCGACGCGGGTAATGGATAACTCTTCCAATATGTGTGATGATCAGTAGGACGGCCGTCATCTGTGTGTTTGCACTGAGAACGATGCAGATGTGAAGTCGTCAATGACAAATGAGGCAGATTAGTGGATCCGCCGGTTAGAAGCCGATCAAACCGTCGATATCTTCCTGGAAACACAATCCAGATGCCAACAGGCAGCTATGAGAGAGAAGCCTATCGCTGAGAGACTACACCACATCAGCTGTCAGACATTCGAACACAACTCGTCATCACGGTGGCAGTAAGGACGACGCAGACAGGAAGTGGGCAAGGCCCGAGCAGGAAGTCAGCTGACCTCAGCAGACGCAGACACGTCAAAGTGTTGATAAAGCAGGGAGACAATCGAGATACAGAACAGTTAAACTGATGTAGTAAAAAGTAAAACCCAAGTTAAGACTTCATTAAAGAGTCCTTCAGATCCACAAGCACACATCCTGTCTGTGGAGACGGGAGAATCCTCATCCAGTCCAAGACCTTCCCAAACTAAGGTCAGAGCACTTCCATCAGCTTCACACTTTCATCCCTCACAAGAGTTTAATGTTAACGTTTCAGTCTGGAACACAACATGGTTTAATCTACAGGAATCTCTGATATTCCACAAATATCATCTCATCATTTATCCTCTTTCACTCCGTCTTTTCCTACCTTGGCCCGGATCTGTCCCGAGGTCGACACTTTGCGGATCAACTTGTGCGACGTCTCCTCTTGTTCCCCGTCGCTGTCTGACGACTCCTCTCCAGCTTCTCCGGCCTGGAGGAGAAGAAAAAGGAAGAATTACCGAAAAGTGATGTTGGATAACAGTCAGATATTACAAAGCATAATATCTGGAGCCGTTTAAAGCGTACATGTACAACATTTTCAGATCATAACCCTGACCCCCTAACCCTGACCCCCTAACCCTAACCCCCTAACCCTAACCCCCCCACCCTAACCCTATCCCCTAACCCTATCCCCTAACCCTAACCCCCTATCCCCTAACCCTAACCCCCCAACCCTAACCCTAACCCTATCCCCTAACCCTAACCCCCTAACCCTAACCCTAACCCCCTAACCCTATCCCCTAACCCTAACCCCCTAACCCTAACCCCCCAACCATAACCCTAAACCCGTAACCCCTAACCCTAAACCCCTAACCCCCCAACCCTAACCCTAACCCCCTAACCCCCTAACCCGAACCCCCTAACCCTAATCCCTAACCCCCTAACCCTAACCCCCCAACCCTAACCCTAACCCCCTAACCCTAACCCTAACCCCTAACCCCCCCAACCCTAACCCTAACCCTTACCCCCTAACCCTAACCCCCAACCCTAACCCTAACCCTTACCCCCTAACCCTAACCCTAACCCCCCAACCCTAACCCTAAACCCCTAACCCCCCAACCTTAACCCTAACCCTAACCCCCCAACCCTAACCCTAACCCCCCAACCCTAACCCTAACCCTTACCCCCTAACCCTAACCCCCAACCCTAACCCCCAACCCTAACCCTAACCCTTACCCCCTAACCCTAACCCTGACCCTAACCCCCTAACCCTAACCCCAATCCTCTAACCCTAACCACCAGGAGACCGCTGGTCCAGACCTCTGTACTAGACCGCTGGTCCAGACCTCTGGTCCAGACCTCTGTACTAGACCGCTGATCCAGACCTCTGTACTAGACCGCTGGTCCAGACCTCTGGTCCAGACCTCCGTACTAGACTGCTGGTCCAGACCTCTGATCCAGACCTCTGTACTAGACCGCTGGTCCAGACCTCTGTACTAGACCTCTGGTCCAGACCTCTGTACTAGACCTCTGGTCCAGACTTCTGGGATAAACCGTCAAACCTCACCAGTCAGGAAAGGAAAGCTGTGGCATCTCTGAGCAAGGACAACAACATCACAATCCTTCCAGCGCATAAAGGGAGATGCACAGTCATCCTCAATACAAACGATTACCAAACTAAAATATCCATATTACTCAATGACACCAGCACCTATGAAATCCTGAAACGGGACCCATCCAGCGGGTACAGGAAGAAGGTAATAGAGTGCTTACAACAGCTACAAAGAGATGGAAAGTTGGACAGACCACAGTACCTCCGACTCTACCCACAAGAGACCACACCATGTCTTTATGGACTCCTTAAGATCCATAAAGGGGTCCCACTCAGACCCATTGTACGCAGCATTAATTCAGTCACCTATAACATCATTAAGTATGTTGCCAACATCTTTTTGGTTGGTAATACACCACATTCAAAACTCTCAGGAGTTTGTGTGAAAAGTCAGAGGTCTAAGAATGGAACCAGATGAAACTATGGTCTCATATGATGTTACATCCTTATTCACTTGCATCCCTACCATGAAGGCAGTGGAAACTGTGAGACATCATCTGAAGCAGGACCAAAACTTACAGGACAGAACCAATCTCAACCCAGACCAGATCTGTCAGCTACTGGATTTGTGCATCAACAGCACATATTTCCAGTTTAACAATACCTTTTACAGACAGAAACAGGGCTGTGCCATGGGCTCACCGGTATCCCCCATTGTGGCAAATCTATACATGGAAAAGGTAGAACAGAAGGCACTGGACTCATACAAGGGAACCTCACCAAGCCATTGGTTCAGGTATGTGGATGACACATGGGTGAAAATCAAAACCCAAGAGGTCCAGGCTTTCACAGAGCACATCAACTCAGTGGACAAGAACATCAAGTTCACTAGAGAAGACGTTAAGGACAACCACTTACCTTTTTTGGACTGTGATGTTCACTTGGATGAGGACAGGAGCCTCCACATTGGGGTGTATAGGAAACCCACTCACACAGACCAATACCTTCTCTTTGACTCACACCACCCTCTGGAGCACAAACTAGGCGTTATCAGAACCCTACAACAGGGCTGATAATGTACCAACCACCACACAGGCCCAAGCGAAAGAGCACAAACATTTGAGGGGAGCTCTGAAAACTTGTGGCTATCCAAGTTGGACCTTTGACAGAGTAACACGCTCTAAGAAGACCACCAACGCAGAGGGAGCCGAGGACAGAAACAAACGCAGGAACATAGTCATTCCCTATGTGTCCGGGGTATCGGAAAAACTCAGAAGAGATTTTAACAAAAACTGAATCCCAGTGTGTTTCAAACCCGGCAACACCCTCAGACAGAAACTGGTCCACCCCAAAGACAGGCTACCACACTCACAAAAAAGCAACCTGGTTTATGCTGTCCAATGCAGCGAGGAATGCCAGGACCTCTACATTGGGGAAACCAAACAACCCTTAAACAAGCGCATGGCCCAACATAGAAGGGCCAACTCCTCAGGTCCAGATTCAGCTGTCTATTTACATCTTAAGGAAAAGGCTCACTCCTTTGAGGACAGCAACGTTAAAATCTTGGACAGAGATGGTTTGAAAGAGGAGTAAAGGAAGCCATCTATGTTAAATTGGAAAAAGCATCCTTCAACAGAGGAGGGGGTCTCAGACACCACCTATCCTCCATCTACAATGCTGCACTTTCAGCGGTACCAAGAAAACTCAAAATCAAAGACAGTCCGAAACTAACCTCAAGTGTCCCTAACGAACACAACGACTGTCGTCCACTGGCAACACACATCATGCCTAACGACTGTTGTCGTTGGCCCCATTGAATCCTCAACGACTGTCGTTCACTAGTGGGACTCACACTGAAACTCCACTAACGAACTATTGTCTTAGGAGAATAAGGGGCGGACACTTCCACAGAGGTTAAAAACCTGAGTCTAACTCCACTGTTGGTCTGACTAGTGGGGACTAGTCAGACTAGTGGGGAGTAGTCAGACTAGTGGGGACTAGTCAGACTGTAGCGTTCGAACTGATGAAGCCACTTGGATAAGGGGCGAAATGTCTTCAGAGACAAATCTAAGTCCAGTTGCCTTCAATTCAGTTTTTGCCAGAACTATAAGAACAGCGTTTTATGCTCAACGGGTTGCTCGTTACAGGATTGTCTGAAACACCAGAGGGCCAACGGACGGTATTCAGAACGAGGTCAACAAGTGTGACGGCAAAACGCCACAAAGCAAAACTCCTCAGTTAACTCACGGCGCCGATTCACGGACGTACTTCTTCACCTTTTATAGTATCTGTACAAAGAGAGGCCTCTACAGAAAAAAAGGCTGACATGTTAAATATCCTGCAAACAATTCAAACTAACAGGTTATCTTTCTAATTCATTATTCTGTATATTAATTTATGTGATTTGCTTGTATCTCGTTGTGGCCGTCATGTCTAAAAAGCCCAACGCACCAGAAACTGAGAGGTGGGTGACCAGGTGAGTTTTACACACCGTGCCTGATGATGTGACTTTAGATCACACACCTTCCTGTTTAGAGCCCTGATTCAGACCTCAGAGAGTGGACAAGTATGGAGGTCAGAGGTCAAGGGATCCCTTTGACCATTACCATGATCCTTTTTCCTCGACAACATTTAGTGTAACTTTGGAGTGTCCACAGGCTAGTCTGACGTCCTGGGTATTGATGGGTTCATCAGGTTTAATAGTTTTATGTATGGAGAGTTTATGGAGAGTTTCTGGACAATATCTGTTATTGATTAGTGTTGTTATTGATTTACTATAATAAATATATACATACATTTACATAAAGCAGCATATTAGTCCACTAACATGTTGATCAGAGGATTAAATACTGGACTGATCTCCTTTAAGGGTCATCTTGAGCAGATAACTAACATGTATTAAAATATTTGAGTAGATTGACAGCTGTAGTTTAAAACAACTTATTTCCAGATACTCTAACAGATGATTTAATGGGCTGTAATCCAGATGTGTCTTATTCCCCTGCAGGATGAGCAGAGTCAGTCAAATATGGAGAAGCAGGCAGCTGTGGGATTGATAAACCAGCTGACAGAAAGGTCATTTAAGTGAGTATAATCTGGGCCATAAATACCCCTCATCATCAAATGAAGCTGTTCAAAAGTTGAAGTATACTAAAACAAACAAAGATAACAACATATAGGAGAAAAGGAGTGATTTCTTCTCTGCCGGTTTCTGTCCTCACACAAATCACTACTTACAGCGTTCGTCCTTTCAGAGTCCGCTAGCGGCGACTCGCCGGGCTCCGCCACGTACAGGACGTTGGGGTTCAGCTTGGACGCCATGGCGAGCTTGCGACCGAAAGGAACGGGTAGATGGACGGAGACAGAGAGAAGTGTGAAAGGAATGGATGAGAGGAGGAGGAGGAGGAGATGGAAGAGTGGAGTTTGGCAAAGTGAGAGCTTCTTGGCGAAGCAGAGGACGAGAGGAGAGGATGACGAATGGGACAGCAGGCTCTGGGACGCCACTCTCTCACCGATCTCTCTATCCGGGGCCAACTCTGGAAAAGATGGAGGGATGAATTATTGATTAGGAGAGTAAAGCTCACTGGAGGCTGGGTTTTTTTGGAGGGGGAAGCTGGAAGTTAAGGAACATATAAAATTCTTCTTCTCCTCCTGTCATTAATCTCTTCCTCCTTCATCACTCTCTTTTAGTTCAGCTCAGAGATGCAATCACTTCTCCTTCTCACTTCCTCTTCTTCTTCCTGCGTTTGTGAGAAAACACAATGAGGTTTAACAGCTCGGCCCTGATGTGATGAAGATCAGCCTTTAAACCGTGAGGATGATGGTGAGGATGATGGGGTGATGGTGATCAGGGCAGATACAGTGGAAGAATGATAATCATCATCATCATCATCATCATTTGTAACGGATGACGGGATCATATGGCTCATTACAGGATCGTGCATTACGCACACAACAACATCAGATTTGGGACCGTGTTGCACGCGGAGCAGCCACTCAGTATTTAGCATGCACACAAACTACATGTTGGCTATGTGTGCGCGCATGGGGCGCGCGCACGTGTGTGCGTTCCCTTGATTACGGTGTGGACACGTTTTTCAAAAAGCCGTCTGCAGCCCACCTCCCCGCCGCCCCCGTTCACACCAAACTTCACGTTAAAAACACACCGAGCGTGCACGTGTGGCTGGTTCACGTGCTCCAGAATCAACTTGTTTCCAGAATGAAGGCGGGCGGCTGAACAACAGGCTGCCGTGCGCCCCGGCCGGCTCCATCCCTCGTTCCGTCCGTGTCGCCGTTTGCTGCACAACGTAAATGTCAATATTCAACTCGTGCACGTTCGTGCCAACCGGACTCAGCCGCCACCGAGCGACCCGGTCGGCCCCGCGGCTCCTCTGCTCTAACGGCCCCTCGTGTGGCGATGAAATATGGATATTATTATGATTATTTACCTCCGCGGTAATGTCGTCCTCCGTCTCCTCCACCGGAGCTTAGTCAGCGGCGGCTCCGGCTCCTGTTGCCCGGCCTGGGTCGCTCAGCAGCCGGCGTTTGATCGCTGACGGTCAGCGGCGGCGGCAGCGTGCGGGTCTCTCCGGTGGAGCTCGGCTCACAGAGACGCGGTCACACGCACAGCGTCGGTACGGATCTGAATCAGGTAGGAGGAGGAGGAGGAAGGGAGGGAGAGAGGGGGAGGGAGGGAGAGACGGGAGGAGGAGAGAGGGAGGGAGGGAGAGAGAGAGAGAGAGAGAGGGGGGAGGAGGTGAGAGGGAGGGAGAGAGAGAGGGAGGGAGGGAGAGAGGGGGAGGGAGGGAGAGACGGGAGGAGGAGAGAGGGAGGGAGGGAGAGAGAGAGAGAGGGAGAGAGGGGAGGAGGAGGTGAGAGGGAGGGAGAGAGAGAGAGGGAGGAGGAGGAAGGGAGGGAGAGAGAGAGGGGAGGGAGGTGAGAGGGAGGGAGGGAGAGAGAGAGAGAGGGGGAGGGAGGGAGAGACGGGAGGAGGAGAGAGGGAGGGAGGGAGAGAGAGAGAGAGAGAGGGGGGGGGGAGGGAGAGACGGGAGGAGGAGAGAGGGAGGGAGGGAGAGAGAGAGAGAGGGAGAGAGGGGGAGGGAGGGAGAGACGGGAGGAGGAGAGAGGGAGGGAGGGAGAGAGGGGAGGGAGGTGAGAGGGAGGGAGAGAGAGAGAGAGGGAGGAGGAGGGAGGTGTTGAACTCTCATAGAGGAGATAGCAGCTCTCCTGTAAACCCAATTAAACCCAGTTAACATCCAGATAAACCCAGTTAACACCCAGATAAACCCAGTTAACATCCAGATAAACCCAGTTAACATCCAGTTAAACCCAGTTAACATCCAGATAAACCCAGTTAACATCCAGATAAACCCAGTTAACATCCAGTTAAACCCAGTTAACATCCAGATAAACCCAATTAAACCCAGTTAACATCCAGATAATCCCAGTTAACATCCAGTTAAACCCAGTTAACATCCAGATAAACCCAGTTAACATCCAGTTAAACCCAGTTAACATCCAGTTAAACCCAGTTAACATCCAGATAAACCCAGTTAACATCCAGTTAAACCCAGTTAACATCCAGATAAACCCAATTAAACCCAGTTAACATCCAGATAAACCCAGTTAACATCCAGTTAAACCCAGTTAACATCCAGATAAACCCAGTTAACATCCAGATAAACCCAATTAAACCCAGTTAACTTCCAGATAAACCCAGTTAACATCCAGTTAAACCCAGTTAACATCCAGATAAACCCAGTTAACATCCAGATAAACCCAATTAAACCCAGTTAAAATCCAGATAAACCCAGTTAACATCCAGATAACCCCAGTTAAACCCAGTTAACATCCAGATAAACCCAGTTAAAATCCAGATAAACCCAGTTAAACCCAGTTAACATCCGGATAAACCCAGTTAACATCCAGTTAAACCCAGTTAACATCCAGATAAACCCAGTTAACATTCAGTTAAACTCAGTTAAACCCAGTTAACATCCAGATAAACCCAGTTAATATCCAGTTAAACCCAGTTAACATCCAGATAAACCCAGTTAACATCCAGTTAAACCCAGTTAAACCCAGTTAACATCCAGATAAACCCAGTTAAAATCCAGTTAAACCCAGTTAACATCCAGATAACTCCAGTTAACATTCAGTTAAACCCAGTTAACAAACATCCAGATAAACCCAGTGAAACCCAGTTAACATCCAGATAACCCCAGTTAACATTCAGTTAAACCCAGTTAAACCCAGTTAACATCCAGATAAACCCAGTTAAACCCAGTTAACATCCGGATAAACCCAGTTAACATCCAGATAAACCCAGTTAACATTCAGTTAAACTCAGTTGAACCCAGTTAACATCCAGATAAACCCAGTTAACATCCAGTTAAACCAGTTAACATCCATATAAACCCAGTTAACATCCAGTTAAACAGGTTAAACCCAGTTAACATCCAGATAACCCCAGTTAAACCCAGTTAACATCCAGATAAACCCAGTTAACATTCAGTTAAACTCAGTTAAACCCAGTTAACATCCAGTTAAACCCAGTTAACATCCAGATAAACCCAGTTAACATCCAGATAAACCCAGTTAAACCCAGTTAACATCCAGATAAACCCAGTTAAACCCAGTTAACATCCGTATAAACCCAGTTAACATCCAGTTAAACCCAGTTAACATCCAGATAAACCCAGTTAATATTCAGTTAAACTCAGTTAAACCCAGTTAACATCCAGATAAACCCAGTTAACATCCAGTTAAACCAGTTAACATCCATATAAACCCAGTTAACATCCAGTTAAACAGGTTAAACCCAGTTAACATCCAGTTAAACCCAGTTAACATCCAGATAACCCCAGTTAAACCCAGTTAACATCCAGATAAACCCAGTTAACATTCAGTTAAACTCAGTTAAACCCAGTTAACATCCAGTTAAACCCAGTTAACATCCAGATAAACCCAGTTAACATCCAGATAAACCCAGTTAAACCCAGTTAACATCCAGATAAACCCAGTTAAACCCAGTTAACATCCAGTTAAACCCAGTTAACATCCAGATAAACCCAGTTAACATCCAGTTAAACCCAGTTAACATCCAGATAAACCCAGTTAACATCCAGATAAACCCAGTTAAACCCAGTTAACATCCAGATAAACCCACTTAACATCCACTTAAACCCAGTTAACATCCAGATAAACCCAGTTAATATCCAGTTAAACCCAATTAAACCCAGTTAACATCCAGATAAACCCAGTTAAAATCCAGTTAAACCCAGTTAACATCCAGATAACTCCAGTTAACATTCAGTTAAACCCAGTTAACATCCAGATAAACCCAGTGAAACCCAGTTAACATCCAGATAACCCCAGTTAACATTCAGTTAAACCCAGTTAAACCCAGTTAACATCCAGATAAACCCAGTTAACATCCAGATAAACCCAGTTAAACCCAGTTAACATCCAGATAAACCCAGTTAAACCCAGTTAACATCCGTATAAACCCAGTTAACATCCAGTTAAACCCAGTTAACATCCAGATAAACCCAGTTAATATTCAGTTAAACTCAGTTAAACCCAGTTAACATCCAGATAAACCCAGTTAACATCCAGTTAAACCAGTTAACATCCATATAAACCCAGTTAACATCCAGTTAAACAGGTTAAACCCAGTTAACATCCAGTTAAACCCAGTTAACATCCAGATAACCCCAGTTAAACCCAGTTAACATCCAGATAAACCCAGTTAACATTCAGTTAAACTCAGTTAAACCCAGTTAACATCCAGTTAAACCCAGTTAACATCCAGATAAACCCAGTTAACATCCAGATAAACCCAGTTAAACCCAGTTAACATCCAGATAAACCCAGTTAAACCCAGTTAACATCCAGTTAAACCCAGTTAACATCCAGATAACCCCAGTTAACATCCAGTTAAACCCAGTTAACATCCAGATAAACCCAGTTAACATCCAGATAAACCCAGTTAAACCCAGTTAACATCCAGATAAACCCACTTAACATCCACTTAAACCCAGTTAACATCCAGATAAACCCAGTTAATATCCAGTTAACCCCAATTAAACCCAGTTAACATCCAGATAAACCCAGTTAAAATCCAGTTAAACCCAGTTAACATCCAGATAACTCCAGTTAACATTCAGTTAAACCCAGTTAACATCCAGATAAACCCAGTGAAACCCAGTTAACATCCAGATAACCCCAGTTAACATTCAGTTAAACCCAGTTAAACCCAGTTAACATCCAGATAAACCCAGTTAAACCCAGTTAACATCCGGATAAACCCAGTTAACATCCAGTTAAACCCAGTTAACATCCAGATAAACCCAGTTAACATTCAGTTAAACTCAGTTAAACCCAGTTAACATCCAGATAAACCCAGTTAATATCCAGTTAAACCCAGTTAACATCCATATAAACCCAGTTAACATCCAGTTAAACAGGTTAAACCCAGTTAACATCCAGTTAAACCCAGTTAACACCCAGATAACCCCAGTTAAACCCAGTTAACATCCAGATAAACCCAGTTAACATTCAGTTAAACTCAGTTAAACCCAGTTAACATCCAGTTAAACCCAGTTAACATCCAGATAAACCCAGTTAACATCCAGATAAACCCAGTTAAACCCAGTTAACATCCAGATAAACCCAGTTAAACCCAGTTAACATCCAGTTAAACCCAGTTAACATCCAGATAACCCCAGTTAACATCCAGTTAAACCCAGTTAACATCCAGATAAACCCAGTTAACATCCAGATAAACCCAGTTAAACCCAGTTAACATCCAGATAAACCCACTTAACATCCACTTAAACCCAGTTAACATCCAGATAAACCCAGTTAATATCCAGTTAAACCCAATTAAACCCAGTTAACATCCAGATAAACCCAGTTAAAATCCAGTTAAACCCAGTTAACATCCAGATAACTCCAGTTAACATTCAGTTAAACCCAGTTAACATCCAGATAAACCCAGTGAAACCCAGTTAACATCCAGATAACCCCAGTTAACATTCAGTTAAACCCAGTTAAACCCAGTTAACATCCAGATAAACCCAGTTAAACCCAGTTAACATCCGGATAAACCCAGTTAACATCCAGTTAAACCCAGTTAACATCCAGATAAACCCAGTTAACATTCAGTTAAACTCAGTTAAACCCAGTTAACATCCAGATAAACCCAGTTAATATCCAGTTAAACCCAGTTAACATCCAGATAAACCCAGTTAACATCCAGTTAAACCCAGTTAAACCCAGTTAACATCCAGATAAACCCAGTTAAAATCCAGTTAAACCCAGTTAACATCCAGATAACGCCAGTTAACATTCAGTTAAACCCAGTTAACATCCAGATAAACCCAGTGAAACCCAGTTAACATCCAGATAACCCCAGTTAACATTCAGTTAAACCCAGTTAAACCCAGTTAACATCCAGATAAACCCAGTTAAACCCAGTTAACATCCGGATAAACCCAGTTAACATCCAGTTAAACCCAGTTAACATCCAGATAAACCCAGTTAACATTCAGTTAAACTCAGTTAAACCCAGTTAACATCCAGATAAACCCAGTGAAACCCAGTTAACATCCAGATAACCCCAGTTAACATTCAGTTAAACCCAGTTAAACCCAGTTAACATCCAGATAAACCCAGTTAAACCAAGTTAACATCCGGATAAACCCAGTTAACATCCAGTTAAACCCAGTTAACATCCAGATAAACCCAGTTAACATTCAGTTAAACTCAGTTAAACCCAGTTAACATCCAGATAAACCCAGTTAATATCCAGTTAAACCCAGTTAACATCCAGATAAACCCAGTTAACATCCAGTTAAACCCAGTTAAACCCAGTTAACATCCAGATAAACCCAGTTAAAATCCAGTTAAACCCAGTTAACATCCAGATAACTCCAGTTAACATTCAGTTAAACCCAGTTAACATCCAGATAAACCCAGTGAAACCCAGTTAACATCCAGATAACCCCAGTTAACATTCAGTTAAACCCAGTTAAACCCAGTTAACATCCAGATAAACCCAGTTAAACCCAGTTAACATCCGGATAAACCCAGTTAACATCCAGTTAAACCCAGTTAACATCCAGATAAACCCAGTTAACATTCAGTTAAACTCAGTTAAACCCAGTTAACATCCAGATAAACCCAGTTAACATCCAGTTAAACCAGTTAACATCCATATAAACCCAGTTAACATCCAGTTAAACAGGTTAAACCCAGTTAACATCCAGTTAAACCCAGTTAACATCCAGATAACCCCAGTTAAACTCAGTTAACATCCAGATAACCCCAGTTAACATCCAGTTAAACAGGTTAAACCCAGTTAACATCCAGTTAAACAGGTTAAACCCAGTTAACATCCAGATAAACCCAGTTAACATCCAGTTAAACCAGTTAACATCCATATAAACCCAGTTAACATCCAGTTAAACCCAGTTAACATCCAGATAACCCCAGTTAAACCCAGTTAACATCCAGTTAAACCCAGTTAACATCCAGATAACCCCAGTTAAACCCAGTTAACATCCAGATAACCCCAGTTAACATCCAGATAACCCCAGTTAAACCCAGTTAACATCCAGTTAAACCCAGTTAACATTGAGTTAAACCCAGTTAACACCCAGTTAACATCCAGTTAAAACCAGTTATCATCCAGATAAACCCAGTTAAACCCAGTTAACATCCAGATAGACCCAGTTAACATCCAGATAAACTCAGTTAAACCCAGTTAAAACCAGTTAAACCCAGTTAACATCCAAATAAACCCAGTTAAACCCAGTTAACATCCAGTTAAAACCAGTTAAACCCAGTTAACATCCAGATAAACCCAGTTAAACCCAGTTAAACCCAGTTAACATCCAGTTAAACCCAGTTAACATCTACTTAAAACCAGTTAAACCCAGTTAACATCCAGATAAACCCAGTTAAACCCAGTTAACATCCAGTTAACATCTAGTTACCAGAGTTACCAGAGTTGACCTCTGGAGAGGCTCCAGGTCTTTTAATGTGACGGTTGATGGTTCATGTTTCGGTAGATGTTGTCAGAAACACATCACGGTGAACTGATTTCATGATATCGGAGAAACTGAGGAAACGAGCCATCGTGATGGTTCTGGTTTGAAAGGTGGGAGCAGCAGCCCCTAGTGTCCAGTCTAAGTAAGATAGACTCCAACCACGAGGGAATGGATTCATCGATGTGGCCCAGCCTCAGGACTGTTCCCACTACACAACCTGCTGTCTGGTAATCCCGAGTCTGGAAGTCGTTGTGGTTTTCACACTGCAGGACTGACCGGTGACAGGAGGTCACACCCTACCAGACCTGTCACCGATGAGGTCAACGGACTACGTTAGGTCACAGAACACACAAGAAATACCCAGGAAATGGCCTGAAAGCAGACACGAGACACACTGATGATGTTGGTGGCACGTGTTCGCAATACAGCCAGTTTCTACCAGTTTCTACCGGTTTCTACCAGTTTCTACCGGTTTCTCCCAGTTTCTAACGGTTTCTCCCAGTTTCTAACGGTTTCTACCAGTTTCTAACGGTTTCTCCCAGTTTCTAACGGTTTCTACCAGTTTCTAACGGTTTCTCCCAGTTTCTAACGGTTTCTACCAGTTTCTAATGGTTTCTCCCAGTTTCTAACGGTTTCTCCCAGTTTCTAACGGTTTCTACCAGTTTCTAACGGTTTCTCCCAGTTTCTAACGGTTTCTACCAGTTTCTAATGGTTTCTCCCAGTTTCTAACGGTTTCTCCCAGTTTCTACCGGTTTCTACCAGTTTCTAACGGTTTCTAACGGTTTCTCCCAGTTTCTATCGGTTTCTCCCAGTTTCTAACGGTTTCTAACGGTTTCTCCCAGTTTCTACCGGTTTCTACCAGTTTCTAACGGTTTCTAACGGTTTCTCCCAGTTTTTAATGGTTTCTACCAGTTTCTACCGGTTTCTACCAGTTTCTATAAGCCTAGTTGACAGGGAAATCAAAGACTTTCTTTGGCTATCAAAGACTTCAGGTCCACATTGGCTTAAAAATAATCAGATTTATAATCCAGTAGTTCTCAACCTGAGGGGCTGAGACCCACCAAGGGGACCCAAGGTTCATCTAGTGGGTCAGTTTTTCTTACTTATCTCAAGTTCTTCAGAGATGTATATATACATACATGTATGCATACATGTATGTGTATATATATGTATGTATACATGTATGTATGTATATATACATTTATATATATATATATATATATTTTTTATAAATGTATATATATGTATATATATACTGTATGTATATATAGGTTAGGGTTCGTTGTATCAGTTGTTTTCAATTAGTTTGGTATTTTGGGAAAAACCCTTTTTAGCTTTATGTTCGATGAGAAGATTGACGCCACTCTCATCTGCACTCAGCTGTAGACTGTTAGCTTAGCTTAGCATAAAGACTGGAGACGGTGGGAAACAGCTAGCCTGGCTCTGTATTTGAGCTTGATTCTTAATCTGGGGAACACCAGGTGACAAAGCAATCACACCTCAAGTCCATTTAGTCCCTTTAGTCTGGAGCTTTTCATCATGATCTTCCTCAGCTCAGCTTCCTCGTCTTGGAAGTGTAAATTATTGAATTTCCTTTTTTTGCTGCAGGTTGGCTTAAAAATGTCCATGACACCTTGGAAAACTACATCTACTGAGGAAGGCTGTGTAGAACCAAAAGTTCCAGAACAAGTGGACCTTGGGGCAAAAAGTGTGTGTGGCTAAGCAGTGAAGTCTCAGCACCCAGCACCAGAGCTTCCGCCATTTTGGACTGAAAGTGACAACCAGACAGCATTAAAGCATCCTCCTACAAAGAGCCGTACAAGAGCGAAACCAAATTATTTCTTTTCTGTTGTCATATTCTACTGAAATGATCTGTGCTGACCAATAAATATTATAAATATAAGACATGTTTCATTCCAAAATGGCAGCAGCAGGTGGAAGTTTCGTCTCTGTGCTTCTATACTGTTGGCTTGAGGTGAGATTATAATGTTGTTTGACAGGTAAAACGGAGCAGAAATAATGTTTTAAAGCGCTAAAGGATGTAAACATGTTTTAGTAGAAACATACAGGCATGAACCTGGAAATGAGCCTGATATGTCCCTTTGAATGGTGTCTTATGTACATTTAAATATTCATACCCCGGCAGAAGGTTAATCAGTTATCTTCATTTATTTTACCCACAAAACCAAAGAAACCACAATCAACACCACCACCCCCTTTCCCGCCTTCCCCATCCAGGCGCTGCACAGCGGGAGCCTCAATCAGAGCTGAGCAATAAAAGAAACTGATAATAAAGAGATAATTAACGGCTCTGTGTTACGTATCAAGCTGAGGGCAAATTACTGCTGCGGCGCCATTATCTTCATGCAAATACCAACACACACTGTCGCACATCCTGTGATAATCTTTCACGAGCTCGTAGCCGCCAGACTCCTTCATAATGTGCCGCTAACACATTGCAGAAACAGATTTTCACACACACACACACTGATTTCTGCAGGGAAAATACACATTTTTCAGTCAATCTTTAAATGCAATACTTTTAGTTACCGCGGTTCCTCTTTACTCATTATGTTCATATTTTAGTTTTTGGTCCCATGTATGTTTCTAAATCTCTTTTTCTTTATTAATTTCAGCCGATGGATGCGCTGATCATTACTGGTCATTAGTCGGCTTATTTGCTGTGTAGATGAGATGAGAAGATGGCGACCACTCTGCCGCTAGCAGCTAGCTATCAGGAGCGTAGCATCCGTTGTCAGAAAGGTCAAACTATTCCTTTAAAGTCTCCTTTACCATAAGCGACACCATGTGGTGTCTGATCTCACTGATCTCACAGATGTTAGAAACGAGGCATTTAAAGGCATTCAGAGGAAATAAATCCCTACATTGATCCGATCAGTTCACCAGCTAATAAAGTTGTTTCTTTTTGTTTTTATTTTGTTTATATTTGAACTGTTATCTGATAGATAATTAATTTAAAAAATGTGTCAAAATGTTTAAATAACAGAAAGGAAAAGTTTCAACAGTATGTACTGACAATAACATATATTAGAAATAAGAAAATATAAAGAGGACAGTGTTTTTTACTTGAAGTCTCTTCTGAAAGATAAAAACTGGACTTTAGTCTCTGTGAAACTGAACCAAATTACAGAAGCAAATAAATAATATTAAAAATAAATGCAGCTTTTTTTAAATTAATAAATAAAATGTGACAAATCTATATTTCTGTTTTAAATTTGCTTCTTTATTTATTAATCTTTGCATTCATTCCTTTTTATTTTTCAGTTTATTTTTTTATTCATTGAATATGAATTTATTGAATGTATTAGTTTGTTTTAGTATTATTTTTTATTTTATTTTTAATTATTTTATATTTGTTTTTATATGTATTGATTTTCATGAATTTATTTTATGTATTAATTTATTTTAGGAGATTTTTTTATTTTATTTTTTAATTATTTCATATTTGTTAAAAAAAATAAAAATAATTTAAAAAAATTAATACAAACAAAATATAAAAAAATAAACCGGTTGTGACGAAGAGAGTTGAGCCGGAAGGCAAAGCTCTGGATCTACCGGTCAGTTTTCGTTCCTGCTCTCACCTCTGGTCCTGAGTTCTGGATCAGGACCCGAACAACTAGATCACAGGTACAATCAGCTGAAATGGGTTTTCTTAGGACGGTGGCTGGCGTCTCCTAAGAGATAGGATCTGTGACGGACTCGGAGTAGAGCTGCTGCTGCTTTGGGCTGAAAGGAGCCAGTTGAGGTGGTTCATCTGGTAAGGGTGCCCCCCTGGGTGCCTGTTCCAGGGAGGACCAGCTGGGAGGAGGCCCCGGGGAAGACCCAGGACTAGATGGAGAGATTATATCTCCACACTGGGAACGCCTCGGATCCCCAGTCAGAGCTGGTTAAAGGGAGGTTTGGGGTCCCTGCTGGAGCTGCTGGCCCTGAGACCAGACCCGGATCAGAGGTTGATCATGAAGATGAAGATGATATTTGTTTTTCATATGTATTTATTAATGTACGTGTGCTCATGAATTTGTTTAATTTACTAATTTGTTTTAGCATTTATTTTTTATTTTATTTGTTAATTATTTCATATTTGTTTACACCTATTTATGTAGTTATGTATTTATTTTCACAAATTTGTTAAATTTATTAATCTTCATACTTAATTTTACTCCTTAATTATTTCCACACATTTATTTCTGCATTTTCTGTAGTTTCTTTTTACATTTCTTCCTCATTATGCAAATGAGGGGGGTGTCACTCAACATATCATTTATTTATTTATTATTCATTCATTTGTTTTTTTTCTGAATAAGCAGCTGTTGTCAGTGATATCGGGATCTTAAAATGGTTTAAACAGAAAGAGCTGTGAGGCAGTATAAATATATAAATCATAAATACCACCCAGAATAAAGCAACAAAGCCCTCCCGTTCAGGCTGCTGGTGGGTAAAATAACAGCTCATTTCTATCAGCTCTAACTGTGGTTGCACTGATTATAACAGACCAAACTTAACTTAACTTAACCCAAATATCAGCAGCACATTAAAAACACATCACATTTAACTGTAAAAAGGGATGACTGTACGGGACTCCTCATTAACTGAGACGCCGAAGGTTCTCGGACAAAAAGAGGTGATGAGCTCTTTAAAAGGTCATAAAAGGTCACTAATGGTCCTGGGGGGGCTGACCCGGGGCGTATTGATCGGGTAACGAGAGGAGTTGAGGACATAAATGAAAAGATGAATGGTGCAGCAGCTGTTAATCTGGGATCAGGTCTGTAACTATCAGCACAATGAACACCACACGGTGCGTTCATGTGCACGTCTGCTGCTCTGTCAATGTATGCACCGTGTGCTGCTATGCTGCCACCTAGTGATTTATTCAGCCATGAAAAAGGATTATGCAGAACAGCAGCGTACAGACAGTCAAAGAGAAGGAAGAGCAGCGACTGGAGGCAGGATGAGCAGCAGTGCTGCCGTCAGACGAGACGACGTTTAAGAGCATCAGTTACTGAGTGTCATCTGTGGTTTCCCCTCTGATCAATGGGAGCAGGTGTAATCACCGGTAACCCTCATGCGGCGTGGGATGGAGGACGGATGGGGGGATGGGGGCACCAAAGAGATCGATCAGAGACACTACAGACAAAGGATTCAGCATCGTGACGTCTGTCTCGGCTGATGCTTCCAGTGATTTAACATTCTGTTGGTCGTCTGAAAACTCAAATATCAAGTAAAATGGCTACAGAACTACTCAGTTTAAAGACCGGATGGTCCAGGTCACAGGGTTTTTATCTGGAGTTTAGGCAGCTTGAGGAATCCATCAGCTGTTAGAGAGATCCAATATTAAAGGACCAGCGAGAAGCATTAAATAGAAATAATATCAATAAGCATGTTTTCTTTACTGTATAATCACCTGAAAATAAGAATCTTGTTCTCACAATGAGCCGTTTATTGGTGAATATATAAGTAGAATATATAAATATAATAAATTAATATGTTGTAATTTTTTTGTATATTGTTTTTAAATTGCCAAATCCTACACACTGCCCTCTAATATATAGCTCTATTATATGTTCAACGTTGGAAGAGTTTACAGGACTGACTGCTGTCTACTGAGACATGGAGACAACCTACTAATGGGTTAAATGAATGCTTTCACATTTTGGGAGGTACCCTTTTTATTTCTTTCGAGATGAGAAGATTGACGCCACTCTCATGTCTGTGTGCTAAATATATAGCTGCAGCCAGTTAGCTTAGCTTAGCATAAAGAATGGAAACAGCTAGCCTGGCTCTGTCCAAAGCTCAGTTAGCATATGAGGGTATTCAGTTCAAACTTGCAACGTCAGCGCCCAGCAGCAGAGCTTCCACCATTTTGGACTGAAAGTGACAACCAGACGCCAGTAAAACGTCGCTCACAAAAAGCCGTAAAAGAGTGAAACCAAATTATTTCTATTCTGTTTTCATATTCTTCTGAAAAGACCTGTGCTGAACAATAAATATTATGATTATAAGACGTTTCAGTCCTAAATGGCAGCAGCAGCTGTCAAAAAAACACGTCTCTTTGCTTCTATACTTCTAAGGTGGCATTATGAAAAAAAATCATCTTTTAAAGATTAAAACATGTAAACATGTTCTAGTCGAAACCAGCATACTGGAAATGAGCACATGTCCCCTTTAATGCGTTTAATGGCACATTCATGGTCATGCTTTCAGAGCATGTTGAGGACTTCCTGTCCACATTCAGGAAGACGACAACCTGGAAAAAGCATCTGCTGAGGAAGACCGTGGATAATCAAAAGCTCCAGAAGAGCTGCTAAATGGACCCTGAGGTGAGATGATGAGCGCTGTGTGACGGGGAAAAGCAGTGATCGACGGTCCTTACTGTGGAGAAAAGAGGAAGAAGACAAACAAAGCAGGAGAAAGAAAGATATAGGGAGAAAAAGAAAGTGCCTCCGCCTCCTGCTGAAAGTATAAATACCTCTGAGGAATACACAGATGAGGAACATCTGAGTCATCCAGCATGAGGTGGACCTCATACAGCCGGCCGGCTGTCAGCGAGTGCATCACACTTTAACAGCACTGGCCGGATTTCACCGGTGAACACCGGGAGGAACAACGAGCCAATTAGAGGTCCAAACAAAGCGAGCACGAGATGGCGGAACGCAGCGCCGAGACGCACTCGAGTGGGAAAACAAAGAGGCCATTGTTTGTTTGATTGGACCTCTTCACCATATTGGTTTCCATGAGAACACCAGACCCAGAGAGGGAAACAGGTGGTAACCTGAAAGAGCCACAGCAACACATCCTGTTAGCCCGTTAGCCTGTTAGCTTTAGCAGCAGGCCGGAGACAGAGCTGCTAATGAAGCCACATGCTACGACCACCAACACACACACCACCAGCTAATGGCAGCATAAGACCCTGGACTGTATGTACGGGGGTTGTACATCATCCTGACGTCCAAATGCTAAATTAGAGGAATACTCCTTTAACCTGAGACGTTCTTCTGGTATCAGACGCTGCAGCAGTTTTACAGCGAGTGGAGGTTCGGCTATTATACGAGCCTAGAAAATTAAGCCATGTAAAATGGGCTAATGTTCAGAGCCATGTTCAGAGGGGTCCGCTGACCTCTGACCTCCAGATGTGTGGATGTAAATGGTTCTCTGGGTCCCCACCAGTCCCCCCTTTACAGACATGCCCACTTTCTGATAGTCCCAGTCAGTATAACTGTGTTATTGCCTAACGTATCAATAATGACTACTGACTACTACTACTACTACTACTACTACATCCTGGTAACTAGAGACCTAGAGCATTCAGAGGATGGATGGCTTTCCTAGCTACACTGACTACTACTACTACTACTACTACTACATCCTGGTAACTAGAGACCTAGAGCATTCAGAGGATGGTGTCTTTCCTAGCTACACTGACTACTACTACTACTACTACTACTACTACTACATCCTGGTAACTAGAGACCTAGAGCATTCAGAGGATGGATGGCTTTCCTAGCTACACTGACTACTACTACTACTACTACTACTACTACTACTACTGCTAATACTACCTCTAGGATAATCACTACTACTACTACTACCACTACTACTACTACTACTACTACTACATCCTGGTAACTAGAGACCGAGAGTATTCAGAGGATGGATGGCTTTCCTAGCTACACTGACTATTACTACTACTACCACTACTACTACTACTACTACTACTACATCCTGGTAACTAGAGACCGAGAGTATTCAGAGGATGGTGTCTTTCCTAGCAACACTGACTATTACTACTACTACTACTACTACTACATCCTGGTAACTAGAGACCTAGAGCATTCAGAGGATGGATGGCTTTCCTAGCTACACTGACTACTACTACTACTACTACTACTACTACTACTACTACTGCTAATACTACCTCTAGGATAATCACTACTACTACTACTACCACTACTACTACTACTACTACTACTACATCCTGGTAACTAGAGACCTAGAGCATTCAGAGGATGGATGGCTTTCCTAGCTACACTGACTACTACTACTACTACTACTACTACTACTACTACTACTACATCCTGGTAACTAGAGACCTAGAGCATTCAGAGGATGGATGGCTTTCCTAGCTACACTGACTACTACTACTACTACTACTACTACTACTACTACATCCTGGTAACTAGAGACCTAGAGCATTCAGAGGATGGATGGCTTTCCTAGCTACACTGACTACTACTACTACTACTACTACTACTACTAGATCCTGGTAACTAGAGACCTAGAGCATTCAGAGGATGGATGGCTGTCCTAGCTACACTGACTACTACTACTACTACTACGACTACCACTACTACATCCTGGTAACTAGAGACCTAGAGCATTCAGAGGATGATGTCTTTCCTAGCTACACTGACTACTACTACTACTACTACTACTACTACTACTACTACTACTACTACATCCTGGTAACTAGAGACCTAGAGCATTCAGAGGATGGATGGCTTTCCTAGCTACACTGACTACTACTACTACTACTACTACTACTACTACATCCTGGTAACTAGAGACCTAGAGCATTCAGAGGATGGTGTCTTTCCTAGCTACACTGACTACTACTACTACTACTACTACTACTACTACATCCTGGTAACTAGAGACCTAGAGCATTCAGAGGATGGGGTCTTTCCTAGCTACACTGACTACTACTACTACTACTACTACTACTAGATCCTGGTAACTAGAGACCTAGAGCATTCAGAGGATGGGGTCTTTCCTAGCTACACTGACTACTACTACTACTACTACTACTACTAGATCCTGGTAACTAGAGACCTAGAGCATTCAGAGGATGGTGTCTTTCCTAGCTACACTGACTACTACTACTACTACTACTACTACTAGATCCTGGTAACTAGAGACCTAGAGCATTCAGAGGATGGTGTCTTTCCTAGCTACACTGACTACTACTACTACTACTACTACTACTAGATCCTGGTAACTAGAGACCTAGAGCATACAGAGGATGGTGTCTTTCCTAGCTACACTGACTACTACTACTACTACTACTACTACTAGATCCTGGTAACTAGAGACCTAGAGCATACAGAGGATGGTGTCTTTCCTAGCTACACTGACTAACAGGGGTTTCTGAGACCTTTACACAACACTAGTCAAGTGAAATCTCCAAATGTCAAAAGGTATTGATCCCAGATCCCAGAGGTCTTCTTCTATGGTGTTCCTCGAGGTCTTGGTGTCTTAATGTGGTATTTTGGAGGATTATTGATCATTTTGATCAATTCTCTAGTGGTGAAAATGGTTTAATTTAGCACCAAATCTGTGGAACAAATGGTGTCAACCCAAAAATAACTTCTGAGACATAATAGAGCATGAGGATGTACATCAGATACTAATATCATACTGTTAGGGGGCGGCAGTAGCTCAGTCTGTAAGGACTTGGGTTAGGACGCGGACGTCACAGGTTCAAGACCCCCATGGACCAAGACAAACTGGTTGCTGGAGAGGTGCCAGTTTACCTCTTGGGCACTGCCGAGGTGCCCCTGAGCAAGGCACCGAACCCCCAACTGCTCTGGGCGCTTGTCAGGAGCAGCCCCATCACTCTGACATCTCTCCATTGACATGTATATGTACTGTGTGATTGATGTATATGTACTGTGTGTGAACAACAGAGTGTAAAACTGAATTTCCCCACTGTGGGACTAATAAAGGAATATCTTTCTTTCTTTCTTTTCTTTCTTAGAAACCCTGATACACTTTTACAATTTATTGTAATTAATTAATCAGTTAAATCTTGTTCATTTCTGATTAATAACTGGAACAACTTATCACTCAGAGCAGAGCAGCATCTCAGATTAATCTCCAGGTTCCATCTTTCTGATGATGTTCACCACTTCTATGAGACATCTACTGTTGACCTGCTATCTCCCCCTAAAGACCCCCTGTTCCTCCTATAGACACCCTGTACCCCCCTAAAGACCCCTTGTTCCTCCTATAGACACCCTGTACCCCCCTAAAGACCCCATGTACCTCCTATAGACACCCTGGACCCCCTTAAAGACCCCCTGGCCCCCCTTAAAGACCTATGGACCCCTTAAAGACCCCCTGGACCCCATAAAGACCCCTGTACCCCCCTAAAGACCCCCTGGACCCCCCTAAAGACCCCCTGTACCTCATATAGACATCCCGTACCCCCCTAAAGATCCCCTGTACTTCCTATAGACACCCTGGACCCCCTTAAAGACCCCCTGGCCCCACCCTAAAGACCCCCTGGACCCCCTTAAAGACCCCCAAGACCTCCTAAAGAAGACTTGTCTATATGGGTCTCAGAGGGTTAATGCCACTGACTGTGGCCCACTGCTGCTCAGACCTTTTCTAAAACCATTTGTCGTATCACTTGGTGAGTTAATGAAGTAGTAGTAGTAGTAGTCGTAGTCGTAGTAGTAATAGTAGTAGCAACATCATTATATTTGCAGAAAATGCCTTAAGTCAGCTCTTCTTCACTATAATCAGTCGTTGATCTTTGTGTTTGAGCAGAGTTTTACTGTAAATGTCTTTTGTGCTTTACAGCTTTGTGAAAGCTGACATTAATCCAAGCACCAATCAATCAGATGTGTCAGCAGTTAAACAATCAGCTTCCAGACAATAAGAGCACAGAAATTAAAGCTCATGTATCGTGTAAATTTAGCTGAATATCTCCAATATGAGCTGAAATTCCCCAGATGTCAGGATAAGATTGACATAAAGTATGATTTGTACACAGTAAATGCTGTTGGGTTGATAATAGCGTGACAGTCCTCCCTCTCTGTCCTCCAGGGACCTCATTCAGCTAATGGAGACTGGACAGCGTCCCTGAAGCTGTCACATGGAAGGACACGACTCGAAGTTAAGGACGATCTCATCCATCACCACTTTGGTGCTGCAGCAGGATTCACTGTGTACCCTCTGTGAAGGATTCAAACACACAGCAAAACTAGCGAGCAACACAAAAGTTCAGCAGGAACCAGTGATGAACAAATGATGTCCGTCTCCAAACCCCAACGTGACTGATCGATCCCTAACCTTAACTTCAGAGGAGGTTTCAGTGACATCTAGTGGTGAGATTACAGACTGCAACCAACAGATTAACCCTCCACTGCCCCTCCCTCCCTTCCTGAAGGTGTTAGACAATGACGGAGGCCTTCAGGTAACGTAGAAACATGGAGGACTCTGTGTAGCTAACGAAGCTAATGAAAACAACCATTTACAGTTTCAGCTGGTTATAAACTAATGAAAACATAGTTATGAATATTATATTCATTTCTGCAAAGAGATCCCCCAAAATGCTACTTACAAGAATGGTCCCCTAAACCTTAGTACCGATTTCAGCTCAAACCACTGTCTCTACCCTAACCCTTAAACCACTGTCTCTACCCTAACCCTAACCCTACCCCCAACTCTAACCCTAACCCCCTAAACCTAACCCTTAAAGCACGATCTCTACCCTACCCCCAACCCTAACCCTAACCCCCTAAACCTAACCCTTAAAGCATGATCTCTACCCTACCCCCAACCCTAACCCTAACCCCCTAAACCTAACCCTTAAAGCACGATCTCTACCCTACCCCCAACCCTAACCCTAACCCCCTAAACCTAACCCTTAAAGCATGATCTCTACCCTACCCCCAACTCTAACCCTAACCCCCTAAACCTAACCCTTAAAGCATGATCTCTACCCTACCCCCAACCCTAACCCTAACCCCCTAAACCTAACCCTTAAAGCACGATCTCTACCCTACCCCCAACCCTAACCCTAACCCCCTAAACCTAACCCTTAAAGCATGATCTCTACCCTACCCCCAACTCTAACCCTAACCCCCTAAACCTAACCCTTAAAGCATGATCTCTACCCTACCCCCAACTCTAACCCTAACCCCCTAAACCTAACCCTTAAAGCATGATCTCTACCCTACCCCCAACCCTAACCCTAACCCCCTAAACCTAACCATTAAACCACTATCTCTACCCTAACCCTAACCCTTAAACCACTATCTCTACCCTACCCCCAACCCTAACCCCCTAACCTAACCCTTAAACCACTAACTCTACCCTAACCCTTAAGGGTAATGTCTCTGATATGAGCTGATGTATTTCATGTCTCTATGATATGAGCTGATGTATTTCATGTCTCTATTATATGAGCTGATGTATTTCATGTCTCTATTATATGAGCTGATGTATTTCATGTCTCTATGATATGAGCTGATGTATTTCATGTCTCTATGATATGAGCTGATGTATTTCATGTCTCTGATATGAGCTGATGTATTTCATGTCTCTATTATATGAGCTGATGTATTTCATATCTCTATTATATGAGCTGATGTATTTCATGTCTCTATTATATGAGCTGATGTATTTCATGTCTCTGATATGAGCTGATGTATTTCATGTCTCTGATATGAGCTGATGTATTTCATGTCTCTATGATATGAGCTGATGTATTTCATGTCTCTATGATATGAGCTGATGTATTTCATATCTCTATTATATGAGCTGATGTATTTCATGTCTCTATTATATGAGCTGATGTATTTCATGTCTCTATGATATGAGCTGATGTATTTCATGTCTCTATTATATGAGCTGATGTATTTCATGTCTCTATTATATGAGCTGATGTATTTCATGTCTCTATTATATGAGCTGATGTATTTCATGTCTCTGATATGAGCTGATGTATTTCATGTCTCTATGATATGAGCTGATGTATTTCATGTCTCTATTATATGAGCTGATGTATTTCATGTCTCTATTATATGAGCTGATGTATTTCATGTCTCTATTATATGAGCTGATGTATTTCATGTCTCTGATATGAGCTGATGTATTTCATGTCTCTGATATGAGCTGATGTATTTCATGTCTCTATTATATGAGCTGATGTATTTCATGTCTCTATGATATGAGCTGATGTATTTCATGTCTCTATGATATGAGCTGATGTATTTCATGTCTCTGATATGAGCTGATGTATTTCATATCTCTATTATATGAGCTGATGTATTTCATGTCTCTATTATATGAGCTGATGTATTTCATGTCTCTGATATGAGCTGATGTATTTCATGTCTCTATGATATGAGCTGATGTATTTCATGTCTCTATGATATGAGCTGATGTATTTCATGTCTCTATTATATGAGCTGATGTATTTCATGTCTATGATATGAGCTGATGTATTTCATGTCTCTATTATATGAGCTGATGTATTTCATGTCTCTATTATATGAGCTGATGTATTTCATGTCTCTGATATGAGCTGATGTATTTCATGTCTCTGATATGAGCTGATGTACTTCATGTCTCTGATATGAGCTGATGTATTTCATGTCTCTATGATATGAGCTGATGTATTTCATGTCTCTATTATATGAGCTGATGTATTTCATGTCTCTGATATGAGCTGATGTATTTCATGTCTCTATTATATGAGCTGATGTATTTCATGTCTCTATTATATGAGCTGATGTATTTCATGTCTCTGATATGAGCTGATGTATTTCATGTCTCTGATGTGAGCTGATGTATTTCATGTCTCTATTATATGAGCTGATGTATTTCATGTCTCTATGATATGAGCTGATGTATTTCATGTCTCTATTATATGAGCTGATG
>CAMQGK010000478.1:4160000-4212500 GCA_947000775.1 Pterois miles | reverse complement strand
ATAAATGTTTTATATAATTTATGTAATTAATTTAATTAATTGTGTGGCCCCATGCTGTGTTGTTGTGGGTATAAGCCGTCACCAGGCTACACACCTGAAGTAACACACATCTATGTGAATGGACACACACATGAACACACACTGCCCTCCTCCATCAGCATCACAGCTGCTCATTCGCCGCTATTTTTACATGACGCCCACAGTGGCTCTCAGGTACCCACGGCAACGGGGATGTGGACTGACAGGTGAGTGGTGTGGCATAGCGGGGTCCTAACCTGCACACACACACACACACACACACACACACACACACACACACACACACACACACACACATCACTCACACACTCACACACACACACAGCCCTCAGTCGCTCATCAAACCGACCGGACTTGGCTACTGTGGTGTGAAAGGGGTCGACCCGCCCAGATGAAGCCTCTTTGTACCAGTCTCGCAGTCCTGCCGCAGCATGGTTAAAGTCAGAGAGAGATGGAGGACTCAGATGTACTTCAGCTGATTTCAGGAAACATAAGTCCTAGTTTAGGAAGCAGAATCCTCAGTAGACACTGTCTGAGCTGTGATATCGTCGGAAGGACATTACTGTACGATGCCTCTCTCATCCTTCATTTTTACCTCTTTATGTCTCTGTCTCCTTTCATTGCTCTGTCCTTTTCTTTCCTGATGGTTTTATTGTCTCTCTGTCCTCAGACTATCGTTCTCAATCATTCCTCTTATGTCTCAATCTTTCTTTCCCTCTCTCTCTCTCTCTTTCTGTAGGGTTTCCATCTCGCCCGGTGACGAAACACCACTGCAGCAGGAAACTGCTTCAGACCCATCCCATCCCTCAGAGCAGGACTGGAGCCTGAAACCTCCAGGCAGGACCACATCACAACCCTAACCCCATCCCTCAGAGCAGGACTGGAGCCTGAAACCTCCAGGCAGGACCACATCACAACCCTAACCCCATCCCTCAGAGCAGGACTGGAGCCTGAAACCTCCAGGCAGGACCACATCACAACCCTAACCCCATCCCTCAGAGCAGGACTGGAGCCTGAAACCTCCAGGCAGGACCACATCACAACCCTAACCCCATCCCTCAGAGCAGGACTGGAGCCTGAAACCTCCAGGCAGGACCACATCACAACCCTAACCCCATCCCTCAGAGCAGGACTGGAGCCTGAAACCTCCAGGCAGGACCACATCACAACCCTAACCCCATCCCTCAGAGCAGGACTGGAGCCTGAAACCTCCAGGCAGGACCACATCACAACCCTAACCCCATCCCTCAGAGCAGGACTGGAGCCTGAAACCTCCAGGCAGGACCACATCACAACCCTAACCCCATCCCTCAGAGCAGGACTGGAGCCTGAAACCTCCAGGCAGGACCACATCACAACCCTAACCCCATCCCTCAGAGTAGGCCTGGAGCCTGAAACCTCCAGGCAGGACCACATCACAACCCTAACCCCATCCCTCAGAGTAGGCCTGGAGCCTGAAACCTCCAGGCAGGACCACATCACAACCCTAACCCCATCCCTCAGAGTAGGCCTGGAGCCTGAAACCTCCAGGCAGGACCACATCACAACCCTAACCCCATCCCTCAGAGTAGGCCTGGAGCCTGAAACCTCCAGGCAGGACCACATCACAACCCTAACCCCATCCCTCAGAGTAGGCCTGGAGCCTGAAACCTCCAGGCAGGACCACATCACAACCCTAACCCCATCCCTCAGAGTAGGCCTGGAGCCTGAAACCTCCAGGCAGGACCACATCACAACCCTAACCCCATCCCTCAGAGTAGGCCTGGAGCCTGAAACCTCCAGGCAGGACCACATCACCTCGTACAGTAGGCCAGCGGCCTTTACGGTGGCTTCCTTTATTATTTCTGACCTTTTCTGACTTCACACTCTTAAATCCCTCAACAAAAAAGAGAAGCTGTTCAATGTGTGCTGATCGGTAGGCTGACAGGAAGTCCATCAGTAGGAGCTGGATTCACCCAGTCAGTCCTTTAACAACCCTGACCGTGTTACATTTACTGACTGCACATTATCGGAGTTAAATAAATCTCTATCTGTCCTTCCTTTCAGCTGTGCTGTGACATTACATTAATGAATCACAGCACACAAATTCCTCGTCGAGGCTCGATCAGATTTATAGCAGATTTAAGGATGAAATCATTCTGCACAGTAGATGATCTTAAAAACACAAAGAAAAGGTCAAAAAAGACTTAAGTCCTTGCAGGTTAAATGTGGAGCTGAAATAATTTGTCTGTTGATTCGTCAAACATCTAAATGACTTTGATGGATGATTAAAATTATTAATGGTTAAAGTCGTTTTTCAAGCAAAAATCTCAAACATTTCCCAAGTTTCTGCTTTGCATTTCTGCTGCTTTTCCTTGTATTTAAAGCATTAACCCCTAACCCTAACCCTTAACCTTAACCCCTAACCCCAACCTAACCCTAACCCCTAAAATAGATAGATAGATAGATAGATAGACAGATGAACTTTATTAATCCCAACGGAACTTATCTTTCAGTTACATCCCGTCCAAGAACATAAAAAACAGTGACACATAACGGGGGGACAGGAGCGGGAGGACTGAGGGTCGCCGCCCCAACGGCGCCCCATTTTCTTAGATGAGAAAAGGGAGAACAAGGGGAAAGGAGAAGAGGGAAAAAAGCATCTCCCAGACTAGGCTCCTGTAGGGGGGCACAGTGTGGGACCTGGAAAAAACACCTCTGCACATAGCAACATGATAAGACATTACAACAAAACTCAAGGACTTGCACATGTGGGAGGGGGAAGGGCATTGGGGAGGGGAGGTGTCCCAGCACAGATTGGGGGGGAGTGTTCGCCTCTGGGCGTCTCACAACAACCCTCCAAGTTGTACTGTGACAAGGGGAGAGGAGGGGGGAGGGGGGCTGCGAAGACGTTGAGTTGAAGGGTGTGTGTGTACATTGTCTTCATGTGTGTGTATGTAAGTGTCAGCCCGTGTCCTTCATTCCCGCTCAGTTTCAACCCATTGTCTCTGCCGTCTGGTACTGATGACGAAGACATGGCCGATTGCCGTGGAAACGACCTCGGAGAGTTCTGATCCAGAAACAAAGTCCACGGGAGTGGGGGGTGTGTGGGGGGGGTGGGGGGGGGGTGTGTGGGGGGGGGGGGGGGGGGGGTGGGGGGGGACGGAGCATCTTGTCGACATGACATCCAGGAGAATGGAGAGATAACCGGCCTTGGGAAGGCCGGTTGTCTCGGGGAGCCAATGAAGATAACAATTGTTTTGGGTCAGGCAGACACTGTGATTTTCCGTCTGCCTTAAGTCTCTCTGAGTCTCCCAGTGGCTAAGATCCAATAGAGTCAAATTTGATGGTCAAATTCAGCCGAGCCGAGCTGGCAACTTCTCCAAGTTGGTATCCATCTTGCGGCAGAGTTCAGAAATCTCAGCCAGCCTGCGATTTTGATCAAGAATCGCATCCAGCTTGTGATTGAGCTCACATGTTGCTTGAGTCTGAGTGTTGGCAGCCCTGCACATTCCCTCAATCATGACGGGCAGCTTCCTCATTGCCAAAAGTGCTGCCGACGTCTTCTTACTTTTGCGATAGACCAGGAAGCTGCTAACTCCAATCAGCAGAATGCCTGTTATCATACATCCAATTATGTAAACATCTTCAACATCCTCAACGGAAAGGATCGACAGGCACACGACCCTCCACTTCCCCCAGGAGTCCATCGTGTATCCGGCTGGAAACATTCCGTCAGGGCAGGAGGGCTCTCCTTCGCCCGTTCTCTTTGTCCAGAAAATCTGGTCAAATGTGTTGAGAGACCAGCTGATCAATTCCATGACTTTAGGTATTCGGAGAGAAATGCAGAGAGGCTCAGAGGGTCCGAAAGATCAGACCAAGACAGCACAAGACAAAGAGCAGCAAGCAGGGCAGATAAGGGAGGGAGCGAAGAAAAAGGGTCCGCCTTCGTTGAGAGCTTCGTTGAGAGCCAGAAGAGAAGACCCTAACCCTTAACCTTAACCCTAACCCCAACCCAACCCTAACTCCAACCCTAACCCCAACCCCTAACCCTTAGCCCTAACCCCTAAAACCCTAACCCTTAACCCTAAGCCAACCCTAACCCCTAAAACCCTAACCCTAACTCCCAAAACTGTAACCCTTAACCCCTAACCCTTAACTCTTCACCCTTAACCCACCACTTTAATGCTCTCTGAAGTAAAAAGCTAGTGTTAGGCTATAAACCAGCTACACCAGGGTCACATCAGTGTGAGTATAAACACAAGGAGGCTGTAAAGGAGGACGAGTCGGCCTGGTGACGTTTACTCGTCTCAGTAAGCTGCTTGTTAGCGACCACCGTTGTAAGACACATACATGCTACCACTCAACACGAGTTTGAATGTGATTGGTTCATTCTGAACACAGCCACATCCCCAATTACAAGAGGATGTGCACACTTAAGCAACCTCATTATTTTAGTTTTTATTTTTTCTCCCTAATCTGTTTGTTAGTTTTCAGGTTATAGGTCATTTAAATGATTTATCATTGTCTCATTTTTTTAAAACCTGGTATCTTAACTGGGGGTGGACACATTTTATATCCACTGTAAAAGCTTCAACATTCCAGAGGGGGAAATTTATTGACCTTAAAACTTGTTAAACACAGACCTTTTTTCAGGCCTCTAACTAAAAACCTATTAAATGACTGACTTCCAGACGAGGGAAGCAGAAGTATTAACATGCTAACTCATTTCTGTGGTTTAGGACTCATTCCTTTAACTCTCCACAAGGCTTTGAGAGGAAAACCCCTGGACGTACTGAAATGAGCACATTTATCATTAAGAAGCTGAATATTATAGTCTATAAACTTGATGGAAAAATTGTGACACTGAAGCTGAACTTATAATTTTCTTTTCATGCACAACTGCTTTTAACCTCTTTGTTTCTGTCTTTCTGTCTCTGAATCATTCAGGGTAGTTTCATACATCAGTGCTGCTGCCATCATCATCATCATCATCATCATCATCACGGAGCTCCATTTAAAGAGCGCTCTGCAGCGCTAACACACCGCGCTGGATAATGAGCTGCATGTGCACACAGACGTGCTCAGAAGACCAGGGTTCGACCAATAAAAGACAATAAGAGCAGATTAAAGCTCCACTATTGGTTGTTTGGCTCTGTGTGAGAGACCAGCTGTTCAAAGCCACAATCACACTCATCTCCTCAGCTACTGCTTCTACAAAGTATGGCCACATTTCCAGTGGTGACTCACTGAGTTGATTTAGATAATTACTGTGTTAAAGTCACTATGTTTAAAAATGTCTGACACTTATGGCTCCTGGTGATGGTGTTAAAACAACACTGCGGTAAACAGGAAGGACTGTACTGCTACTGCAGACATGCTGTATATACATGGGTGCAGCACTGACTCCTGGGTGGCACGTTAACATGGCGCCATACTGGACCAGTCCAGACCGTCCTGTAACCCCAGACCAGAGAACGTGGAGCTGCTGGATTTCTGGATAAACGAAGCACATCTTCTGGGTTAGGTAGGTAAAGGGACTCTGTGAAACACTGACACCAGCAGTACAACCCCTGGAATGGCTTTTATATTTATTTATTCTCTTTAAATAACACAGAAATCCAACAGTATTCATTTCCAAATACTGCTCTCCAACTTTCAGTGTAAAAACCAATAAATCAGCTAAGAGACAGATGTTATACCGTTGTATACTAGTGTAGTTCTGCTTCAGCTTGTGCTTCAGTTACTGTTGATGATCTTAGTCTTTACGGGTCTATAGCTTAACTGATTTTTGCCAAATAAATGAAAAACATGCTCAAAACAGAAACTGGCCCCTTGTTGTACCATAAGTGTACCAAACTGAAAACCGTTACATGAACCAACCGTGAAACTGTTCAACCAGTAACGTTGACGTTTTGCTGCAACAGGCTGAAGCTCCCAATGCAGCATCTACTGTATGCATATAGAAGTAGTAGTAGTAGTAGTAGTAGTATCTATGCTTACTACTACTACTACTACTATTACTACCACTACTATTAATACTACTACTACTAGGCCACAACTACTACTACCACTACTAGGCCACTACTACTATTACTACTACTACCAGGCCACCACTACTAGGCCACCACTACTAGTACTTCTACTACTACTACCTCTGTAAACTGCTGTGTAGTAGTAGAAGTACGCAATTAGTCATTGAAACAAACCAAAACACAACAGGTGGAGGATCTCCATCAATAAAACAGTGAGGTTATGAGACTTGTCTTTACCCCAAGTGAAGGAGTTCAAGTACCTCAGGGTCTTGTTCGTGAGTGAGGGAACAATGGAACGTGAGATTGGCCGGAGAATCGGAGCAGCGGGGCGGTATTGCAGTCGCTGTACCGCACCGTTGTGACGAAGAGAGAGTTGAGCCGGAAGGCAAAGCTCTCTATCTACCGGTCAATCTTCGTGTCTACTCTCACCTATGGTCATGAGGGTTGGATCGTGACCGAAAGAACTAGATCACGAGTACAAGCGGCCGAAATGGGTTTCCTCAGGAGGGTGGCTGGCATCTCCCTTAGAGATAAGGTGAGAAGCTCAGTCATCCGTGAGGGACTCGGAGTAGAGCCGCTGCTCCTTTGCGTTGAAAGGAGCCAGTTGAGGTGGTTCGGGCATCTGGTCAGGATGCCTCCTGGGCGCCTCCCTAGGGAGGTGTTCCAGGCACGACCAGCTGGGAGGAGGCCCCAGGGAAGACCCAGGACTAGATGGAGAGATTATATCTCCACACTGGCCTGGGAATGCCTCGGGATCCCCCAGTCAGAGCTGGTTAATGTGGCTCGGGAAAGGGAAGTTTGGGGTCCCCTGCTGGAGCTGTTGCCCCCGCGACCCGACCCGGATAAGCGGTTGAAAATGAATGATTTTGATGAAGATGAATGCATGTACTAATATACTAATAATGGACAATAAGAAGAAGAAGAAGAAGATCTACCTTTATTAGTCCCACAATGGGGAAATTCAATTTTACACTCATACATGGTACATGCAGACCTGAAACACACATACATACATTAATGGAGAGATGTCAGAGTGAGGGGGCTGCTCCTGACAAGCGCCCCGAGCAGTTGGGGGTTTGGTGCCTTGCTCAGGGGCACCTCGGCAGTGCCCAAGAGGTAAACTGGCACCTCTCCAGCTACCAGTTCACACTCAGTTTTTGGTCCATGTCGGGACTTGAACCGGGGGACTTGAATCTGGGTTTCTAATGAGGCCACCCGGAGCAACACTGGCCCACCCCTGCTATCGGGAGTGAGATGTAGTCAACGTGACGACTGTGTCAGATGACGTGAGGTCTGTCTGAACGCACGATTAAAGTCACTGAAGGCTCGGAAATGTACAGGAACTGGTGTTTCCTAAAGCAGTTAGTCCAAGACATGATCGGCACAGCAGGAAACACAGAGTTCAAGCTTCTCTTTACAGTGAAGAGGGACATTTCACATCCCCATCAACCAGAGGCTCTTTGTCGGCCATCAGTTTGCTCTCGTCCTGTCTCCCTCTTGACCTTTCACTTTAATCAAAGCTGAGTTATGGCTCCTCGGAGCCACCCTAACTACCGAATCACGTGTCCTGACGGCGCTGCAGGGATTTGGTGGGTCCGAAAAGTTGGCGTCCTCCTCTCGGTCTGATGGCAGCGAGCACGCTGAATGATGCATGTTGGCCTCTGCTTGGGAAAGAGACTGCAGAGCCACTGAGTGTGATTCAGCCTCACACTCAGCCCTTTAACACCTGAGCTCTGGTGGAACAAGGAGGAACGAGGAGAACGTGTGGTCTGAACGATGCAGGAACCACTCAGTGGGACAAGTTCAGCATCCAGAGGCATCACGAGTTCGACTCAGGCTTCAGTAAAAAGAAGTTTCATTTAAGTTTAGGACAGACATTTTCTATTAACAGTAAGACTGTGATCATATAAAGTCTAATCAATAGTTTATTTCAATCAGTAACAGCTGTTATTAGCTCTAAACCAGCTGTAGACGGACCAAATTAGCAACTAGCATTTAGCTGCTATAGAGCCAGACCCCCTTAGAGGACGTCTGATGGATCTGATGACCTGTGTGTTGTACCATCTAGTGCTGCCACCATCACTGCGGCACCGAGTCAGTCTCTGCTAACAGTGCCCTCCGATCACAGGTGAGTTGTATGGGAACCTAACCGTGGTTTTACACCCAGAGGAGTCGCCCCCTGCTGGCTAGAAAGAACAGAGAGTTTACGGCTCTTCAGCATCGGCTTCACTTCTCAGACCTGGAGGCTGCTGCCTGCGATGGTGCCTTCTAATAAAACTCGTGAGCTTGCGTTAACCACATGGGAAGTCGTAACAATGACACGGTTCAGTGGTTATTTCGTAAGAACACTGCAGCTAAGCAACGACAATACTGGTGCTGCTGTCGGCGTCTAGAAGCCACAGAGCTAACAGCAAGCTAGCTACCTAGCTAGCTAGTGGGTAACATGATGCAGAAAATGTAAAGACATAAAGACAGAGGAGAAAGATGACGTCGTTGAGAGTACCAGCGTGTTCCTCAGGCATATTGTAACATTACAAAAAAAAACAATATGACTAAAATGACAATAAATTACCATATTATGTCATGAAAAATGAACTTCCATGGCCTCCGCCATTTCTAACGTTAACAAACACGTCACAAGTCGTGAACTCGGAGCTTTCAGAAACTTTCCACTGACGAGGTCATGAATACGACATGAGCTACTACTCATACACACACATATATGTATGTATATACACACACACACATATATATATATATATATATATATATATATGTATGTATGTGTGTGTGTGTGTGTGTGTGTGTATATATATATACACACACATATATATACACATATATATATACACAGTAGACCAAAAGTTTGGATACACCTTCTCATTCAAAGAGTTTTCTTTATTTTCATGACTATGAAAATTGTAGATTCACACTGAAGGCATCAGAACTATGAATTAACACATGTGGAAATATGTATTTAACAAAAAAGTGTGAAACAACTGAAAATATGTCTGATATTGTAGTTTCTTCAAAGTAGCCACCTTTTGCTCTGATTACTGCTCCACACTCTGCATCCTCTTGATGAGCTTCAAGAGGTCGTCACCTGAAATGGTCTCCACTTCACAGGTGAGCCCTGTCAGGTTTAATCAGGGGGATTTCTGGCCTTATAAATGGGGTTGGGACCATCAGAAGTCAGGTGGAGACACAGCTGATAGTCCTGCTGAATAGACTGTTAGAATTTGGATTCTGGCAGAAAAAAGCAGCTAAGTAAAGAAAAACGAGTGGCCATCATTACTTTAAGAAATGAAGGTCAGTCAGTCCCAAAAATTGGGAAAACTTTGAAAGTGTCCCCAAGTGCAGTCGCAAAAACCATCAAGCGCTACAAAGAAAGTGGCTCACATGAGGACCGCCCCAGGAAAGGAAGACCAAGAGTCACCTCTGCTGAGGAGGATCAGTTCATCCGAGTCACCGGCCTCAGAAATGGCAGGTTAACAGCAGCTCAGACTAGAGACCAGGTCAATGCCACACAGAGTTCTAGCAGCAGACACATCTCTAGAACAACTGTTAAGAGGAGACTGTGTGAATCAGGCCTTCATGGTAGAATAGCTGCTAGGAAACCACTGCTAAGGACAGGCAACAAGCAGAGAGACTTGTTTGGGCTAAAGACCACCAGGAATGGACATTAGACCAGTGGAAATCTGGGCTTTGGTCTGATGAGTCCAGATCTGAGATCTTTGGTTCCAACCACCGTGTCTTTGTGCGACGAAGAAAAGGTGAACGGATGGACTCTACATGCCTGGTTCCCACCGTGAAGCATGGAGGAGGAGGTGTGATGGTGTGGGGGGGCTTTGCTGGTGACACTGTTGGGGATTTATTCAAACTGAAGGCCTACTGAACCAGCATGGCTACCACAGCATCTAGCAGCAGCATGCTATTCCATCCGGTCTGCGTTTAGTTGGACCATCATTTATTTTTCAACAGGACAATGACCCCAAACACACCTCCAGGCTGTGTGAGGGCTATTTGACCCAGAAGGAGAGTGATGGGGTGCTGGACCAGATGACCTGGCCTCCACAGTCACCGGACCTGAACCCGATCCAGATGGTTTGGAGTGAGCTGGACCGCAGAGTGAAGGCAAAAGGGCCAACAAGCGCTAAGCATCTCTGGTAACTCCTTCAAGACTGTTGGAGACCATTTCAGGTGACGACCTCTTGAAGCTCATCAAGAGGATGCAGAGTGTGTGGAGCAGTAATCAGAGCAAAAGGAGGCTACTTTGAAGAAACTACAATATCAGACATATTTTCAGTTGTTTCACACTTTTTTGTTCAGTACATATTTCCATATGTGTTAATTCATAGTTTTGATGCCTTCAGTGTGAATCTACAATGTCAATAGTCATGAAAATAAAGAAAACTCTTTGAATGAGAAGGTGTGTCCAAACTTTTGGTCTGTACTGTATCCACACACACACACACACACACACACACACACATATATGCATATATACATCCACATGGATGAAGGGAAGGTGAACCCATCACCGTCACCTGGTAAATGAGGAACTCCGACAGCACAAAGAATGAGGTGGACTCTCCTTGCAGCATCACTCTGGGGAAACCCGGCGGTTGCCTCCTGAAGGAGTGTATGAACGTGAGGAGGCAGCAGTGCTGAGATGTGTGTAGGGGGATTTAACCCAGCACCATCAGCCTCTCCTCCATCAGCCTCTCCTCTAGCTCCATGTAGGTTTTTATTCCTCCACAGCAGACTGATCAGATAGCAGCCTTCTTTAAACATCCACCTCTGCCCTAAATACGAAGGACCTTCATCATCAGCAGAGGAGGAAACCTGCTGGCATGTAGTACAGTTAGACTGTGGCCTGGTCCATCATCACCGGAGAAAGAGAGGGGAGGGAGGGAGAGACGGGAAAGAGGGAGAGAGGAAGAGACGGGAGAGAGGGAGAGACAGGAGAGAGGGAGAGACAGGAGAGAGGGGAGAGAGGGAGAGAGGGAGAGACAGGAGAGAGGGAGAGAGGAAGAGACGGGAGAGAGGGAGAGAGGGAGAGACGGGAGAGGGAGAGACGGGAGAGAGGGAGAGACAGGAGAGAGGGAGAGAGGAAGAGACGGGAAAGAGGGAGAGACAGGAGAGAGGGAGAGAGGAAGAGACGGGAGAGAGGGGAGAGAGGGAGAGAGGGAGAGAGGAAGAGACAGGAGAGAGGGAGAGACAGGAGAGAGGGAGAGACAGGAGAGAGGGGAGAGAGGGAGAGAGGGGAGAGAGGGAGAGACAGGAGAGAGGGAGAGAGGAAGAGACGGGAGAGGAAGAGACGGGAGAGAGGGGAGAGAGGGAGAGACGGGAAAGAGGGAGAGACAGGAGAGAGGGAGAGAGGAAGAGACGGGAGAGAGGGAGAGAGGGAGAGACGGGAGAGGGAGAGACGGGAGAGAGGGAGAGACAGGAGAGAGGGAGAGAGGAAGAGACGGGAAAGAGGGAGAGACAGGAGAGAGGGAGAGACGGGAGAGAGGGAGAGACGGGAGAGACAGGAGAGAGGGAGAGAGGAAGAGACGGGAAAGAGGGAGAGACAGGAGAGAGGGAGAGAGGAAGAGACGGGAGAGAGGGAGAGACAGGAGAGAGGGGAGAGAGGAAGAGACAGGAGAGAGGGAGAGAGGGAGAGATGGGAGAGACAGGAGAGAGGGAGAGACGGGAGAGAGGGAGAGAGGGGAGAGAGGGGAGAGAGGGAGAGACGGGAGAGAGGGAGAGACAGGAGAGAGGGAGAGAGGAAGAGACGGGGAGAGAGGGAGAGACGGGAGAGAGGGAGAGACAGGAGAGAGGGAGAGAGGGGGGAGAAAGAGCAAGACACCAAGATGATGTAAATGCTCTCAATTACCCATGGTGCTTTGCTGGAAAGATGAATGAAGTCGGACATGGAAAGGGCGTCAATGAACGCACACTCACATTTCATCTGTACTCTAGTGAGGAGAAAGAGAGGGAGAGAAAGAGAGAGAGGGAGAGAGAGAGAGAGAGAGAGAGAGAGAGGGAGAGAGGGAGGCAGGGAGGGAGGGAGAGAGAGAGAGAGAGAGAGAGAGAGGGAGAGAGAGAGAGAGAGAGAGAGAGGGAGGTGGGGAGAGAGAGAGATAGAGAGAGAGAGGGAGAGAGAGAGAGAGAGAGGGGGAGGGAGAGGGAGGGAGAGAGGGAGAGAGAGAGAGGGAGAGAGACAGAGGAGAGAGAGAGACAGACAGAGAGACCGAGAGGGAGGGAGTAAGAGGGAGAGAGAGAGGGAGAGACAGAGGAGAGAGAGAGAGAGAGAGAGAGAGAGAGAGAGAGAGAGAGAGAGGAGGGAGTTTTTTTTGAGTTTTAACAAGACTTTAATAAAAACTCAATGTACGAGATACAAGAACATCGGTGAGAATAAAACCAGATTCACAGAATCCAGATCAGCTCAGATCAGTTCAGTCCTCTTCCAAACATCAGCTGATCATCTTCAACATAGCAAAGAACATGTTTGTAGCAGCACACAGTGGAGAATCTGTCCAGGTCCTTCATCATTCTGTAGTAATTAAAATCAATATTTTCATCAATACTAGAACAGCATTGTCGTCTGCAGCTTTCTCTACTCTGGTCCTTCTGCTCAGGTACACGGCCATCTTTGTTCTCCCCACAATGAAATTATAGAGTTGACATTCGTCTTTTTTTCTTCTGGGAGAACCTGTAGCCCAGAATGAACATGCGCTGAGAGAAGAACTCTCCAGATAGTCCAAATAATGGTTCTAGCATTGAGAACAGTGGCAGCAGACGACAACACTCCAAGAAACAGTGAAAACCAGCCTCACAGAGCAGAACGACGATCATGACTGACCTCAGGGTTGATGACAGAAATAAAAGTATTCACAGCTATAATGTAAGACCCTCCACTGCAGGTCAGCAGCTCTTTGAACCAACGCTGGTTTATACAGGGCCCTCCACTCAGGCCCAACAGTGTCACAGAGACCTGAGTCCTCCACTGCAGGTCAGCAGCTCTTTGAACCAACGCTGGTTTATACAGGGCCCTCCACTCAGGCCCAACAGTGTCACAGAGACCTGAGTCCTCCATTCAGGTCCAACAGCATCACCGAGACCCAAGTGAGTCCTCCATTCAGGTCCAACAGCGTCACAGAGACCTGAGTCCTCCACTCAGGCCCAACAGCGTCACCGAGACCCAAGTGAGTCCTCCATTCAGGTCCAACAGCATCACTGAGACCTGAGTCCTCCATTCAGGTCTAACAGTGTCACCGAGACCCAAGTGAGTCCTCCATTCAGGCCCAACAGCGTCACTGAGACCTGAGTCCTCCATTCAGGTCGAACAGTGTCACCGAGACCTGAGTCCTCCATTCAGGTCCAACAGCATCACTGAGACCTGAGTCCTCCATTCAGGTCCAACAGCGTCACCGAGACTCAAGTGAGTCCTCCATGGGGTGTCGGTTTTTCCGTTCAATTTGTCTTTATTTAAGACGCGAACAAACATTATATATATCCCTTTTTTATTTGCGTCTTGAAGGGAAAAACCAGCAGACCTCCCACTTTTTAAAAAACAATCCTGAACAGTCTTTAAAATCTGGGAAAATACTCAGCGAAGGAAAACCATCAGCATCATCAGCTTTAACAGAACCGTCACAGTTCTGTTTTAAAAGAGTCCACATCAGCATCACGGGCTTTAACAGAACCGTCACAGTACTGTTTTAACAGAGTCCACATCAGCATCACGGGCTTTAACAGAACCGTCACAGTACTGTTTTAAAAGAGTCCACATCAGCATCACGGGCTTTACCAGAACCATCACAGTCCTGTTTTAAAAGAGTCCACATCAGCATCACGGGCTTTACCAGAACCATCACAGTCCTGTTTTAAAAGAGTCCACATCAGCATCACGGGCTTTACCAGAACCATCACAGTCCTGTTTTAAAAGAGTCCACATCAGCATCATCAGCTTTAACAGAACCGTCACAGTCCTGTTTTAAAAGAGTCCACATCAGCATCACGGGCTTTACCAGAACCATCACAGTCCTGTTTTAAAAGAGTCCACATCAGCATCACAGGCTTTAACAGAACCGTCACAGTACTGTTTTAACAGAGTCCACATCAGCATCACGGGCTTTAACAGAACCTTCACAGTACTGTTTTAAAAGAGTCCGCTCACTGACTGAGAGACTTTCTCTCCATCTGTTGAGCAACAGAGACACAGTCCGAGTGGATTTCACCTCTAGCCGACAGGCCAGAGCAGCTGCATTGTCCAAGTTTGCACCTGCAAGCTGAACCACATGTCCCAGAGTCCACTTTGGACAGACAGAACCTCCTGAGTAGAGCCGGTCCCACCTGACAGACTGCACTGAAACGGGTCCCCTGGAGAACTGGTTCCTGGAGCAGCCAGTACAGTGAGCTGTGGTGTCCCAGCCTCTCCTTCTTCAGCAGGCTCCATACCTTAAAAAGTCCACGATAAAAACCAGGTAAAACCATGATGTCCTGTTGTTTCAAGTCCATTAAAAACAGAGATCTGTCCAGTCCCAGTCCACCTAGCTGACTCAGAATGGTGCAAGCCAGTGGCCTCCACACCAAATCAGCCGGACCGCACAGAAACCTCTGTAGAAACTGGAACCGGAAGGTGGCCCCCCTGCTGCTCAGGTGGATCAGACCCTGTCCTCCGTCGTCCTTCGGCAGATACAGCAGACTCTGAGGCACCCAGTGCAGTTTGTCCCAGAAGAAGTCTACAAGAACAGTCTGAATCTTTGACAGCAGGTCAGGTGGGGGGTCAACGACTGCCAGGCGATGCCACAGGCCGGACGAAACCAAGTTGTTGGTGACCAGGACTCGACCTCTGTAGGACATTTTTGATAAAATCCATTTCCACTTTTCTAGACGACCTTTGACCTTTTCGAGAGCATTTTCCCAGTTCCCTCCTCTCCAGTCCACCAACACTGAGAGCCTCACTTTTGTCCCAGTTGACTCTGGCTGAAGATATTGAGCCAAACTGGGCCACATCCCTCTCCAGCACATCAACATCCCGCTGGCTATCCACCAGGATGACCACATCATCTGCATAGGCTGACAGTTTTAAAGGTGCATTACACCCTGGAACCGTCAGCCCCTGAAGGTCACATCGAAGTTTATGGAGCAAAGGTTCGATTGCCAGCGAGTATAACATGCCGCTGCTATATCCGACCATTTTACCGATCGCTAAGCTGCAGTCCTCCACGGAGCAGCTTACCGTCCAGCAGTTTAACTCCTCCTCCAGCCCCTCGCCTCCACCTCCGGGAGCCGGCATGACTCCCAGCCGAGCTGGTCGCCACCGCTCCGGACCAGAACCACGCTTTAAACTACTGTTTCCACACGGTAACAGTAATACAATCAATAATTAACTAATCACACAGACTTTAGATAGAAATAGATAGAAAACCCACTCACACTGAATCAGTAGAGATTCTACCACAATCTCAGCTCCACACTCAGTCCGCCATTCTCACAGAGAGAGAGAGAGACAGAGAGGGAGAGAGAGAGAGAGACTGAGGTAGAGAGAGAGAGAGACAGAGAGAGAGAGAGAGAGAGAGAGAGAGAGAGACTGAGGTAGAGAGAGAGAGAGAAAGAGAGGGAAAGAGAGGGGGGAGAGAGAGAGAGAGAGAATTTTGTTTTGAATTTAACAAAACTTTAATAAAAACTCAACAATGTACAAGAACATCCGTGTGAATAAACCAGATTGACAGAATCCAGATCAGGTCAGTCCACATTAGTATAAATAAACCAGATTGACAGAATCCAGATCAGGTCAGTCCACATTAGTGTGAATAAACCAGATTGAAAGAATCCAGATCAGGTCAGTCCACATTAGTATGAATAAACCAGATTGACAGAATCCAGATCAGGTCAGTCCACATTAGTGTGAATAAACCAGATTGAAAGAATCCAGATCAGGTCAGTCCACATTAGTATGAATAAACCAGATTGACAGAATCCAGATCAGGTCAGTCCACATTAGTGTGAATAAACCAGATTGAAAGAATCCAGATCAGGTCAGTCCACATTAGTATGAATAAACCAGATTGACAGAATCCAGATCAGGTCAGTCCACATTAGTGTGAATAAACCAGATTGAAAGAATCCAGATCAGGTCAGTCCACATTAGTATGAATAAACCAGATTGACAGAATCCAGATCAGGTCAGTCCACATTAGTGTGAATAAACCAGATTGAAAGAATCCAGATCAGGTCAGTCCACATTAGTGTGACTAAACCAGATTGAAAGAATCCAGATCAGGTCAGTCCACATTAGTGTGAATAAACCAGATTGAAAGAATCCAGATCAGGTCAGTCCACATTAGTGTGAATAAACCAGATTGACAGAATCCAGATCAGGTCAGTCCACATTAGTGTGAATAAACCAGATTGAAAGAATCCAGATCAGGTCAGTCCACATTAGTGTGAATAAACCAGATTGACAGAATCCAGATCAGGTCAGTCCACATTAGTGTGAATAAACCAGATTGAAAGAATCCAGATCAGGTCAGTCCACATTAGTATGAATAAACCAGATTGACAGAATCCAGATCAGGTCAGTCCACATTAGTGTGAATAAACCAGATTGAAAGAATCCAGATCAGGTCAGTCCACATTAGTGTGAATAAAGCAGATTGAAAGAATCCAGATCAGGTCAGTCCACATTAGTATGAATAAACCAGATTGAAAGAATCCAGATCAGATCAGTCCACATTAGTGTGAATAAAGCAGATTGAAAGAATCCAGATCAGGTCAGTCCACACTAGTGTGACTAAACCAGATTGAAAGAATCCAGATCAGGTCAGTCCACATTAGTGTGAATAAACCAGATTGACAGAATCCAGATCAGGTCAGTCCACATTAGTGTGAATAAACCAGATTGAAAGAATCCAGATCAGGTCAGTCCACATTAGTGTGAATAAACCAGATTGAAAGAATCCAGATCAGGTCAGTCCACATTAGTGTGAATAAACCAGATTGAAAGAATCCAGATCAGGTCAGTCCACATTAGTGTGAATAAACCAGATTGACAGAATCCAGATCAGGTCAGCCCACCTCCAAAGAGAAGCTGATCGTCTGTTTGTAGCAGCACACAGTAGAAAATCTGTCCAGGTCCTTCATCGTTCTGTAACAATTCAAATCAACATTTTCATAAACACGAGAACAGCTTGGTCGTCCACAGCTTTCTCTGCTCTGGTCCTTCTGCTCAGGTCCATCTTTGTTCATAATGGCCCTAACCAGACCAACCCCTTAGGAAGAGCCCGGGTTGTTGATAGCAACAGGGTCGTACTGGTCAAACGGTGGCACTCCAACCACTGGGCCCAAAAAGACTTTTTCCCATAGACTTCCAGTGAGAAAGAGACGTCTGTAACTCATTAATTTAGAGGTGAATCACCTCCCCAGTTCCAACACTCTGATAGTCCTGATTTAGATCATCAGGTCTTAAAAAACTTAAGAATTAAAACTATCTATTCAACTGTCCCAGACCCAGACCCAGACCCAGACCGTGACGATGGCATGGCGTTGGGATCACGAGTCATGTGACCAAGCCGATGCTACTGTGCATATCGGACATGTGGGCCCAGTAAGATCCAGAAGACCCAGAAGATCCTGTACTTTTCCTGACCCAGAAGTCTATCCTGTTAAGGGAGGTTCCACTGTGGAAATGAGGGCAAAAAAAGTGGCCAAAGGAAAATTATAACGTTATCATGATGTGTTTAAATGTAATCATGGTAAGAAACCTGCCACAGCGACAGGCAGCAAAAAAAAAATTAATTTTAGTCCCTTTTCAAACCTAACAGTGCTAACAGTGCTAACGGTGCTAACAGTGCTAACGGTGCTAACAGTGAAAACTTCAGCAACAAAGCTGACGGAGCGGCATCAGTCGGGACAGCGTTATCAGCTGAAACCGCCGTATTGGAGCAGTGCGTACAGTCCGAGAGCTAGTCGGTTGATGAAGACCGGCCCGGCTATGGCAACAAAGCACAGAGAAGCTCAGATTACAACACAGAGCGAGAGATTTCATCCTCTGCTCAGATAGGCTTTACTCCTTTCCAGTATATCTTCATACATGATATATTAATGCTGATATCATCGACTCAGGGAGACATTACTCCTCTATATTTCTATATAGACAATAGCTGTTTGATGCTATATTAAAGCCGTGGATATCATGCAGAGAACCTTTAAAGAGGTAGCACCCTGAAGTACACTTCTTCCTCACTGCATGAAGAAGAGGACCCCTCCTTATGGAGACATACAGTAAACTCTTTATGCTAAGCTAACAGAAACACAACAGCTCTTATTATCAGGTGATTATACACTAAAGAAAACATACTTATTCATCTTATCTTCTATTTCTGCTAATAGACACTGGTCCTTTGATATTCCTAGAGGGCCTGATAATGTTATTAGGTACCTGAGAGTACATTTACTGTGTAGTCATCATACTGTACTTTGTACTCACTATGGAGTCACACTGCCATTCTCAGCTGAGATGTTTTAATAATACTTTATTGATACTGAATAAATAATAAAACACACTAATTGGTATCACAGTGACACCATTAATATTTCACAGATAATATAACAATAGGCAATTAAAATGTACCATTATACGATGGTCAAAGTAATTAATAAGCAATTAATACTCATCTGAGGATTCTAGTTTGCTGTTACATGTGATTGTCCTTATTTTATATGATTATCAGGGATAATTTTTAGCTTTTTTTTTAGGGATACTTCAGAATAAAACACTAAACCAACAGCAGCTGTTGATACTGGACACACTCTTCTTTTGTCAACTTCGACTTGCAGTTTGTGTTTGAATTGATGTAAAGCAGCCTGCAGCCTGCAGCAAACACTGCTGTGGTCAGCTCATGCATGGCGACACACACGGCTATGCTATACACCGTGTATGTGTGCGCGCGTGCACGTGCGACCCGCGTGAGTAATGCAGTGGGATACCCAGCAGCGCTCCGAGATTGCATAACCACCTTCCCGCCGTATAGCTGGTGCGACTGGCTGCGGACACATGCAGGCTGCAGCATCGCTGAACAGGCGTTATAGCGGGGCTTCATTCACACCTGGGGGGGCTGAATTACCACCACATACTCACACCAGTAATAATAATAACAATAGAAAGCTATAAATATGATAAAGGAAAAGTTTCCTCACTGAAGGTGAATTGTGAACCGAGTCTCCCTCCGTGATTCACTCCCACCGTGATGACGGTGACTGGAGGAGCGGAGACTTCTTACGTCAGACGAGGAGAATGACAAGCGCGTCCAATGAGGGGCCGAGGATGTGCAGCGCGAGGACGGAGCTGCCGACAGAAGGCTAATAACCATGCCAACCGAGGAATATAGCGCGCGCCGCTGACTGGGGAGAAAAAGAGGGGGGAACCCTGGAAGAAGACAATATTAGAAATATATATCTATAAAGTGGATCCAGCGCACAGAGGCATCCTGCTCTCCTGCAGGGGGAAGAAGAAGACAAGGAGCGGGTAATTTTCTCTCTTTTTCTTTTTTGTCTGTGTGGCGTGGTCTCCCCTCCGTTCCTCCATCCCTCCCTCCATCCCTCCCTCCGTCCCTCCATCCCTCGCGCTGGCTCAGGGACTGCACTGCTGCAGCTGAATGAAACCGACCCAGGTATTTATCCTCCTCTCTGGCGCTAAAACACGCTCCTTTCAGAGCTCGCGACCGGGTCGTGGACGCTCCGGGCTGAACGATGTCCCGATGCGGCAGGATGAGAGCCCCTTCAGCCGCTGGTGGTGGAGGTGGAGGTAGCGGTGTCGTGGTGGTGGTGACCTTCCCCGGCCGTTTGCAGTCGCTGTGCGCGTGTGCGTAACTGTGCGTGCACATGAGCAAGACAGAGAGAGATGAGAAATAAAGGGGGCGGGTGGGGGTGGGGGGTGAGGCGGGAGGTGTGTGAGAAGGGAGACATGTTTTTGTGAATGGAGCTCCACATCCTTTTGGCGCGAGCCTGCGCGCCGCCAGCTCTGCTCCAGCTGAGCTAAAATTAGCAGCGGCAGCAGGGGAGGCGGTACGTGGACCAGGATCCGAATTAACGAGGGTCTCTATATGCGCGCACGCATTGGGCACGCGCTCCATCCACGCCAACGGTGAATAAGACAGCAGCTATACTGCCGTGCCGCGCCGTGCCGTGCCGTACCGTACTGCGCCGCGCTGCGCCCCAGGACGTCATGCACCATTTTTAGAGACACTCTAAAAATAGAATATTGTTGATGATGGTTTTGACTGTGAGAGGACTGATCCACATCTTCAGGATCCGGGGTCTTTAGGTAGGACTGATCCACATCTTCAGGATCCGGGGTCTTTAGGTAGAACTGATCCACATCTTCAGGATCTGCGGTCTTTAAGTAGGACTGATCCACGTCTTCAGGGTCCGGGGTCTTTAGGTAGGACTGATCCACATCTTCAGGATCCGGGGTCTTTAGGTAGAACTGATCCACATCTTCAGGATCCGAGGTCTTTAGGTAGAACTGATCCACATCTTCAGGATCCGAGGTCTTTAGGTAGGACTGATCCACATCTTCAGGATCCGGGGGCCTTTAGGTAGGACTGATCCACATCTTCAGGATCCGGAGTCTTTAGGTATGACTGATCCACATCTTCAGGATCCGGAGTCTTTAGGTATGACTGATCCACATCTTCAGGATCCGGAGTCTTTAGGTAGAACTGATCCACATCTGCAGTGTCCGGAGTCTTTAGGGAGAACTGATCCACATCTTCAGTATCAGGGGTCTGTAGGTAGAACTGATCCACATCTTCAGGATCCGGGGTCTGTAGGTGGGACTGATCCACATCTTCAGGATCCGGGGTCTGTAGATAGAACTGATCCACATCTTCAGGATCCGGGGTCTGTAGGTGGGACTGATCCACATCTTCAGGATCCGGGGTCTGTAGGTAGAACTGATCCACATCTTCAGGATCCGGGGTCTGTAGGTGGGACTGATCAACATCTTCAGGATCCGGGGTCTGTAGGTGGGACTGATCCACATCTTCAGGATCTGGGGTCTGTAGGTGGGACTGATCAACATCTTCAGGATCCAGGGTCTGTAGGTGGGACTGATCCTCATCTTCAGGATCCGGGGTCTGTAGGTGGGACTGGATGCTCAGCGTCGCTTCGGAGCCAAAATGGAAGGACCATCATTCATGAATTTCCCTCTTTCCGTCCATCGTCTCTTACTAACAGCTGTGTCAGTGTTGTGCGTGCCTTGGGTCAAGAACATGGTTGTTTTCATGAATGAATGAACAAATGAATCGATGAATGGGCGGATGGATGTCTTTTTTGCCCTTTTATATAAAAGGGGACAGATGTTAACTCCCTCCCTTTCCTTTTCTTCCTTGCATCCCCTTACTCACGCTATCATCTTCCTCATCTCTACTTTCTTTTCCATCCTTTCTTCTATAATCTCCTCTTCAAAATTGTTCTCCTCCCTTCATGCGTACATTTTCTTTTCCTTTTTTACTCACATTTTTTGTCTTGTTTCGACTCTTCATCGTTGCCATTTTCTGAACTTTTACCCTCCTCACTTTTCAATCAACCTCTCCTTCCTCATTCCTCTTTCCCCTCTTTCTCCCTCTGGCTTTCTGTTGTGCATATTTTATCACCCCCTTGTCTGAACCTTCCCCTGTTATCTACTGCAACTTCTGCCTTCCCTCCTCGCTGGTCTTTCCCACCTCGGTTTTCCTCTCCTCTTCTTGTCTTCTGAACTAACTTCCTCTCTTTCTTGCCTCACTTCTTGCCACCTTTCCTTTCATCTATGTCCCTCCTCTCCTTCCCTCTTTTCCCTTTCGTTTCTCCAGCTATGATTCTCTCCCTGGCCGCCGTAGCAGCCATGAGTAGCGGCAGCGGCAGCAGCCTCAACTCCTCCTCCCCCTCGACCCCTTCGACTCCTCCACCTCCTGGAGCCTTGCAGAGGACCCCTCCAACTCCTCCTCCGAACCCGTCGTGCGAACTCTGACCCCTGACCTCCAGCCGGCGACGACAGCTGTCGCTCTCCAGGAAGTCAACCCTTGGGATATCGCACTGTGCGTGACTGGGACGCTCATCTCCTGCGAGAATGCGCTGGTGATCGCCGTGCTGTTCTACACGCCGACACTCCGTGCCCCGATGTTCATCTTGATTGGGTCGCTGGCAGTGGCGGATCTTCTTGCGGGCCTGGGCCTCATCTTGAACTTTGTCTTCACCTATTTGATTGACAGCTCGGTGGAGTTTGTAACGCTGTTGTCCGTCGGACTGCTCATCTCGGCCTTCTCCGCGTCTGTCCTCAACATTCTCGCCATCACGGTGGACCGCTACCTGTCGCTGTACAATGCCCTGACCTACCACACTGAGCGGACGGTCACCTTCACCTACATGATGGTGGTCTTCATCTGGGTGTCGTGCCTCACGCTCGGTTTGCTGCCAGTGCTTGGCTGGAACTGTCTGCGGGATGAGTCCACGTGCAGCATTTGCCGGCCTGTCACCAAAATCAACGCCGTGGGGCTCGCTGTCACTTTCCTGCTCGTCTTTGCCCTCATGATGCAGCTCTACTTGCAGATCTGCAAGATAGCCTTCCGCCATGCGCAGCAGATCGCCGTGCAGCACCAGTTCGTGGCCATCTCCACCACCAAAGGTGTCTCCACACTGTCGGCCATCTTGTGTGCCTTCGGAGCGTGCTGGCTGCCGTTCGCCATGTACTCCATTGTGGCAGACTCCAGCTACCCCATGATATACACCTATGCCACAGTCCTCCCGGCCACTTGCTGCTCTGTGATCAACCCCATCATCTATGCGTTCCGAAACCCGGACATCCAGAAGTCGTTGTGGATGGCATGTTGCGGGTGCGTCCCGTCCAACCTCTCCCTCAGACCCAGGACCTCCAGTGATGTGTAGCAGCGAAGGTTGGTTTCTGTCTGGTGTGATGCTCGACGCTGAGTCAGGGTTGTAGGAGGGGAGCAAGAAATCAGGAGGTGAAAGGTTGAAGGTCACGGCGGAGGAAAGAGATTTCCTCTACTCTTCATATCAGGGCTGGTAGGCTGATGGCGAACGCACGGGTCGCCACAGTAAAAGTGGCGCTGGAACATGGCGAAAGGAGGACAGTGCATAGTCAAAAAAGATAGAGCTAATAAAGATCATGTGGCTTGGAGAAAACCAACTGCAAAAATCTGATTAAGGTGTCCTCACGGTGGTAGTGGGAGAGGCGGAGGGTGTGACCTCATTTTGGGTGCGAGAAGCGAGGCTTGCTTCTCAAGAATAGCATATACGTGACAGCGGATTAAAGGAAGAAACGTCCTAAACTCCCCATAGGACCTGAGCTTGGGCAGCACTGCATGGTTATGCAATCAGACAGTGAAACAGTCTCAAAATACTGTGTTTGAAATTAAGTGGATAAAAATACAACAAGCTAAATATACACAACAAATGACCTTGAGTATTCTCAATGAGCTATCTCTGCAGTCAAACAAGAATATTTCCTCCCTTGAAACACATTTTAATGTTCCCTTGATCTGATGCAGATTAGTGAGTTTATAGACAGAGGGTGCAGCGATAATTAACTCTATGGGCTGAGATTAGATGATCATTAACACTGCTAGGCTGCCAAGAGCGTTTTCCCAATGCCAACAGCACCATGTGCATATTGTCAAACACATTTCAATGCATGACATTGGTGAGAAATTAACTCCTCAGACATTCAGCTCTAAAGGCTCCTGATGCACAGATATGACCCCGCCACAATCTAGAGGATTCCCACATTGTGCTGTCCTGGGTGTGAGGAAGTCAGATCTGAGAACAGGTTTTCTCAGGCAGCCCTGCGCTGTGAAGCACAGAGAGCTGAATTCAGCACCAAGGACAGCGCCACTGCAGAGCGCCGCCCTGGGAATGCTCGCTGCTGCGGGGGGAGTGCCGGAAAGTAGGCTACGCCGTTCTCTACACCATCTTGATAGGGAATGTGAGAGAGGGGCTTTAAAGGGCCATTCCAGCTTGGTTGGAGTTCAGCAACACATTCAGTTAACTGACTGACAGTTTAAATCATTCTGACTGTGACCTGATTCACTCCTGACAACACTAATGTTCAACTAAGATTAATGATGTGCCTGATCTGGCCAGTAGCAGTGGTCTATCACTGATGGTTTGTGTCCTCAGGGGCATTTTGTTTTTTTTATCATGAGGGATCGCCTCTCGTCCCAGCATTGGACGCTTGATGAGCTGCCACTAGAGACAAGGCAGCTGATTGGACGAACACTTTCCTTCATGGGCTGCTGTTCACAGCTTTCAAGAAGGAACCAACATGGCGGCTTGGGGCTGAAAACTATCTTCTCTTATTTCATAAAAATAGTTCCCTGAAATACATGTAATTAGAGAAATAAGCCCAACAGTTGACGGCCTTTGATTTGGCTCAGCGGCTAGTTTAAAAGTTTCTCTGGAGTTTCCAGATGTGACGAGTTGTGTCAGACACCCCTGATTTGCATAAAGTAGCCTCGACTTTCAACTTTATGCAAATGAGGAGCGGCCGAGGTGACGCCCAGTCTCTCCAATGCATTGCCCGGCTGCTAACATAGACAATAAATGGGAAGCGTGGAGAGGATGGAGGCTGTGGACACGAACCATGTGACTCAGATCAGATTTTATTTGTGAAGAACACCTCTGGTTCAGAGTGTAGCTGAAGTCAAACTGAACTAAACTAAATGCTTTCTCCAGCTGTCAGAAGTGGAATTCAAGGTGCTATTGATAACATTCACACACTAGATGTCACTTTCTCCCTCCTTCCACTGCACTTCACAATAAGTTGTTGCCGGACACTTATTGTCAATCTCAGCCCACTCACACAGCAGTCTGTGAAATACAGTAGTCATGAAATTTAATGAAGTGATTTGTGAACATCAACACGAATTTCAATTTTTTTTCATGACAGTCAACAGGAAATTGATTTGTATGTAATCTGCATAACTGTGATCCAACAACAACAACACAGGCCTTTCATTCAGGAGACCAGTGTTCGTGTCCCGAGTGAAACCAGGAGTCAAAGTTGACTCATTTGTCACATAAATTCAATACTTTAGTTACTTCTGGTGTTATTTTAATGCAAACTGCGATCTTTTCCTAAAGCCAACTACTGTAAGTAGTTTTGTTGCCTAAACCTAACCAGGCTGAAGACTGAGGAGGAAATTGACATGTACGACACGTTTTGCATAAAAATTAAAGTATAACACAAAAACACTGAAAATCATTTGACAGTGAAGTCAAAGTGACTCCAATCATGCTGAAATTTTCCTCTAAAAGGACCCATAGTGCGACGATGACCCTGCCCTTTCTGTCCTTTCTATCCTCTGTCGTTCTCTGGCCTCTCTCTATCACAACAACAGAAATTAAACATGACAAAAGCCACGTATCTGCGACTGTCGGTAAAGCAAAGCCGTCAAGATTTTCAGTTTAACGCCTTTACGGCTCTAAATTTAGAGACATCCTTCTAACTCCATCGCCTGATTGATAATCCATTAGCCAGAGCTGAGCACAATCCATACTGAACAGGTCATTTTTCATCTGGCTACAGTCCATCTATCAGCTGAACTTGTAATTCTGCAAAAAACTAGAAAAAATCCTTTCCTGTGCCTCTACTGGGTCCCATGGTTGGGAATAAAGCATATGTTCAGGGGAATGGCCACATATGAACAACATGTACACAATAATTCAGTAAAACCTGAACATCAGATGATCTAAATTGATTGATCGATCTAAATTCCTATGGCTTGTGCTCCATGCCTTCCGATTTCACTTGCAGCCTGTCAGCAGTAGCTGGATATTTGCTGCACACATGCCGCCTTTAAGAAGTGGCGGCGCTTTGCCTCGCGGCCCCTCTGAAGGCTCGCGGGGTTAATGAGAAGCCAGAGAGGCGGAGGTGACGTGGTGTGAAATATAGACGTCCAGGCGAGAGGAGTTTTAATGCAACCTCGGGTCACGTCCACTAACACACCCAATCAGGATGGAGTCGCTCCCCACTGAGCAGGGCATCGTGGAAGTTAAATCCAGCTAATGCTAATAACGTCTGGGCAATAATGGCGCCGCAGTGAGGACGACCTCTACCTGCATTGAAATGATCTACGGAGATAGTTTTCACTCACTCAGAGACTAAACTATAGCATGCTGCTAATATAAATGTTGGGAAAATATTCATAGAAACTGTACAGGCTGTAAAACTCAACACTAAAAAAATGACAGGGAGTCACTTCCATATTCAATGCTTTTTACCAAATAAACCACGACGACAGATGACAGCACTCTGAAAATGGCGCTCAGGAGACGCAGGATTTTTTTTATGGTGTAAATCAGAGTAGAAGTGTTTTCTATGTTTCCTGGCAGCAGCAAACAATCAGTTGTTAGCAGAACAACGGCTACTCTACTCCGTCACTGATTTATTTCAACTGTCTGTGTTTTTTTTTGGTCTTATTGGAACAAAAACTCCTTCGCAATAATATCCAACTGTATTTTGCTGTGTACAAAAAAGCCACAATGAGACGGAGAGAGAGAAAGATAGACGGAGGTGGTGGGAAGACAACAAACAGCACATTGTTCTGTATTTGATCGGAGTATCGCCGGTTGGTGGCGGTTTCCAAAGCCGGAAGTAGGACAGACCTAAATATGCAGCCAGCGCTCCATTTCCATTCATAGATGCTGGGCTGCAGATTTCTCTAAAATTAGCTTTATTTTCATGTTTGCAGTCGTTTCACGTGTTAGATGTTCATCTGAAGGTCACAGCTGTGAAACAAGTCGACCACCCCTCCTTCTCTCTCGCTCTCTCTCTCTCTCTCTCTCTCTCTCTCTCCTCCCTCTCTCTCTCTCTCCCTCCCTCTCTCTCTCTCTCTCTCTCTCTCTCCCTCCCTCTCTCTCTCTCTCCCTCCCTCTCTCTCTCTCTCTCTCTCTCTCCCTCCCTCTCTCTCTCCCTCCCTCCCTCTCTCTCTCTCTCTCTCTCTCTCTCTCTCTCTCTCTCCTCCCTCTCTCTCTCTCCCTCCGTCTCTCTCTCTCTCTCTCTCTCCCTCCCTCTCTCTCTCTCCCTCCGTCTCTCTCTCTCTCTCTCTCTCCCTCCCTCTCTCCCTCCCTCTCCTTCTCTCTCTCTCTCTCTCTCTCTCCCTCCCTCTCTCTCTCCCTCCCTCCCTCTCTCTCTCTCTCTCTCTCTCTCTCTCTCTCTCTCTCTCTCCCTCCCTCTCTCTCTCTCCCTCCGTCTCTCTCTCTCTCTCTCTCTCCCTCCCTCTCTCTCTCTCCCTCCCTCTCTCTCTCTCTCTCTCTCTCTCAATCACTAATGGTTAAAGACTTGCATCAGTTATTAACTGTCAGTCGCTCTGAAGGTGGAAGCAGGAGAAGGTGGAGTTTGGTGCTTCTGGTGAACTGCACCAGACTAATTGATCCCGGGGAGATAATGATTGAATGTGATGGCCACAGTTGTCCCGTATGAAGTGTGAGAGCTGCTCGGTCAGCGGCGTCTGGAGATGCTAGATGGATGCACACATTCACATCAGCTCTTAAGCAGCATTAAGGTGGATGGAGAATCTGTTAGCGTGGCTAATGCGTCTCTGTTTTACCTCCTGATTAAGAAGGTGTCAAGCTCAGATTCAGTTAGGATCATAAACCAGACTTGGATTGACCACATGTAGTTTGTTTTAGTCTCCATTTGTGACTGATCTTAAGGACAAATCTAAGGTTTTAGAAACAGGTCACCAGCTCTCTGATGTCTAAACCGAAATATAATTAAGCATTATAACGTACGTATAAGTAAGTATAACGTATAAGTTCAACACATTATATTCACCAAACCTACACAAGCTGTAGTTTTATTACCTAAACCTAAAGAAGCTGCCGTTTAGTTGCACATTATGTTTACCATAGTTTGGCTGTGTAACTTACGTATTTAACTAACACCAGTTATGCACCAAATGGACGAATTTTAGGCCAAACACAATCTTTTCCTAAACCAAACCAAATAGCTGTTGTGTAAGTAAACTAACACTGGAAGTTTATTTTGAGAAGACATTATGCAGGTAACAATCAAAAAGTGACGCGCCGTCCCAGACACGTCCAAAAGTGACGCTAGAGATGAACATCAAGCGGGTTAGGGTTCGGGTTAGTTTCACCAAGTTGGGTTTGGGTTAGTTTCACCAAGTTGGGTTCGGGTTAGTTTCACCAAGTTGGTAGTGAGAACATGATGGAAAGTGAAGTCGGCTTCTGATTTTACTTTAATCAGTGGAACATATGGGGTTGAAAATAAATGTCGGGTTACTTTTCGGTGGGTATTTTTGGTCCTTTGGCAGTGAAACGTCAACAAGTCTGGAGTCAGGCGTTTCAGGAGAGCGCTGACTGAAGTGTTGAAGCCAGCTTCGCTCAGCTGGAAAGGAGAGCGAGCCAACAGCTGATCTGAGGTCAGCGTTAACTCGGCAGCAGCACACAGCTGTATTTTAACGTGACGGTCCCATCTGGCATGTCCACCCGCCGACTGTTTGAACAGTTAAAACAACTCATCTGTGAATACGCCGCTACGCAGTCAACCATTCCTGGGGAAGGAGTGGAGCGACCACTCACTGTGTGTGTGTGAGTGTGTAGAAATGTGTATGTGAGTGTGTATAAATGGGTTAGGGTTAGGGTTAGGGTTAACCCTAACCCTACCCCCCCCAGGATCATAGCCAATTGTAATGAACCATAACTCAAATAACTCTCACTGTAAACACAAACACACAGAATGGTTTTGTCAACCGCTATACAGGACTATAACTCAATCTAAAAGAAGAAAAAATACTGTACAAGTGAGTGTGTGTGTTATTTTTATTATGCAATGCTGTATAGAAATGTATATTTTTGTAATGTTCATCAGGGCATGAATTACTGACATGGTGGCTGCTGTGAGCGTGAGTGTGTTCTTCCTCTTATTCTGTGTTCTTCCTATAAACTAATGTCAGAAGTTTCTCTGTGGGGAAAGACGTTGGATGTTGGATATGCTGAAAAAGTGCCATATCTTTCCACTTTCTAGTGTCTTATTTTTGGTTTGTTTGTGTGCATATACGTTAATCAGAGGGGTGATTCTCAACATAGTGTCCGAAGTCGTCAGTTTGAGTCGGTACAGTCGATTAGACTGTTGTCAGGCTGTTAAATAGACATTATCAGTTGCTATCAGCCCCATAGATGTGGCTCAATAGGGGCCTACTTCACCAGCTAGTAGGTTTTATCATGTATTCACATGGTCGATCACCAAAAGAAGGTATAACAGAAGACAACAGCGACCTCTAGTGGCCGTAGTAATAAAGATAGGAGCAGAAACCGAAGTCAGGCGCTGTAGTATCGACGCCGTAAACCTTCATACGGGTTAGAGGTCAGGGACGATGGATGGACAACACCCAGGAGACTGGAGTCTGCATCCCTAAAGAAGTTTAAGTTTCATTGTCTACACCTAAATAAGTTTAAGTTTTATTGTCTAAACCTGATTTTTTGTTGTCTAAACCTAAAGAAGTTTAAGTTTTATTGTCTAAACCTGATTTTTTGTTGTCTAAACCTAAAGAATAAGTTTTATTGTCTAAACATGATTTTTTTGTTGTCTAAACCTAAAGAATAAGTTTTATTGTCTAAACCTGATTTTTTTGTTGTCTAAACCTAAAGAAGTTTAAGTTTTATTGTCTAAACCTGATTTTTTGTTGTCTAAACCTAAAGAAGTTTAAGTTTAATTGTCTAAACCTGTTTTCTCACCTAAACCTAAAGAAATCTTTGTGTTCAAAATGTGACGTTTTATTCAGTTTTACATGGTAGAACATGTTGCTGTTAAGTTTCACTTTGAGAACGTAGTAGGCGCAGTAGGCCCCTACTGACCCACATCTATGGTGCACATAGTGACTGATAACACCTATTTAATGGCCTGATAACAGTCCAATCGGTTCAAAAAATATATAAACGATACAAAAGGTAGTGACAAACAGCGACTATGAGCAGCAGGGTAAAGAAGAAAAAACAGGCTGTTATGTAAAAGAACTGTACCTTGATATAATCGACCAGTTTCACCGATCCAGACTTTCCTTCTGTAACAGCACAGTCCATGTGAGTGTTTCTGACCTCTACTGCAGTGATGTGAGCAGTTCGCCCATGAAGAGACTAAAGGACAGGGAACTAAAGGACAGGGAACTAAGGGACAGGGAACTAAAGGACAGGAGACTAAAGGACAGGGAACTAAAGGACAGGGAACTAAGGGACAGGGAACTAAAGGACAGGAGACTAAAGGACAGGGAACTAAAGGACAGGAGACTAAAGGACAGGGAACTAAAGGACAGGAGACTAAAGGACAGGGAACTAAAGGACAGGGAACTAAGGGACAGGGAACTAAAGGACAGGAGACTAAAGGACAGGGAACTAAAGGACAGGGAACTAAGGGACAGGGAACTAAAGGACAGGGAACTAAGGGACAGGGAACTAAAGGACAGGGAACTAAAGGACAGGGAACTAAAGGACAGAGGACTAAACGAAATGAGACTAAAGGAGAGGAGACTAAAGGACAAAGGACAAAAGGACAGGGAACTAAAGGACAGAGGACTAAAGGACAGAGGAAAAAAGGACAGAGGACTAAGGGACAGTACACTAAAGGACAGAGGACTAAAAGAAAGGAGACTAAAGGACAGAGGACTAAAGGACAGAGGACTAAAGGACAGGGAACTAAAGGACAGGGGACTAAAACACAGGGAACTAAAGGACAGGGAACTAAAGGACAGGAGACTAAAGGACAGGGAACTAAAGGACAGGGGACTAAAACACAGGGGACTAAAACACAGGGAACTAAAGGACAGGAGACTAAAGGACAGGGAACTAAAGGACAGGGGACTAAAACACAGGGAACTAAAGGACAGGGAACTAAAGGACAGGGAGGCCGTCAGACCAAGACGCTGTAGCAGTGTTGGACGTCACAGTCAGGATTTATCAGTGACGTCATTTTGTCTGAATCGTGTCTCAGAGAGCAGGTCGCTTCAAAGACACCCTCTCCTCCTCCTCCTCCACCAACATCCCCCTCTCCTCCTCCTCCTTCACCAACATCCCCCTCTCCTCCTATTCCTTCACCAAAATCCCCCTCTCCTCCTCCTCCTCCTTCACCAACATCCCCCTCTCCTCCTCCTCCTCCTTCACCAACATCCCCCTCTCCTCCTCCTCCTCCTTCACCAACATCCCCCTCTCCTCCTCCTTTTATTCCCTCCACTCCTCTATCTCATGCCTTCTCTTTCTTTTCAGTTCCTCCTTCCATCTTTGCCATCCTCTACACCTTCATCTCTTTTTACCTCTTCTCTCTCTCCTCTAACACTTAGCCATCCTCGGTCTGCAGGAAGCGAGTCGGTCAGGCTCCGTCTAAAAATAGTTACCCTGAAAGCAAATGAAAAGAGCAAAAAAAGAACAGAAAAAGAGAGGTAGTAAAGAAGCCAAAATCGACCCTCCCTCCCTGAGCGCAGACGCTTCCTTTCCCCCGTTTCTTCCTCTCTTTCCTCCTCCGTCTCATCTACTGTGCACAAGCACACATTCATCTTCTATTTTTACACCTCTCCTTACTTCTCTCTCTCTCTTTCTCCCTCTCTCTCTCCCTCCTGAGCACAAGTCTTTCTAAAAGCAGGGATCGGGTCGCCGTGGTTCCGTCAGGCGGTTCTTCAGGCCAGCAGACAGAGACCATTACAGAGCTAATTTTCTATGGGACCGATATGGCCTTCAGAGGAAACACCGCTGACGAAGCTGGTGATACTGTGATGCCACAGACTGATACCGTGTCCTCCAATCATCTTTTCTCTCATTTGTCTCTGAGTTTGTCGGCTGCGATTAAAAAAGTACAAATGCACTTTATAAGATGGACACATTGCACTTGTAAATGTTGAATGTAAAACCTTGAAGAGAAAGATTTATTTTTACTATTGTACATAAATAAGAAGAAAGAACAAAAAAGACTGGAAAAAAGGGATGAATAATTTGCCAAATAAACTGAGAAGAAAAGAATAAAGTTGTGTGTGTGTGTGTGTGTGTGGGGGGGGGGGGTAGCATGACACAGTGGGTGTTATTATGAGTCAATGTCACAGGTCACTGTAGTGCCTGCGAGTATTAAGAGATGCTGCTGAATTATTAAACCACTCCCTGCTTGTATAACAGCAGAAAAGAGAGATACTGAGGAGGAGGAGGAGGAGGAGGAGGAGGAGGAGATGCGACACACATGACATCCACATAAAAGGTGGATGGGTGGATGGATGGATGGGGGGGTCGCCCACATCTATGCCATAGGTGCAGAACCGAACCTTGAATCAGTCCACTGGTGTCGGTGGAGGTGTGAACGAGCAGCTCCATGAGGAGGACACACGGAGGTGAAGAGCTCCACCATGTGGCCAGAGGTGGAGCGGACGGGAGGAGAGGTGGAGAGACGCAGCATCCACCCACCCACACACACACCTCACTCATTTTACGTCATCACAGCGGCGCTCCGAACACGAAGCCAACGCTGCCGCCAGTCCGCCTCCACCTCTCCATCCCTCCCCCTCTCCACCCCTCCACCTCTCCATCCTTCCCCCTCTCCACCCCTCCATCCCTCCACCTCTCCTCCCCTCCACCTCTCCTCCCCTCCACCTCTCCACCCCTCCATCTCTCCACCTCTCCTCCCCTCCACCTCTCAATCCCTCCATCCCTCCACTTCTTCATCCCTCCACCTCTCAACCCCTCCATCCCTCCACCTCTCAACCCCTCCATCCCTCCATCCCTCAACCTCTCCATCCCTCCACCCCTCCACCTCTCCATCCCTCCACCTCTCAACCCCTCCATCCCTCCACCTCTCCTCCCCTCCACCTCTCCTCCACCTCTCCACTCCTCCACCTCTCCACCCCTCCTCCACCCCTCCCTATGAGTCACAAGGCTCTCTCCACCATCTGCTGCAGGATGCTGCGAATCACCTCCACAGACGTGAAAAAGCCCAGAAGGTGGTGATGTTCCTGCATCTGTTGTGCCCTGATCTAAAAACCTAATGAGCATTTGATTGAAACCTGTGAAGATGATTTCCTCCATGTGGCCGCTAAATGATCCATGAGGGCATTTAATGTGAACCTGACATTATTAACACATCATCAATCTGGCAGCGATTTCCCACCAGCTCCTCCAAATGTTGCTCTGGCAGCGAAGTGAAGGCCTACATTTCACAGAATGCCTTGACAGCCTATGGGGAGAGCGCCAGCTGTGGGTTTTATTAAGAAGGTATAGAGCGGTGAAGCCCCGCCCCTTCCTGTGACCACCATGGGACCGTTCCAGAAAAAATATCAACGGTCATCAGCAGAGGGACAAATATTTCAGATCCTGTTTGAATTATGCCATGAATCACAGATGAACACTTGAACGTTGGAACATTTAATATTTGATGTAACAGGTCCAGAAAATCTCAGTTAGGCTGCGTCGTCTTTATACGTCATAATACAGACGACGCAGCCGACAGCGACGTCTGACTCAGAAGCTACAATGTCTGACTGTTTCTACCGGGATGACTCTGATCTGCTGCGTTCACTGTCTCCAGTTCACCGTCAGGAGAGTTACTGTAGCAGCTGCGGTGCTGCGTTCACTGTCTCCGGTTCACCGTCAGGAGGGTTACTGTAGCAGCCGCGGTGCTGCGTTCACTGTCTCCGGTTCACCGTCAGGAGAGTTTTTTCCGTCAGGAGATCGCCATTGAAATGGTCGGACCACCGTGCAAACTGTCCGACCGCCATAGAAAAGCGTACGACCGCCACAGAAAGCGTCCGACAACCCTGCACAGGATCTGGCCGCCATAGAAAGCGTCCAACCACAATAGAAAGCGCCAGACCACCATTGAAACGGTCCGACCGCCATAGAAATCGTCCGACGGCCATAGAAAGCGTCTGACTGCCATGCTCAAGATCGGACCACCATGCACAGGGTCGGACCGCCATAGAACGCCACTGCAGTGGTTCTATGACGTGTTTTTCACGGCGGTCAGACCGTTTCAATGGCTGTTGGAAATTTTGAATGGCGGTCGGACCTTGTACATGGCGGTCGGAGGCTTTCTATGGTGGTCAGAAACTTGCTATGGCGGTCGGACGCTTTCTATGGCAGTCAGATCCTGTGCACGGCGGTCGGACAGTTGGAGGTCGGATCATGTGCATGGCGGTGGGACCGTTTCAATGGCAGTCGGAAATTTTCAATGGCGGTCGGACACTTTCTATGTCGGTCGGACACTGTGCATGGTGGTCGGACGCTTTTATGGTGGTCAGACCCTTTCTATGGCGGTCGGATCCTGTGCACGACGGTCGGACACGTTCTATGGCGGTCGGACGGTTTGCACGGCGGTCGGACCGTTTCAATGGCGGTCGGACCCTGTGCATGACGGTCGGAGGCTTTCTATGGTGGGCGGACCGTTTCAATGGTGGTCGGACGCTTTTGTATGGCGGTCGGACGCTTTCTATGGCGGTTGGATCCTGTTCAGGATGGTCGGACACTTTCTATGGCGGTTGGACGCTTTCTATGGCAGTCAGATCCTGTGCACGGCGGTCGGACCTTTCTATGGTGGTCAGAAACTTGCTATGGCGGTCTGAAATTTTCAATGGTAGTCATACGCTTTCTATGGCTGTCGGACCATTTCAATGGCGGCTGGACGCTTTCTATGCCGGCCGGACGCTTTCTATGGTGGTTGGACTGTTTCAATGGTGGTCGGACCATTTCAATGGCGGTCGGACCATTTCAATGGCGGTCGGAACGTTTCAATGGCGGTTGGACCTTGTGCATGACGGTCGGACGCTTTCTATGGTTGTCGGACACTTTCTATGGTGGTCGGACCATTTCAATGGCGGCTGGACGCTTTCTATGCCGGCCGGACGCTTTCTATGGCGGTCGGACCGTTTCAATGGCGGTCGGACGCTTTCTATGGCAGTCAGATCCTGTGCACGGCAGTCGGACCGCTTCAATGGCGGCTGGACGCTTTCTATGGTGGTCGGATCATGTGCATGGCGGTGGGACTGTTTCAATGGCGGTCGGACGCTTTCTATGGCGGTCGGATCCTGTTCAGGGTGGTCGGACGCTTTCTATGGCGGTCGGACCGTTTCAATGGCGGTCGTCGGTCGGACACTTTCTATGGCGGTCGGACCGTTTCAATGGTGGTCGGACGCTTTCTATGGCGGTTGGATCCTGTGCATGGTGGTCGGACGCTTTCTATGGCGGTTGGATGCTTTCTATGGTGGTCAAATCCTGTGAATGGCGATCGGACGGTTTGCATGGCAGTCGGATCCTGTAAATGGCGATCGGACGGTTTGCATGGCAGTCGGATCCTGTGCTTGGCGGTCGGACGCTTTCCATGGTGGTCGGACCCTGATGGTTTCTATGGCGGTCGGACGGTTTCTATGGTGGTTGAACCGTTTCATTGGTGGTAGGATGCTTTCTGTGGCGGTCGGACACTGTGCATGGCGGTCGGATCCTGTGCACAGCGATCGGACGGTTTGCATGGCGGTTTGACCGTTTCAATGTCGGTCGGAAGCTTTCTATGGCGATCGGACAATTTCTATGGCGGTCGGATGCTTTCTATGCCGTCAGGAGAGTTACTGTAGCAGCCGCGGTGCTGCGTTCACTGTCTCTGGTTCACCTTGAACCATCCACCTGCTGCGTGGATGATCTGCCAACAAGCTTCTTTAAAAGCAACAAACCTGCAGTAATTATTCATCCACGTCTACTGTCATCATGCGGTTTACCTCGTTGAACCTCTGTGGTGATCCACTGCAGACCGACACTGAGCCCTCTGTTTCTAAGCTAAAGATCTCAATGACTCTCTGATGTGCTGAATCTGAAACTGATCCAGGCTAGAGTTCAATGGGCCGCTCTGCTGCTGTTAGCACAGCTGACCGAACGGTGCTACGCAGGAAGCTCTACTGACTTTCTCAGCTGTGGAGGTGGTCGCTCCAGTTTCCATTTAGTTGTTACGTGAATTTTAAGCTAAATTTTGAAATGTCCCCAAAAAAGAATTAGGTGTGTTTCCATCAACTGGGTTGAAGTGAATTAACTCGGCTACAGTTATCGTAGTCGAGTATGGTCTGGACCTGCTCTATATGGAAAGCATCCTAAGACGACTTGTGTCATCTGAAGACGTCCAGGTATGTTCGATGGTGTGTACAGGACAATGTACAGACAGAGCGATGACGTTTATTTGGTAACACGCTAGCTGTTCATTATCCTGCTTATGACACAGCTTCTTACTGAAGAAATCAATAATTTGACTCAAAATTCACTTCAAACCAGCTGATGGAAACACATCTCATTCTTTTTTTGGTGACATTTCAAAAGTTTGCTTAAAATTTGCCACAGAAACGCCCGTTGGCAAAAGGCACAAAGCAAAAGAGCTGATGCACCTGAGTGGAGCCGGGTGTTCAACCGGCGATCAAATGTGATCAACAGGAATCAAAGACAGCAGGGAAACTACCATGACATGAGATGTGAATTCCCTCTCACAGTCCAACAGCTAAGTAGCCCTGCCACATCTACTGCCATCAAAACATGAAGGAAGTGGTAAACCAGTAAAGCCGGCCTCTTGCTTGATTTAATTGGCTGCCTGGGCCAAATGTGACATTGATGGGCAGTGCAACTTTGTGTCTGGCACTGAAATGTTGAGAATATTTTAACCTTTGTCTATAAACTGAAAAATGAACATGTAGATCAAGAGAGGAGTGCACAGCAGGCGTGCTGTACCATGAAGCAGGAAAAAAATAGTTTTGCAGTGACACATTTCTAGTGACAAGTCTCGATGCGGTTGAGGTCTGTGGCGGCAACACTCGGCAGCTAATATACGTATCTAAGCGAGATGTCGTGGAGTTCCTCAGAGCTCAATATGGGGATCTTCTGTACTTACCTGTTACATGCTTCCACTATGTCAAATTATTTAGAAGTATAAACTCTACGATCATAATTATGCAGATGACACATCACTGTTTCCAAGACCAAGAATAACTTGTCTTTTAAAAAAACAATAAACCTTGTTGTAATCATGAACCTGCACAACTTACCTCCCTGTGATCTTGAGATGGGATTCTGGTGCCCTGTGAGTGAGCTTTCACTTCTGGAATTGGATTCACAGTGAGATAAAACTTTAGCAACATGTTGTCCACCATCTTGTCCTCGGAACAAATGATCGTACTACTTACTCTACGAAACAAGTCCTTGTGGTGGGTCATGGGGGGTCACTTCAGGAGCTGTGTCCTAATAATGGATCCACGGATGGCACGTACAGCATGTCTTTTTTAAACTCAGTTTTCTTCCAGTAGTCATGGTCCCTCATGGTCCCTCATGGTGCCTTATGGGCCCTTGTGTCTGCAGGATTCAAAGCAACCAGAGGTCAGTAACTTCTGTTAGAGTTCACGGGTGGGTTTTTAAGTGTCTCTTTATTAGTGGAGGGACAAAGACAGAGGTGATAAATGTTCACTGTGGTTATGAATCTGTGCTCCACATGCTGGTTCCAGGTCTCCGCAGGTTAACTCTCATAACGTAGCTGTCTGAAATTAATGGTATCGAGTGGGAAACGAATTAGTGCACTTAGTAAAAAGTGTCATTTAATAAGCTGAAACATGTCAAACTGCTGTATGGAAACAGCAGATCCAGTCTGTCATACTGGATTATTTGGACTGCTGCCGTTCAAGGAACCAGACATCTGGACTCTGATATGAACGAGACCTCTTGAAAACTGGCTGCATCCTGTAAAACGTCAGATAAATTAAAGACGTCTGAAGCTTTTGATCCAGACTAAAATTAGACCTCAGCAGGAAGGACGAAAGAGCGAATTTGGACTTTACAACCAGTCACCTGCATCTTTCTGACTAACTCGTTTGGTAACAGATCAGATCTGATCAGAACAGCACCATCGGCTCCTCCTCCGCCCCTCTGGGGCCCAGAACAGCACCATCGGCTCCTCCTCCGCCCCTCTGGGGCCCAGAACAGCACCATCGGCTCCTCCTCCGCCCCTCTGGGGCCCAGAACAGCACCATCGGCTCTAACGGAGTGCTGGTCGCTGGGTTTCCGTCACCGTGATGAGATGCCCTGATCAGAACACGGTGGACATGTTTATGACTCACGACTGAATCCAGTTATCATACTGAAGGAAATTATTACTTATTATTATTAAGTATGAAGTTTCTACTATAAACGGAAACGCTTCATAATAACCATCATTTATTAATAGAACATTTATACTTAGCTAATAATTACTTTACTGTCAACAATTAAATGATAATTAATAAGGTTTATTTACAAGCAATGCTATAATTTCAGTTTATTCATTAGTTTGAGTAATATGAAATAAATAGTTTAGAACTTCTATATTTCATCAGAAATGATAATTAGCAGAATATTGATTAACCGCTCATTGTTGCACAAATTAGAACATTTACAATTTTTTTTGTGAAATATCTATAAACATTTCATAGACAAATGGACCTGAAACCAGTTATTAACCATTAATAACTACCTAAATAATGTTTATAGGTGCTTTACAGACCACTTCTTAATAATTACTAAAGTATTATTTATCTAAATAATGTTTATAGGTGCTTTACAGACCATTTATTAATAATTACTAAAGTATTATTTATCTAAATAATGTTTATAGGTGCTTTACAGACCATTTATTAATAATTACTAAAGTATTATTTATCTAAATAATGTTTATAGGTGCTTTACAGACCATTTATTAATAATTACTAAAGTATTATTTATCTAAATAATGTTTATAGGTGCTTTACAGACCACTTCTTAATAATTACTAAAGTATTATTTATCTAAATAATGTTTATAGGTGCTTTACAGACCACTTCTTAATAATTACTAAAGTATTATTTATCTAAATAATGTTTATAGGTGCTTTACGAACAGTTTTTATAGGGTTTATAAATATCACTAACAGTAAAATAACATTATTATAAATGATGGTTGTAATAGTGTTTCGATATTAAAGCCTCAGAAAACTTGGTTTCAAATCTTAATCTTTTCTCAGTTGTGTAAAAAAATCAGGCCTAATGAGCAGAAGTGTAAGTGAAGCTTTGAAAATTATTTTGTTATTAAGTATTAATATTGAATTTATACTTTCCAAGATTTTCTGATCAATCTTACTTACTTAATTCTTTTTTTTCCTTTTTTATAGGTAATCTTCCTGTATATTTGTCTATATTCCTGTTTATCTATATATAGTCCTGTATAGATATGTATGGATGTATATATTTGTATATCCTTTGTATATTTGTATTTTTTCCCATATATTTTTATGTACACTTGGGTGTTTTTAAATGTGCTGCTGTAACAACCAAATTTCCCCACTGTGGATTAATAAAGGTCGATTCTGTTGTTTGATCATATTTGACTGAGTGTCACAAACAACCGTCATCAGCCTGTTTCTACGATCACCTTCATTGATTGGTGCACAGTGAGAGATTTTCCCAGTGAGACGAGCACACAGATAAAAACACAGACCTAGAAATATCCCTCTGAATATATCAATAAGCTTTGCTAGGCTTCAATGAGGAGCTGATGAAGCTCAGAAAACAAGACGGATTCAGGACCGTTAATGGATTTAATCAATAATGTGTCAATAAAGAAAACTGACTTTTATTTTTGGGGGGCGGCAGTAGCAGTAGCTCAGTCTGTAAGGACTTGGGTTAGGATGTGGAGGACCTGGGTTCAAGTCCCCCATGGACCAAGACCAACTGGTTGCTGGAGAGGTGCCAGTTTACCTCTTGGGCACTGCTGAGGTGCCCCTGAGCAAGGCACCAAACCCCCAACTGCTCTGGGCGCTTGTCAGGAGCAGCCCCCCCACTCTGACATCTCTCCATTGACATGTATATGTACTGTGTGAACAACAGAGTGTAAAACTGAATTTCCCCACTGTGGACTAATAAAGGAATATCTTCAATTAGAAAACTAAATCTGCCTTTTAATTCAGCAAGAGGTCTAATTCTCTCTTTACACTACAAATCAGAGAATCTGAAGTTTTTAAATATGGATCAACATCAAATACTTCACCACATTATAGCAACTAAAAGAAATTAACTACAATATGTCCACCTTTGTACAAAGAGTATAGTATTCAATATGCGTTATACTGGTGTCACAGGTAAGGTATGGAGGACAAAACCTGCCAGGAGCAAAAATGGAAAGCAAATGCAAATTCAAAGGATAAATTATGCAGAGATAATAAATACATTTCAAAATAAAGTTAAATAAAAAAGTGTAAAGCTAAATAAATTTGAAAAATAAAAATAAATGAATGAATAAAATAAAAACAGGACATCGTTTTTGTTGACCATTTATTGTCTATAGTTACATGCATACTTGCTTACAGTTGGTTTTAGTGTGCAATACACAGTTGTATTTAGTTTCATTGTCTATGTTGTCATGTTGTCTTAAACCCAAATGTCTTGTTACTGTACAGGCTGCCTCACCACACGTCTATATATATATATATATATATATATATATATATATATATATATATATATATATATAAAACATAATTTCTCACAGTTTCAACACTCTTCTCACAAGCCAGTAGCCAGAAACACCCCACGCTGACGGGAAATCCTTCCTGTCTCCCAGACTGAGGACGACTGTTTGGACCGGTGTTTTACCAGTATGTCCAACGAGCCGGATCACAGCCGGCCCGCAGACGGCCCGCAGACGGATCGCTGACGGCCTGCAGACAGATCACAGCCGGCCCGCAGACGGATCACTGATGGCCCGCAGACGGCCCGCAGACGGCCCACTGACGGCCCGCAGACGGCCCACTGACGGCCCATAGACGGCCCGCAGACGGCCCACTGACGGCCCGCAGACGGCCCACTGGCGGCCCGCAGACGGCCCGCAGCTGGCCCGCAGACGGCCCGCAGCTGGCCCGCAGACGGCCCGCAGCTGGCCCGCAGACGGCCCGCAGCTGGCCCGCAGCTGGCCCACTGACGGCCCGCAGACAGCCCACTGACGGCCCGCAGACAGCCCACTGACGGCCCGCAGACAGCCCACTGACGGCCCGCGGACGACCCACTGACGGCCCGCAGACGGCCCACTGACGGCCCGCAGACGGCCCACTGACGGCCCGCAGACGGCCCACTGACGGCCCGCAGACAGCCCACTGACGGCCCACTGATGGCCCTCAGATGGCCCACCGATGGCCCGCAGCTGGCCCACTGACGGCCCACTGACGGCCCGCAGATGGCCCACTGATGGCCTGCAGATGGCCCACAGCTTTATATTCTGGGATGCAGAGAGAAGTGGATCCAGCAATGCTGGCTACGTTCAGGAGTATCTCCGGCTCTCGCAGATTTACTCTCGTTAAACTTGGCTCAGGTTTTTGTGCTTTTTTTGCGTCATTAATAATAGCGTCCATAAATGCTTCAGCAAACAATCAGGGAGAAGAACCGTCCGTCGTTTATGCAGCTGTGTTCTTCAGCAGAGTGAGCTGTTAAACTACTGTGTGGTATTTATGTACAACACCAGAACTACTGAGCCACATCCTCCACTATGTAATAAACCAACAGGGTGAGACAGGATCACTGCTCTCTGCTCGCTTTAGGCTGCAGCAAACAATGACTACATTTACATGCACACTAATATTCCTCTATATGACAAGATGGTGAATATGATACGGGTCATACAAACAGCATAATCTGGATATTGTGAATCCGGCCTGATTCTGAATGGAGCATTTCTGGTTCAGACATGTGGGACATGCTGATATTATTCTGGTTTTAGGAGCATTCTTTAGACATACAGCATGATCACAATATGCGTCTCAATATTTGGGTTTTTGCGGCATCTTTCATATTTACATCCAACTTGCTGACAGTTAGCAGAGATGCATGGCCACATTTCTGGTCTGAAGGAGAAACTCCTGAAGACCTGCATATCAGCAAGGTAGGGTTGACCCTAACCCCAACTGCTCTGGGTGCTTGTCAGGAGCAGCCCCCCCACTCTGACATCTCTCCATTAATGCAGGTATGTGTACTGTGTGAAATTAACAACAGTGTAAAAAACTGAATTTCCCTACGGGGATTAATAAAGGTTCATCTTATCTCTTATATTATCTTAAGTTGATTTATATGAGCAAATATCACAACGGCGACCTATTTAGGAAGGTGGTTGAAGGAATGAAAGAGGAGCATAGCGTGAACGATTTAGCATTTACAGCCGTCTCCTTGCATCAAACCATTAATCTGCTCCTTTATTTCTGGTTACAGTCATGGACATCATGTGTTCAGAAATTAGCCTTCCAGTGTGCATGAGAACTAAGTTATGCTTAACGAGTATTATTGTGGTGCCAAAAGGTGCTGTGAAAAGTTTGGGCTTCACCTAAATTACTGAGTCTGGAAAGGCTGTTTGCACGGTCCAACACATCCACCACCGGCTGCATGTACACAGGAATATCACATTATAATACATCTTTATTAACCATGTAAACAGTTAGCAGGAATATTATCTATTTAGGAATAAGGAATATTTTGTGCATGTAAACATAGTCAATCAGTTTGGTGATTTGAAGGTCAAAAGACATGTAGATGTTCAGGTTAAAATCTGACGTTTGTATTGACCTCAAGGTTACGCAGAACTTGTTTCGATGGCATTTCTCTGCCTCGAGGGATTAAGTGCTAATATTCACTTTATAATCATGTTTTTTTTAAAGGACGGGGTTCCAACAATAACCCAAATCATCTTCACGAGGAGATTAAATTATCGCCAGTTAATGTACGTAAACTGATTAATCACCAAAATGATTCGGTGAAAATCTTTCACATTAAAAAAGAAGAAACTGTCTCAATGTACGATTCACCCAAAGAAATGTTTACCGCAGTGCTACCAAACTGATGAGTAACACTAGACTTTCCAGAATGCCAAGTTGTGGCACCTAAAACACCTTCAAGTGTTCAAATATTAGTGTTGCTCTGGATAGAAGGTTTAAACAGTGTTAAGACATGGATAAATGGAAGATAAATCAAGGATAAATCGAAGATAAATCGAAGATAAATCGAGGATAAATCGAAGATAAATCGAGGATAAATTGAATATAAATCGAAGATAAATCGAGGATAAATCGAAGATAAATCGAGGATAAATTGAATATAAATCGAAGATAAATCGAGGATAAATCGAAGATAAATCGAAGATAAATCAAGGATTAATTGAAGATAAATCGAAGATAAATCGAGGATAAATTGAAGATAAATCGAAGATAAATCGAGGATAAATTGAATATAAATCGAAGATAAATCGAGGATAAATTGAATATAAATCGAAGATAAATCGAGGATAAATCGAAGATAAATCGAAGATAAATCAAGGATTAATTGAAGATAAATCGAAGATAAATCGAGGATAAATTGAATATAAATCGAAGATAAATCGAGGATAAATTGAATATAAATCGAAGATAAATCGAGGATAAATTGAAGATAAATCGAAGATAAATCAAGGATTAATTGAAGATAAATCGAAGATAAATCGAGGATAAATTGAAGATAAATCGAGGATAAATCGAAGATAAATCGAGGATAAATCGAAGATAAATCGAGGATAAATCGCAGATAAATCGAAGATAAATCGAAGATAAATCGAGGATAAATCGAAGATAAATCGAGGATAAATCGCAGATAAATCAAAGATAAATCGAAGATAAATCGAGGATAAATCGAGGATAAATCGAGGATAAATCGAGGATAAATCAAAGATAAATCGAAGATAAATCGAGGATAAATTGAAGATAAATCGAGGATAAATCGAGGATAAATCGAGGATTAATCGAAGATAAATCGAGGATAAATCGAGGATAAATCGAGGATAAATCAAAGATAAATCGAGGATAAATCAAAGATAAATCGAGGATTAATCTAAGTTAAATCAAAGATAAATCGAGGATAAATCTAAGTTAAATCAAAGATAAATCGAGGATAAATCGAGGATAAATCGAGGATAAATCAAAGATAAATCGAGGATTAATCTAAGTTAAATCAAAGATAAATCGAGGATAAATCTAAGTTAAATCAAAGATAAATCGAGGATAAATCGAGGATAAATCGAGGATAAATCAAAGATAAATCGAGGATTAATCGAAGATAAATCACAGATAAATCGAGCATTAATCGAAGGTAAATCAAAGATAAATCGAGGATAAATCGAGGATAAATCTAAGATAAATCTAAGATAAATCGAGGATAAATCTAAGATAAATCTAAGATTAATCAAGGATAAATCGAAGATTAATCAAGGATAAATCGAAGATAAATCGAGGATAAATCAAAGATAAATCGAGGATAAATCAAAGATAAATCGAGGATAAATCAAAGATAAATCGAAGATAAATCGAGGATTAATCAAGGATAAATCGAGGATAAATCAAAGATAAATCGAAGATAAATCGAGGATTAATCAAGGATAAATCGAGGATAAATCAAAGATAAATCGAGGATAAATCAAGGATAAATCGAGGATAAATCGAGGATAAATCGAGGATTAATCGAAGATAAATCGAGGATAAATCGAAGATAAATCGAGGATTAATTGAAGATAAATCGAGGATTAATTGAAGATAAATCGAGGATAAATCGAAGATAAATCGAGGATTAATTGAAGATAAATCGAGGATTAATTGAAGATAAATCGAGGATAAATCTAAGATAAATCGAGGATTAATTGAAGATAAATCAAGTATAAATTGAGGATATATCCAGCATTAAATGCTGTGTTAATCCTGGTTTTTATGGGATATTTCGGCAGAGCTTTGAGCAGGTACATCTGGTAGAAAACTATCCTTTAACTGGCTTCTCTGACACAAGTCACACTATTTCATCTGGTACCTGGATCCTGGCCTTGAGTTGAAAACCCTAAAATAAAGCAAAGTGAACAACTCACTGCAGCACGTTAAAAAGAAAAAGCACATTATAAAAACACTACAGTCCAATCAGCTCACACTGAGGATTAGCCAAACCTATACTGGAGAGAGAGAGAGAGAGAGAGAGAGAGAGAGAGAGAGAGAGAGAGAGAGAGAGAGAGAGAGAGAGAGAGAGAGAGAGAGAGAGAGAGAGAGAGAGAGAGAGAGAGAGAGAGAGAGAGAGAGAGAGAGAGAGAGAGAGACAGAGAGAGGGAGAGAGAGAGAGAGAGAGAGAGAGAGAGAGAGAGAGAGAGAGAGAGAGAGAGAGAGAGAGAGAGAGAGAGAGAGAGTATACTGGATATTACTGATGCAAGTCTCTAACACTTATGTATTGATAGTCCGGGGGCTGCGTTCACAAAGCCTCCACGGACAGCAGTGCCGGTCCAGGGTCGGGATGACGTGACCTTTGACCCTGGCTCAGGATGACAAGCTTCGTGAGAGCGGCTCCGGCGGAGGTGTGGAAGCGTTTATATATTTTCTATAAGACCAAAACCACGGCACACGGTCACGGGCTGAAATGTTATCGATGACTACAAAATAGAGACAGAAGTAATGGCAGAAGCTCGCTGGCTTTACTGTTCAGAGCTGCGATATGGAGGCTGAAGGACGACTCGGCAAAGCTGGTGGCGCTTGTTTTGTCCAACCAGCGTAAACGCAGGCGGGTGGTGTCTGTGATCACACCTTCAGTTACTACACAACAGGAGAACTACTGAAATTCACCATGTTAAAGGTTTAGCCTCCAAGAGAAGCAGCATCACATTTCTCTCTGTGGACCCGTTTACCTGCACGTCCTCTTATTATTATTATTATTATTATTATTGTTATTATTATTAACGTCAGGTTAAAGCACCTCTGAACGTCACACAGGTTTTAAATACAGCCATCCTCGTTAGAAATGACTAATAACCAAAATGATTTTTGTTTTCTGGTGCATTTTAAGCTTCGTTAGTCTTCTGATTTATGATCAAATGAGAAACATGCACATTTTTAATTATTCAGCACGTGGTGAAAAAATACATATTAGACCTTTAAGATCAACCAGAGAGAAGTTGATACAAAATATGAAGATTTTCAACAAACCAGACTCAGCCTTGTTTTATATTCTGTCTTATTGTAAATTAGTTTCTGTGAAGGAGTCCATCAGAGGGACAGCACATGGTAGAGCTTCTGGAGATAAAGAGAGGCCAGACTGAGATGGTTTGGACATGTCCAGAGGACAGATAGTCTGTATATTGGTGCCAGGCAGGAGGCCTAGAGGAAGACCAGAGAGGAGGTTTATGGATGTAGAGGAAGAGGACATGAAGGTAGCTGGTGAGAGAGAAGAGGAGACAGGAGACAGGATGAGATGGAGGCAGCTGATTGGCTGTGGCGACCCCTGGAGGGAAACGCCCAAAGGAGGAGAAGTTTTACTGATCGGTTTGTACATTATATTTATCCCTGGTGTTTATTGTAATTAATCTTATTGACCTTTATTTTCAAAACTGTGTTTTATTTTTTTCATTGGGCTTCATGTGAGAATAAAAAGGTTCCATATTAATACATCCAGTTGAGTAACTTCCTGTTTACGCAACGACTTCCTGTAAGCAGGAAGTCTGCTGACGTCTGTTCCTGATCCTTCATTTTATCATATTTTATCAGTACATTAAAAAAGCTGGGTGCTGATTATTGATTACTACCAGCCACAGTTCATGACCGTGGTGCTGATTCTCCTGGTGGTTAACACGCTGACCAAACTCTGAAGGAGGGTGCACGGTTTCCTAGATGTGCACAGCCCAGAGAGGCGGAGTCAACCTCCATGTTTTCCCTGATTTCAAGACTTGTTTTCATAAATTGTCTCTCAACATTTGGCAGATAAGTTATGATTGCACTATAATTAGTAATTCTTGTGCTATACATGTGCTCTGTAAACACATTGACCCCCCAGCTCTCAACCTGCAGTCTGCTGAGAATAATCAGACCTGGAGGCGTCGAAAAGCAAAGTGAAATGACCAGCCTGCTGCTGCAGAGGAGCTGAGAGCGAATATATGTATGACCCCCGGTGATCATCACCCTCCTCCACCTCCTCCACCTCGGTGCCCTCCTCCACCTCGGTGCCCTCCTCCCACTATAATCACTCCACAGGTTAATCTGACCACTCGTTCTCGTCCAGCTCGGAGTCGTCGTCAGACTCGCTGTACTCCACGGCGATACGCCGAGACAAGATGGTGGCCACGTCGTTACCGACTGGCTCCCTCTTCGCCTCCTGCTCCCTCTGCTCCTGGACCTTCCTCAGCTGGATGCCTGGGGGGAGGAGGGAGGAGAGAGGGAGGAGAGAGGGGAGAGGGGGAGGAGAGAGGGAGGAGAGGGGGAGGAGAGAGGGAGGCGAGAGAGAGAGGAGAGAGGGAGAGAGGAGAGAGGGAGAGGAGGGAGGAGAGAGAGGGGAGGAGAGAGGGAGGAGAGGGAGAGGAGAGAGGGAGGCGAGAGAGAGAGGAGAGAGGAGAGAGGGAGGAGAGAGGGGGAGGAGAGAGGGAGGAGAGGGAGAGGAGAGAGGGAGGCGAGAGAGAGAGGAGAGAGGAGAGAGGGAGGAGAGAGGGGGAGGAGAGAGGGAGGGAGAGGGAGAGGAGAGAGGGAGGAGAGGGGGAGGAGAGAGGGAGGAGAGAGGAGAGAGGGGGAGGAGAGAGGGAGGCGAGAGAGAGAGAGGGGGGAGAGAGAGAGAGAGGAGAGAGGAGAGAGGGGGAGGAGAGAGAGAGGAGAGAGGAGAGAGGGGGAGGGAGAGAGGGAGGAGAGGGGGAGGAGAGAGGGGGAGGAGGGAGGAGAGAGAGAGGAGAGAGAGAGGAGAGGGGGAGGAGAGAGGGAGGAGAGAGGAGAGAGGGAGGAGAGGGGGAGGAGAGAGAGGAGGCGAGAGAGAGAGGAGAGAGGAGAGGAGGGAGGGAGGAGAGAGAGAGAGGAGAGAGGGAGGAGAGGGGGAGGAGAGAGGGAGGAGAGAGGAGAGAGGGGGAGGAGAGAGAGGAGAGAGGGGGAGGAGAGAGGGAGGAGAGGGGGAGGAGAGAGGGAGTGGAGGGGGAGGAAGGTTTGGAGGGAGGGAGAGAGGGAGAGGAAGGGAGGAATGATGGAGGGAGGGATGATAAGGGATGATGGAGGGAGGGATGATGGAGGGACCGATGATGGAGGGAGGGAGGGATGATGACAGAGGGATGATGGAGGAATGATGGAGGGATGATGGAGGGAGGGATGATGAGGGATGATGAGGGATAATGGAGGGAGGGATGACGGAGGGATGATGAGGGATGATGGAGGGAGGGATGACAGAGGGATGATGGAGGGACCGATGATGGAGGGAGGGATGATGAGGGATGATGAGGGATGGATGACAGGGATGATGAGGGATAATGGAGGGAGGGATGACGGAGGGATGATGAGGGATGATGGAGGGAGGGATGACAGAGGGATGATGGAGGGACCGATGATGGAGGGAGGGATGATGAGGGATGATGAGGGATGGATGACAGGGATGATGAGGGATAATGGAGGGAGGGATGACGGAGGGATGATGAGGGATGATGGAGGGAGGGATGACAGAGGGATGATGGAGGGACCGATGATGGAGGGAGGGATGATGAGGGATGATGGAGGGATGATGGAGGGATGATGGAGGGAGGGATGATGGAGGGATGATGGAGGGAGGGATGACAGAGGGATGACAGAGGGAGGGATAATGGAGGGATGATGGAGGGACCGATGATGGAGGGAGGGATGACGGAGGGATGATGGAGGGAGGGATGATGAGGGATGATGGAGGGAGGGATGACAGAGGGATGATGGAGGGAGGGATGATGGAGGGAGGGATGACAAAGGGATGATGGAGGGACCGATGATGGAGGGAGGGATGACGGAGGGATGATGGAGGGAGGGATGATGAGGGATGATGGAGGGAGGGATGACAGAGGGATGATGGAGGGAGGGATAACGGAGGGATGATGGAGGGACCGATGATGGAGGGAGGGATGACGGAGGGATGATGGAGGGAGGGATGATGGAGGGAGGATGACAAAGGGATGATGGAGGGACCGATGATGGAGGGAGGGATGACGGAGGGATGATGGAGGGAGGGATGATGGAGGGAGGGATGACAAAGGGATGATGGAGGGACCGATGATGGAGGGAGGGATGACGGAGGTTACTTCATTCATACTACATTGGATGTTCAGTCTGAATATGTTTCTGTAATATTTAGTTGTGTTGCTAGGCAACAGCTTGGGTCCATGCTTACTTCCTGTCAGCTGATTCACATTTAGACTGTTGATGATCAAACTATGACTAATGGTCTCCATATTGTATATTTGTGACATCACAACGTCACAGAAATGCTGCCAGCTGGTTTCTCAGTACAGGTTGGGTGTATTTCCCCATGGACAGAGTATTTAAATACTGTATTTAAATAGAATTACAATAAGGGCCCTTTAAAGGGAAGATAAACTCACCTTAACTCAGTAAAACTACACAGATTCATCACTGAATACAAACCTTTATCACAGAAAATCTACCGTTACCTTCTAAATACAATAATATAGAATAATTTGAATATCTCTTCATTCCATATAATTAATTGATTAATTAATTGATTCTATAAATCCTGTGTTGCGTAACAGGTCGGTAGTTAATGATCGACTTGTTTTCTAGTATTTAAAAGCATTAAATCTAAAGTTAATATTTAAAATGGTTCACCTTACCTCTACGTATGGCGGCCAGCAGGTCGGAGCGAGCGTCGCTCATCGGGATCATCCCCAGCATGGTGGACTTCCTGGTTGAAGGCGCCGCATCCACGGCCGACTGTCCCACGGTGGCGTGCGGCGGCGACAGGTGAGCCTGGTGGCCCGCGGGGGCTCCGGGGGGCGGAGGAGGAGGGGCGGCCGGGGGGGCGCCCGAAGGAGGGTGGGAGGGGGAGGGCACGTAGTTGGCCGGCGGAGGAGGAGGGGAAGGGGAGTAGGGACGGGACAGGGCGGAGGAGGCGGGGGGCACGGCGGAGGCGGAGGGCGGCGCCGTGGTGGAGTCGAAGGCGGTCTGGGCTGAGGGGATGGTTGGGGGGGGAGGAGGGGGGGCGGGGGGGATGTAGTACTCTGGGATGGTGGAGGGTTGGCCGCTGGAGGGGGAAGGAGGGGGAAGAGGTTAATATTTATTCAGGTGGTGATGTAATCATAAATAATAATAATAATAAAAAAACTAAACCAACAGAAGTCTGGCTGGACCAGCTGTCGTTAAAGGAGCAGTCCAACATTTAGTGAAATGTGCTACTCAGTCTATGAGGTCTATGAGGCTATGAAGGCCGACCGTGACGGACGTTTTATTGGACGTATCTAGGATTTATGTCTCAAATCATTCCACATGTTGAGGCCTTTACATCACTTTTTTGTGGAGTTAAAATACATATTTACAGAGTGAGTTAAGTGTATGTGCCAATCACCCTTGTCACCCGTGTTTGCGAAAAGTGAAATATTTAGAAATCCTGGTACACATTTGTGGATTGTGTTCTGTGGCGCACAAAGTCCAATAAAAACTTCCATAGACCGTTGTCTTGCCTCTCGCTGCCTTTGTCTTTGCCAAGAAGCTGTACTTGAACACACCACAGAGACTCCACATCAGTGTTTGTATGAAGGTCAGGTACGGGAGGAGTCATGACCGGACATGTAGTCCAGGTGAGACCGGACATGTAGTCCAGGTGAGACCGGACATGTAGTCCAGGTGAGACCGGACATGTAGTCCAGGTGAAACTTTGACATTCAGCAGCATTAGCTGGGCCTTTACAGTTTAAACATCCTGTTTCACTTCATCACTGAGTGATGGGCGCAGACGTGGCCTCACGCCACCAACCCAACATTACAGGTCACTCACCACAACAATGAATTTCTCCACTGTGGGACTAATAAAGGAATATCTTATCTTATCTTAATCACACAGTTAGACTCATCAACTACTTTACTGATCTGTTAATCACAAAGTCATTTTTCATTTAAAAATTCCTTGCTTTTCTCTGATTTAAATCATATTAAAGCGAATATATTTGGCTTTTGGACTGACAGATGTCTAAAGACACTCTGATGTCTGAAATAATCTGTGCATTAATAGAAAATGAAGATAATGGTTCATTGCACAGAAATAACATTTCAGACAACTGAAACTGAAACTAACGTTAAATACTGTTTGGCATTGAGTTATCTGGTCAGTTTAGGTTCATCTTTTATTAACACCAAAGCACATTTTCCCCAGAATCAACACAAACGTGTAAATGTATCAGACAGCAAAACGTGCACATGATTAAAACCATTCTCATGGCCATGAAGTAAAACCTACCCGTGTCCGGCCCGGTATTCCTTCACCGACTGCTGCCTCGGCCCGTTAACCGTCGAATCTCCGCCGGCCTGGACCCCGTGTCCCGATGGGGCCCTGCCGAGGGAGGCGGCGTGTCGCCCCGCCGGGGCGGGGCCGCCCGCTCCCGGGAGCTGGTTGGGCGGCCTGAGGACCCGATCCAGGGACTGGGTCTGGGCCGCGGCGCTGAGGTGGTCCCTAGAGTGGTCGGTGGGGTGAACGGCGCCGGGGGCCTGGGTGGAGGGGTGGTTGGGGCTGGCCGGGTAAGAGTCGGACGCCATGGACCTGGTGGAGTGAGAGCGGGTGGTCGGTGAAAATAAAGCTGATCTCCTCGGTTACTATAGTTACTTATTGTCTTTATGTTTTACACTATTTCATTACATTTATTCTTTTAGTCATTTAACTCCGTCGTTACTCAGCTGCATCCAAATAAGACATGAACACAGTTCACAGTTAAACGGAAAGACCTGCAGTAACAGGCTGAAAGAGATAGAGAGATAGAGATACAGAGAAAGATATAGAGATAGAGATATAGATAGAGATACAGAGAGAGATATAGAGATAGAGATAGAGATACAGATAAAGATATAGAGATATAGATAGAGATACAAAGAGAGATATAGATAGAGATAGATACAGAGAGAGATATGGAGATATAGATAAAGATATAGATAGAGATACAAATAGAGATATAGATCTAGAGAGAGATATAGATAGAGATATAGATAGAGATGGAGATAAAGAGAGCGATATGGTGATATAGATAGAGATATAGATAAAGATATAGATAGAGATTCAAATAGAGATATAGATATAGATATAGATCCAGAGAGAGATATAGATAGAGATAGAGATAAAGAGAGCGATATGGTGATATAGATAGAGATATAGATAGACATACAGATAGAGATATGGAGATAGAGATACAGAGATAGATATGGAGATATAGATATAGATATAGATAGACATACAGATAGAGATATGGAGATAGAGATACAGAGATAGATATGGAGATATAGACAGAGATACAGAGATATAGATACAGAAAGAGATACAGATAAAGATACAGAGAGATATGGAGATATAGATAGAGATAAAAAAGATATAGCTAGATACAGAGAGAGATATAGACAGAGATAAAGACACAGAGAGAGATATGGAGATATA
>CAMQGK010000478.1:4132500-4155000 GCA_947000775.1 Pterois miles | reverse complement strand
CGGAGCAACAGGGCCACTGTTGGAAAACAATAGCTGAGATTTGGAGAATAGTTACAAGAAAAAAAATAATATTATGAAAATTAAATTGTAATGTGCAAGAAACTTCTGAGAAAAAAGTAAATTTAGAAAATGTAGTCTTAATTTGGAGGGGAAAAAGGTCAGTATTTCGAGGTAAAGTGATAATTTTAGAGGTAAATCTTATTTTGGATTTTGAAGAAATATGCCAATATTCTGAGATAAAGCGTTAATTTCATAGTTCAGTTTCGAGGAAGTAAGTCATGACATTTTGCAAGTCTTGTTGATTAGAGGACAAATACTTCTGTTGAATTTGTGCACTGCTCTTGATTCATATTCTGCTGGCCGTCTTGCGTCTTGTTTTGTATTCCCTGCTGAATCCCTGAACACAACACGTGAACGATGACAGCATGTCCCCCAGCAGAGGGCAGCACAGAGCTGTAAACGGCTGGTGCTGTTGAGCTCCATCCTTCCTCTCGTTAGGGTCGCCACCTTTTTATTTTCAAATACATAAAAGAATCGCTAAAAATGTGTTAATTGCATCAAGGCCTGACTTTGTCAGGAACCTTGATTTCAACAAAATTAAACAAAAAACATTTTTGTTCACTACATTATAAAATGCTCTGGTTGAAATGATATCCTTTGTGGTGGTGGTCATAAAAATAAGATTATCAAGGAATAATTTGAGCCAAAATTGAAATCATAAGTGCACTGACAGCCAACACACTGACAGCCAACACACTGACAGCCAACACACTGACAGCCAACACACTGACAGCCAACACACTGACAGCCACCTCCTCTCCCAATCAAAGGATGCTCATTTGTCCAGAACAGCTGTAAAAAACCAAACAACCAACGACGGCCACGTCCACACGTGTTCGGTCACTCCACTCATTTGACTTGCAGAGGGCACATCTCCAATTTGCAGCATGCAAACATGAAAGGCCCAGAGACCCACACCAAAAATATTAAACCCAACATTTTCATGGATAAGGAAGCCTAACAAGGTCACCAAGAGATGACAAAAGAATTGGATGATAGGTTATTGTTTTTAGTGTATTTTAAAGCTGATTTAAGACACTGGGGATGGTAACGGAAAGCTAACACATTAAATGAGTGTAATCCGGAGGCTGCACATGATGTACTATTTATAGTATACAGATAATATTTAGAGCTTTTCAAGGCTGAGCAGCATGTTTGATGTCAACCTAATGGAGGAGTCTTCGCCCTCACATATCTAGCTCGTTAATCTGGTGTCTGTTTACCTGCTATCAGGGGACAGGGATCCCTCTGAGGACATGCCGTGGTACGGGGACGGGGTCAGCCGGGCATCTGGTCTGAACTCTTTGTCATAAGCCAGGACGTTCCACTCTTGGCGCCGGTTACGAGCCTTACGCACCTTTGGAGGTAAAAACAGCAGAAAGGAACCTCATGAATGACGTTAGCGATGGTGCTAAAGTGTGGCCACAGTTTAGGACAACATGCCGCTGTGGTCTGGACGACCACCACACCCCATCAGGGACAACGTTAATAGGCACTTTACAGTGTCTCACCGTCTTTACTTTAATAAATAGCTTTAATATACTTTCATTGAAGGTGGTGTTGGAGTGATCAAGTGTTCTCCATACTGGCAGTGGTCTCTCTGCTCTGTTAATACCTGCTTCACTCAAACCTGCGACGCACACCAGAAAACAATGCTGCATGTAGAAACAACTTATCCAGGGAGGTGGAGAACCAGTGTAGGCAGCAGGAGTCAATGAAACCATTTGCTCTATAAAATGTGATTATGCCAGTTTCTCAAAGTCCAATTTAAAAGTCTTGTTTTGTCCAAAACACAAAGACACTGAGCTTAATATTTTATGAAAACAGAAACCGAAAACAGCATTTTCAGCCCTTATCGCATGAAAAATTACTATTATGATTACTATATTATCAATTTCCTGTTGAACGCCCAAATGAAACTTATTAAAATTAAAAATTGGTGAAATGCAACTTTAAGATGTAAGATAGATAACAGAGGTCATTTAAAAATAAAAAAGTTAAATGAAGTCAGATGTTGCAATGTTTGGATTAAATAAAATTAATATAAAATTGCTTTAAAATATAGAAACATTTCAACAGTTAAAGTTCGTGAAAATAAAACAACATGGAAACTGTGCTAATAGGGTGTAAAGGGGGATATGTACACTACACTACACTACACTACACTACACTACACTACACTACACTGAGTTTCTGAGCGTCAGCTCAGGCGGAGGGATGGCGGAGGGATGACGGAGGGATGGCGGAGGGAGGCGGAGGGATTGCGGAGGGATGGCGGAGGGAGGCGGAGGGATGGCGGAGGGATGACGGAGGGAGGCGGAGGGATGGCGGAGGGAGGCGGAGGGATGACGGAGGGATGGCGGAGGGAGGCGGAGGGATGGCGGAGGGAGGCGGAGGGATGGCGGAGGGATGGCGGAGGGATGACGGAGGGATGGCGGAGGGAGGCGGAGGGATGGCGGAGGGATGGCGGAGGGAGGCGGAGGGATGACGGAGGGATGGCGGAGGGAGGCGGAGGGATGGCGGAGGGATGGCGGAGGGAGGCGGAGGGATGGCGGAGGGATGGCGGAGGGAGGCGGAGGGATGGCGGAGGGATGGCGGAGGGATGGCGGAGGACTTAGTGTTGGTGCACTTCTTTGGCAGTATTTCAGATTTAAATCCAACGCTATCAGGGAACCATAACGTTAATGAGGTGAGCACCACGACACAGCGCCAGACACACCGCCACCCCACAGTACAAATCTGTCAGCGCGCTACACATGTTGACTGCCATGTTCCCTGGTAAACTGTCCGGTGTAACCGGTAAGTTTATTAACCGGTGAGAAAATGTCCTCACCGTCACATCACTAGTGTAAACGAGGGATTAGTTTCACCTTAACTGGATTCAATGAAAAACAGCTGATGACGCCATACAACACAATACAACTTTATTTATAAAGATCTTTGAAACGTCGTTGACCAAAGTGGTCACATTTAAAAATAGAATTAAAAGCACATAAAAGAATAAAGACAAAACAAAACACATCAAACAGTAAAAGACAGTTTAAAACCAGCCTCTCAAACTGAGGTAAAGCCAGTTTTAAGATCAGATGTAAAAACATGAAGTGAGTCGGCCTGATGTGGGGGGGGCAACAGAGAAGGATCACCTCAACTTTCTGTTTGACCTCGGAGCGACTGGAAGCAGCCAAAGTGCCGACCTGAGGGTCCGACAGGGAGCGTACGGTTCAAGGAGGTCGGACAGATACCGGGGGGCGAGGCCACGCTCACATTTAACGACTAATAACAGCATTTTTTCATCTACTCTGAATGATGGGCAGCCAGTGAAGTGAAGCTAAGTTGGGCTGATGTGTTCTGTTAAAGTGGAGCTGCAGCCCAGAGAGCGACGCCTGGCTCGTCCCAGAATAAAGTCCCTGCAGTGATCTGAAGGAGGAGCTCTACCAGCCTGGATTAAAACCTCTAAACGATGCCAGACAGAAATGATTGAACGTCGGCCAGCTGTCTGAAGTGGAAGAAGCTGGACTTGACCACTGATTTGACCTGTGTGTCCAGCTTCAGATCAGGGTCCAGCCTGGGTGTCTGGGTCAGGTGTTGGCTCAAAGGACCCAGATCAACATTCAGGTTGGAGGCATCACCCGGACCAGACAACATGGCCTCGGTTTTATTGTTCAGGTGGATGCTAGTACTGACCTTCTTCACCTCTCTGCCCGGGTCCTCAACCTGCTTCTGCTGCTCCTGCCACAGAGACAGCCAGAAGAGAGACAGTTAGTCATTGATTATTGATTAGTCTGAGGTTAGAGGAAGAGAACCAGACCCCATCACCAGCTCCTTCACCATGGGGTAGGATTAACACACACACACACACACACACACACACACACACACACACACACTAGTCCAGTCTATCACCACTCAGTCTCTATTGAACACACACTAGCAGACGATGGGACAACAGGGCCAAAACGTCTGGTTAACACGACACAGGAAGCAAACCAACCAATCACAGAGGTTAGAGAGACGGTGAGGTGGCTACGCAATGTGACCCACACAGACACAGAGAGGGAAGGTGTGTGTGTTAAAGGTTGGTGTTTGTACACTATAACGTGTGTGTGCGTGCGTGTGTGTGTGTGTGTGTGTGTGTGTGTGTGTGTGTGGGGGGGTGGGGGGGTGGGGGGTTGGGGGCAGGAGAGGGCAGGTTAGGGGTCTGGGTTGTCTTACAGAGATGGACAGGGGGCTCCTGGGTGGGGCCTGTCTGGAGTGGGGCCTGTCGGGGTGGGCCGGACAGCCCTAAGGAGACATGGGAGAAAGACAAGCTGGTGTGTTAGACTGAGCAGAGGAGGAGGAGAAGGAGCAGGAAGAAGAGGAGGAGGAGCAGGAGGAGGAGGAGGAGGAGGAGGAAGAGGAGGGCCACCCTCCCTTCGGCCACCCTTGCGTTGGCCACCCTCCTCCCGTCGGCCACCCTCATCCCGTCGGCCACCCTCATCCCGTCGGCCACCCTCCTCCCATCGGCCACCCTCCTCCCATCGGCCACCCGCCACCCTCCCGTCTGCCACCCTCCTCCCGTCGGCCACCATCCTCCTGTTGGCCGCCTTCCTCCCGTCGGCCACCCTCCTCCCGTCGGCCACCATCCTCCTGTTGGCCGCCACCCTCCCGTCGGCCACCCGCCACCCTCCCGTCGGCCACCCTCATCCCGTCGGCCACCCTCCTCCCATCGGCCACCCGCCATCCTCCCGTCTGCCACCCTCCTCCCGTCGGCCACCCTCCTCCCGTCTGCCACCCTCCTCCTGTTGGCCGCCCTCCTGCCGTCGGCCACCCTCCTCCCTCCCGTCAGCCACCCTCATCCTGTCAGCCACCCTCCTCCCATCGGCCACCCGCCACCCTCCCGTCGGCCACCCTCCTCCCATCGGCCACCCGCCACCCTCCCGTCTGCCACCCTTCTCCCGTCGGCCACCCTCCTCCCGTCGGCCACCATCCTCCTGTTGGCCGCCCTCCTGCCGTCGGCCACCCTCCTCCCTCCCGTCGGCCACCCTCATCCTGTCGGCCACCCTCCTCCCATCGGCCACCTGCCACCCTCCCGTCTGCCACCCTCCTCCCGTCGGCCACCCTCCTCCCGTCTGCCACCATCCTCCTGTTGGCCGCCCTCCTGCCGTCGGCCACCCTCCTCCCCCCCGTCGGCCACCTGCCACCCTCCCGTCGGCCACCCTCCTCCCTCCCGTCGGCCACAACCCTCCCGTCTGCCACCCTCCTCCCGTCAGCCACAACCCTCCCGTCGGCCACCCTCCTCCCCCTCCCGTCGGCCACCCTCCACCCTCCCGTCGGCCACCCTCCTCCCTCCCGTCGGCCACCCTCCACCTTCCCGTCGGCAGCCCTCCTGCCGTCGGCCACCCTCCTCCCGTCGGCCACCCTCGCGTCGGCCACCCTCCTCCCGTCGGCCACCCTCCTCCCGTCTGCCACCCTCCTCCCGTCGGCCACCCTCCTCCCGTCTGCCACCCTCCTCCTGTTGGCCGCCCTCCTGCCGTCGGCCACCCTCCTCCCTCCCGTCAGCCACCCTCATCCTGTCAGCCACCCTCCTCCCATCGGCCACCCGCCACCCTCCCGTCGGCCACCCGCCACCCTCCCGTCGGCCGCCCTCCTCCCGTCGGCCACCCTCCACCCTCCCGTCTGCCACCCTCCACCCTCCCGTCGGCCACCCTCCCGTCGGCCACCCTCCACCCTCCCGTCGGCCACCCTCCCGTCGGCCACCCTCCACCCTCCCGTCGGCCACCCGCCACCCTCCCGTCGGCCACCATCCTCCTGTTGGCCGCCCTCCTGCCGTTGGCCACCCTCCTCCCTCCCGTCGGCCACCCGCCACCCTCCCGTCGGCCACCCTCCTCCCTCCTGTCGGCCACACTCATCCCGTCGGTCACCCTCCTCCCATCGGCCACCCTCCTCCCATCGGCCACCCGCCACCCTCCCGTCTGCCACCCTCCTCCCGTCGGCCACCCTCCTCCCGTCTGCCACCCTCCTCCCGTCGGCCACCATCCTCCTGTTGGCCGCCCTCCTGCCGTCGGCCACCCTCCTCCCATCGGCCACCCTCCACCCTCCCGTCTGCCACCCTCCACCCTCCCGTCGGCCACCCTCCCGTCGGCCACCCTCCACCCTCCCGTCGGCCACCCGCCACCCTCCCGTCGGCCACCATCCTCCTGTTGGCCGCCCTCCTGACGTTGGCCACCCTCCTCCCTCCCGTCGGCCACCCGCCACCCTCCCGTAGGCCACCCTCCTCCCTCCTGTCGGCCACATTCATCCCGTCGGTCACCCTCCTCCCATCGGCCACCCTCCTCCCATCGGCCACAAGCCACCCTCCCGTCTGCCACCCTCCTCCCGTCGGCCACCCTCCTCCCATCTGCCACCCTCCTCCCGTCGGCCACCATCCTCCTGTTGGCCGCCCTCCTGCCGTCGGCCACCCTCCTCCCATCGGCCACCCGCCACCCTCCCGTCTGCCACCCTCCTCCCGTCGGCCACCCTCCTCCCGTTGGCCACCATCCTCCTGTTGGCCGCCCTCCTGCCGTCGGCCACCCTCCTCCCTCCCGTCGGCCACCCGCCACCCTCCCGTCGGCCACCCTCCTCCCTCCCGTCGGCCACCCGCCACCCTCCGGTCGGCCACCCTCCTCCCTCCCGTCGGCCACCCTCCACCCTCCCGTCGGCCACCCTCCTCCCTCCCGTCTGCCACCCTCCTACCATCGTCCGCCCTACTCCCGTCGGCCTCCCTCCAGCCTCCCGTCTGCCACCCTCCACCCTCCCATCTGCCACCCTCCTCCCTCACGTCGGCCACCCTCCTCCCTCCCGTCGGCCGCCCTACTCCCGTCGGCCGCCCTCCTGTCGGCCACCCTCCTCTCGTCTGCCACCCTCCTGTCGGCCACCCTCCTCTCGTCTGCCACCCTCCACCCTCCCGTCGGCCACCCTCCACCCTCCCGTCGGCCACCCTCCTCCCGTCAGCCACCCTCCTCCCGTCAGCTCCACTGTCGGAGTCTGTCGTTGAAACGAGGGACAGAAAACATGAGCAGCGTTAAATGAAACAGAAATGTCCACATGTGCAGTGAAGTCATACAGCAGCAGCTATTCAGAGAGACCACTGAGGTGTCGCATTTCAACGGGAATCCCATCACATTGACTTCAGTACTCAGAGGCTTGACTCAGTGCGCAGCTGAAGCTCCGCTGGCAACGACTACAGCATGGAGTCTTCTTGGGTACGACAGGACCTGATCAATGTCCTCACTAGAAATAAACCTGCAGTACTGCTGCTCTTTAATAGTGTCTGTCAATGGGTGAGTCCTTTCACTGCAGCAGAGTCAAACTCATCTACCGCACTGAAAAACTATCCATCTATTTATCATCCATCCATCCATCTATCTATCAATCTATCTATCAATCATCCATCCATCTACCTATCCATCTATGTATCTATGTATCTATCTATCTATCTATCTATCAATCCATCATCCATCCATCCATCTATCTATCATCCATCCATCTATCAATCAATCAATCTATCTATCTATCTATCAATCCATCCACCTATCCATCTGTCTATCTATCTATCTATCATCCATCCATCCATCTATCAATCTATCATCCATCCATCTATCAATCAATCTATCAATCCATCCATCTATCCATCTATCTATCATCCATCCATCTATCAATCAATCTATCTATCTATCTATCTATCAATCCATCCATCCACCTATCCATCTGTCTATCTATCTATCTATCTATCTATCTATCTATCTATCATCCATCCATCCATCTATCTATCATCTCTGATGATGAACAGCAGAACTCAGATTTCAAATCAAAGATCCATCTGTAGTATCTGTTTGTGATTTGTATAGAAGTGAATGAGATAACAGAGTCCTTGCTGGTTCCTGTCCAGGTCCAGGTCCAGGTCTTGGTGTCTTTTTCTGTCCTATTCGTTGCTTCCACCCACGTTGTCTCCTCACAGACAGACAGGTCTGCCCTTTAACTGATAACTAATATTAATAATAATCATAGTATATTCTAATATTCATAATATTAATATTACTAATATTCTGCCTCCCAGCCGTCTCTAAACTTCCTGTTGTCCATCTTTTTTTTGCCCACCTTCAGTGGCGCAGCAGCGCACAAGCAGAGCATTCTGGGATTTGTAGTATTATCGGTACATGCGCTATATACCGGCTGTTCAGCTGTAACAGCCATCTAATATCTATAACATGATTCCACTGCCGGCCTGAACTCGACACCGATGGGCTAAGAGGACACCTAGTGGCTCCTCAAAACGCATTTACAAGCAGCTAACTGGAAAAGACAGAAAACGGCCGTAATCACAGTTAGAAAACAGGTAGGAATTAGATTTAATGGTTCAGGAACCTGAACTTAGGAAGTGCTGCATTTATTATATTTGGTCGTGTTAAATATTTCATACGTGTAATTACATCTGAGTGTGAGCCAGCACCAGGATCAATAGAGCCATTAATCATTTTATAATTCACACCTGTGCTTCTTCCTACCGACATGTCACAATGACAGACTGAACTGTAACAGCTGATATCATGTAGCAGCTGCGTCTTTAATATAATCGATCATATAAACCAGTCCAGGTTGGATTTCCCCTTGGTCATTTATTGATCTCTGGATACACAGCCTGCCCACCTGCTGCTGTATCAATAACCAATTACACAACAAAGCAAAGCTGCATGGAGAGGACAGGCAGATAGCAACACAGGAAATGAAATAACCGCAGAAAGAAAAGCAGTTAGGCGGGAAACCAAAAATCTGAGCAGCAAATTAAAGCACAAGATGAATTCATTTACTTTTCTGTCTCACACACACAAATGCATGCACACAGACACATGCACGGACACAAACACACACACTCACACACACACAGACACACACACACACACACACACACACAGACACACACACACACAGACACACACACACACACACAAGACACACACACAGACACACACACACACACACAAGACACACACACACACACAGACACACAGACACACACAGACACAGACACACACACAGACACAGACACACACACACACACACAGACACACACACACACACACAGACAGACAGACACACACACACACACACACACACACACACACACAGACACACACACACACACACAAGACACACAGACACACAGACACACACACACACACACAGACACACACACACACACACACACACAAGACACACAGACACACACCTTCTGCCGTCTCTTCTCCTTGCGTTTGTCCTCGGTGGCCTGCAGCATCTTCTCCTTCCACAGGTTGAAGAAGTACGACGGGTCGGTGTAGAACTTCAGTGCGTCCTTCTTGTCGTCTCTGTGGAGGAAAAGGGGAGCCGGTGGTTTGGATGAACATAAAGAGAACTGGACCCAGTGATGGAGGCGGGGCCCGGTTCAGTCCTACAGTATCTGACTCTAAATGGACCATAATTCACTAAATGAACATCCTGCTGCATTAAAGAAGGCTTGAAACGAGAGACTGAGAGCATAAACTCATTAACAATTAGAATATATATATATATATATACCTATATACAATATATATATATACTGTATTTAGGTATATAGGACAGGAGGAGGAGTACAGGGCTCTGGTGGGTGATTTTGTGGAGTGGTCTGGTCAGAATCATCTGCATCTCAATGTGGCCAAGACCAGGGAGATGGTGATTGACTTCAGGAAGAAGAGGACACCCACACAGCCCCTGAAGATCCTGGGGGAGGACATTGATATTGTGGAGGAGTATAAATACTTGGGCGTTTACATCGACAACGGACTGAACTGGAGGACCAACACTGATGCTGTGTACAAGAAGGGGATGAGCCGCCTCTACTTCCTGAGGAAGCTCAGATCCTTCAACGTGTGCAGCAGAATGCTGGAGATCTTCTACCAGTCCGTTGTAGCCAGCGCCCTGTACTGGGCTGTGGTCTGCTGGGGGACCAGCACTCTGTACTCTGCTGTGGTCTGCTGGGGGACCAGCACCCTGTACTCTGCTGTGGTCTGCTGGGGGAGCAGCACCCTGTACTGGGCTGTGGTCTGCTGGGGGACCAGCACCCTGTACTGGGCTGTGGTCTGCTGGGGGAGCAGCACCCTGTACTGGGCTGTGGTCTGCTGGGGGACCAGCACCCTGTACTCTGCTGTGGTCTGCTGGGGGAGCAGCACCCTGTACTGGGCTGTGGTCTGCTGGGGGAGCAGCATCAGAGCCGGCGACTGACTGAACAAGCTGATCAGGAAGGCCGACTCTGTGATTGGCTGCAAACTGGACACTTTTGAGGCTGTGGTGGAGGAGAACTATGAACAAGCTGTTGTCTGTTCTGGACAATCCGGACAACCCACTTCACCCGGTACTGGAGCGACAGCGGAGCAGCTTCTCAAACAGACTGGTTCAGCTCCGCTGTCACCAGGACAGATACAGGAATTCTGTCCTGCCAACAGCTATCAAGCTGTTCAACACATCACCTCTGGCTGGCAGAGAGCTCTCTGCTCCCCCTGACATCTAACACTGCTAACCCTAACCCTAACCCTAACCCTAACACTAACCCTAACCCTAACACTAGCCCTAACACTAACACTAACCCTAATACTAACCCTAACCCTAACACTAACACTAGCCCTCACCCTAACACTAACACTAACACGAACCCTAACACTAACACTAGCCCTAACCCTAACACTAACCCTAACCCTAACACTAACCCTAGCCCTAACACTAACACTAACCCTAACCCTAACACTAACCCTCATCCTAACACTAACACTAGCCCTAACACTAACCCTAACCCTAACACTAGCCCTAACCCTAACACTAGCCCTAACACTAACCCTAACCCTAACACTAACCCTAATCCTAACACTAACCCTAACACTAACACTAGCCCTAACACTAACACTAACCCTAACACTAACCCTAACACTAACACTAACCCTAACACTAACACTAACCCTACCACTAACCCTAACACTAACCCTAACCCTAACACTAACGCTAACACTAACCCTAATCCTAACACTAACACTAACCCTAACACTAACCCTAACCCTAACACTAACCCTAACCCTAACACTAACCCTAACCCTAACCCACTAACCCTAACACTAACCCTAACCCTAACACTAACCCTAACACTAACCCTAACACTAACCCTAACACTAACCCTAACACTAACACTAACCCTAACACTAACCCTAACACTAGCCCTAACCCTAACACTAACCCTAACACTAACCCTAACACTAACACTAACCCTAACACTAACCCTAACCCTAACACTAACCCTAACCCTAACACTAACCCTAACACTAACCCTAACCCTAACACTAACCCTAACACTAACCCTAACCCTAACCCTAACCCTAACACTAACCCTAACCCTAACACTAACCCTAACACTAACCCTAACCCTAACACTAACCCTAACACTAACCCTAACCCTAACCCTAACCCTAACACTAACCCTAACACTAACCCTAACCCTAACACTAACACTAACCCTAACCCTAACACTAACCCTAACCCTAACACTAACCCTAACCCTAACACTAACCCTAACCCTAACACTAACCCTAACCCTAACCCACTAACCCTAACACTAACCCTAACCCTAACACTAACCCTAACACTAACCCTAACACTAACCCTAACACTAACACTAACCCTAACACTAACCCTAACACTAGCCCTAACCCTAACACTAACCCTAACACTAACCCTAACACTAACACTAACCCTAACACTAACCCTAACCCTAACACTAACCCTAACCCTAACACTAACCCTAACACTAACCCTAACCCTAACACTAACCCTAACACTAACCCTAACCCTAACCCTAACCCTAACACTAACACTAACCCTAACCCTAACACTAACCCTAACACTAACCCTAACCCTAACACTAACCCTAACCCTAACCCTAACCCTAACACTAACCCTAACACTAACCCTAACCCTAACCCTAACCCTAACCCTAACACTAACCCTAACACTAACCCTAACCCTAACACTAACACTAACCCTAACCCTAACACTAACCCTAACCCACTAACCCTAACACTAACCCTAACACTAACCCTAATCCTAACACTAACACTAACCCTAACACTAACCCTAACACTAACCCTAACCCTAACACTAACCCTAACACTAACCCTAACCCTAACACTAACCCTAACCCTAACCCTAACACTAACCCTAACACTAACCCTAACCCTAACACTAACCCTAACCCTAACACTAACCCTAACACTAACCCTAACCCTAACACTAACACTAACCCTAACCCTAACACTAACCCTAACCCACTAACCCTAACACTAACCCTAACACTAACCCTAATCCTAACACTAACACTAACCCTAACACTAACCCTAACACTAACCCTAACCCTAACACTAACCCTAACACTAACCCTAACACTAACACTAACCCTAACCCTAACACTAACCCTAACCCTAACCCTAACACTAACCCTAACACTAACACTAACCTCTGGCTGGCAGAGAGCTCTCTGCTCCCCCTGACATCTAACACTGCTCCATTTAACATTAACATCTGCACTACTGACTGTATATAGAGAGTGTTATTCTTTATCTCTTCTATATTTTCATATTTGGTGTGTAATAGACCCCCAGCTAATTGTTGGTCAGGTGTATTATATAGTATTATACAGTATTACATTATGTTATTTTGTGTATTGTCGTGTATATTGTATTATATTATTATACCACATCTCTATATATCTATTTCCACATATATTATATTATATGTATCATACATACATATCATGTACACATACATATCATGTTATGTTATACAACATTACATTATATACTATATCATTATATCATATCATTTAATTTTATTATTTATTATTTTATTATCTTATTATTATTCTTATTATAGTGTATAATGTTTACATTTCTTAGAATTAGATTAGTTTATAACAAGATTCTCTGTATATACTTCACACTTCGTACAGATGTGTATATTCTCTTTTTTATGTGTGTGTATATATATATATATACTGTATATAGGTATATATATATATATATATATATATATATATATATATATACTGCTAGCTGGAACCGGTCCTGCTGGCTGGAACCGGCCCTGCTGGCTGGAACCGGCCCTGCTAGCTGGAACCGGCCCTGCTGGCTGGAACCGGTCCTGCTGGCTGGAACCGGCCCTGCTGGCTGGAACCGGCCCTGCTGGCTGGAACCGGTCCTGCTGGCTGGAACCGGCCCTGCTGGCTGGAACCGGCCCTGCTGGCTGGAACCGGTCCTGCTGGCTGGAACCGGCCCTGCTAGCTGTCACGTCCAAGACCTCAGTGTTGAGCTCCATGCAGCTGGGCCTATCTGCTGACCTGTAGGGGCTGAGGATGTTGAGCGGAGGAGGTTTGTCACAGCGGTGGTACATCTCCACCACTGGGTTGGGGACGGAGGTCCTCGACACCACCTGCTGGTCCTGGATGGTGCTGCTCTTAAAGGCCTTCCTCATGTTGATGTCCTGCAGGGAGACTGGAAGAAGGAATGGAGAAAGAGTTAAAAAAGGGCAGACGTAGAGCTAAGCCTAACCCTTGCATCGTTTCCAGTAGTGGACAACATACAGTAATCCCTAAAAACAGCCGTTTTAACTCTTCAAGTGTTGGCTTAGCAGCTAAATCCTGGATGTGCAGCATGGTCCTCGGACTCCGGTCTCAGTTCTGCAACCCATGTGAATCAAGTCAGGATTTGTGGGAATGAAAGAGGGAGGATATGATCTGTGCACTTAATGAAGATAATACTATTAATCAGCCAATTTCATGCCACTAAAATCGGATCAAATACTGAAAGATAAAATCAAACTATAGTGATGTGACAGAGCGACTTGTCGCAGAGTCAGTGGTTCTAATTTGGATATTTCTATAATATTTCTACAACAACATTCTGGTCAATAGGGATGTAAAACAAAAATGTAATGTGATTTTTCAGAGCAAAAATGCAAGACGGTGCATTTGAATTGGATTTTCTTTTTATTTCCGGCAGAGGAAACGCTGCAGGTAGATAAAGTACACAGTGTTATTGTACCAGCAGTTTTCTGTCTACGGGGCCATAAACTCGGCTCAGATCTACGTCTCCTTTGTCTTCTTTCCACACAGCTAAAGGTAGGGAATTAGACTTTAACCGTTCAGTGGAACAGGATGCTGCCTTCAAAACAAAAGTGCAGCTCAGTGTCACACTGTCACTGTCTGTGTGGCCTGGACCCTCATTTATTTTGTTGAAGGGCATTATAGGAATGAAGGTCATTGCTTACAGGAAATAAAATACTACAAGTTGAAAATTTTGACAGAAAAACACAAAATTCCTTAATTGTTTGCTGTAATTTTACAAACTACAGTACAGAAAGTCAGCCGGTTAGCTGTTAGCAGCCGGTTAGCTGTTAGCTGAGACGGCAGGACACCTTTACGCCATGTTTCCAGATAGCTCTGTGTATGTATGCGAGTCAACTGGAAGTCCATTCATTCCTATGGGAACCTCTGTGACCGCTGATGTGTTTAAGGACCTCATTCTGGGTGTGTTGAGTACACTGAGAGTGCAGTAGATGTGGGACAGACTGGATGCACTATGTGCCACAATCAAATGGCCCAATGTTGAACTAGTGACCTCCTGCAGTAACTGTATTGCAGCTCTATTTATACTGGTTTTTAAGTGAAAAGTTTGACGGTATATTTACAGTTTTGCAAACTAGCTACAGTACTGTAGAAAAAAGATGGAGAACCATCACGTTTCCACAATGTTGGAGAGGATTTTTTATCAAAGCACTGGTTCTTGTGACATCCCTGAGCTACAATCAGAATTATATGAAGAAGGAGGGATGCCAACTTTAAATTTCCTTTAACTGATAACCGCCCCTCATTAACTGATTATTAACCATTAACCGACAGGATTAGTGCATCGCATGTAGTGGTGTGGAAACATGCAGCCATTCCTCAGGTCCTGAGAGTCTATCTCAGTTTTATCTCAGCATTCCTAGTGAATGAATATGTTTGAGGATAGATACCTTAGAAGGACAGCAGTGTCAGTCGGAGAAGACTGCGAGCATTCATGGACAGGTATAACTACAGCTAAACACAGTCTCTGTGCTCTCAGTCTTGAACATTTCATGCTGATGGTTGTGTGCAAACTCAGAAGGCGCTCTCTTGTTTTTCAGTCTTCTTTTATCAGATATTGCTGCTACAGAGCTCAACAGACGTGCAGGTGCGTTGGCAGCCATGATGTTTCCAGTAGAAGTCTCAGCAGTTAGCGTCGCTGCCTGGTTGTCAGCTGTGTGTCAGCCCGGTGTACCGGGTTCATATTTCTTTTAACCCTTCATCCAAGAGTGGTCGTCAGTTAAAATGCTTAAAATGAACAAATCATCCGTTATGTGCTTGTAATACATATTATAGATGCATATAGATCAATCCACTCACACACAGGAGGAGATAACAGATTAGTGCGAGAGCTCTTTCACACACAACCACACACACTGCAGAAGTAAGACAGGAGGGTGTTTACACGGTGTTTTCAGGGTGTTTACAGGGTGTTTACAGGGTGTTTTCAGGGTGTTTTCAGGGTGTTTTCAGGGTGTTTACACGGTGTTTACAGGGCATTTACAGGGTGTTTACAGGGTGTTTTCAGGGTGTTTTCAGGGTGTTTACACGGTGTTTTCAGGGTGTTTTCAGGGTGTTTACAGGGCATTTACAGGGTGTTTACAGGGTGTTTACAGGGTGTTTTCAGGGTGTTTACACAGTGTTTTCAGGGTGTTTACAGGGTGTTTTCATGGTGTTTTCAGGGTGTTTACACGGTGTTTTCAGGGTGTTTACAGGGTGTTTACACGGTGTTTTCAGGGTGTTTTCAGGGTGTTTACACGGTGTTTACAGGGTGTTTACAGGGTGTTTTCAGGGTGTTTACACGGTGTTTACAGGGTGTTTACAGGGTGTTTTCAGGGTGTTTTCAGGGTGTTTACACGGTGTTTTCAGGGTGTTTACAGGGTGTTTTCATGGTGTTTTCAGGGTGTTTACAGGGTGTTTTCAGGGTGTTTACAGGGTGTTTTCATGGTGTTTTCAGGGTGTTTACAGGGTGTTTACACGGTGTTTTCAGGGTGTTTACAGGGTGTTTTCATGGTGTTTTCAGGGTGTTTACACGGTGTTTTCAGGGTGTTTACAGGGTGTTTTCAGGGTGTTTTCAGGGTGTTTACACGGTGTTTACAGGGTGTTTTCAGGGTGTTTTCAGGGTGTTTACACGGTGTTTTCAGGGTGTTTACAGGGTGTTTTCATGGTGTTTACAGGGTGTTTTCAGGGTGTTTACAGGGTGTTTTCATGGTGTTTTCAGGGTGTTTACAGGGTGTTTACAGGGTGTTTTCATGGTGTTTTCAGGGTGTTTTCATGGTGTTTTCAGGGTGTTTACACGGTGTTTTCAGGGTGTTTACAGGGTGTTTTCATGGTGTTTTCAGGGTGTTTACACGGTGTTTTCAGGGTGTTTACAGGGTGTTTACACGGTGTTTTCAGGGTGTTTTCAGGGTGTTTACACGGTGTTTACAGGGTGTTTACAGGGTGTTTTCAGGGTGTTTACACGGTGTTTACAGGGTGTTTACAGGGTGTTTTCAGGTTGTTTTCAGGGTGTTTACACGGTGTTTTCAGGGTGTTTACAGGGTGTTTTCATGGTGTTTTCAGGGTGTTTACAGGGTGTTTTCAGGGTGTTTACAGGGTGTTTTCATGGTGTTTTCAGGGTATTTACAGGGTGTTTACACGGTGTTTTCAGGGTGTTTACAGGGTGTTTTCATGGTGTTTTCAGGGTGTTTACACGGTGTTTTCAGGGTGTTTACAGGGTGTTTTCAGGGTGTTTACACGGTGTTTACAGGGTGTTTTCAGGGTGTTTTCAGGGTGTTTACAGGGTGTTTTCATGGTGTTTACAGGGTGTTTTCAGGGTGTTTACAGGGTGTTTTCATGGTGTTTTCAGGGTGTTTACAGGGTGTTTACAGGGTGTTTTCATGGTGTTTTCAGGGTGTTTTCATGGTGTTTTCAGGGTGTTTACACGGTGTTTACAGGGTGTTTTCATGGTGTTTACAGGGCATTTACAGGGTGTTTACAGGGTGTTTTCAGGGTGTTTTCATGGTGTTTACAGGGTGTTTACAGGGTGTTTTCAGGGTGTTTACAGGGTGTTTTCATGGTGTTTTCAGGGTGTTTACAGGGTGTTTACAGGGTGTTTTCATGGTGTTTTCAGGGTGTTTTCATGGTGTTTTCAGGGTGTTTACACAGTGTTTACAGGGCATTTACTGGGTGTTTTCAGGGTGTTTACAGGGTGTTTTCATGGTGTTTTCAGGGTGTTTACAGGGCATTTACAGGGTGTTTACAGGGTGTTTACAGGGTGTTTTCAGGGTGTTTACACGGTGTTTTCAGGGTGTTTTCAGGGTGTTTTCATGGTGTTTACAGGGTGTTTTCAGGGTGTTTACAGGGTGTTTTCATGGTGTTTACAGGGCATTTACAGGGTGTTTACAGGGTGTTTTCATGGTGTTTACAGGGTGTTTACAGGGCGTTTACAGGGTGTTTTCATGGTGTTTACAGGGTGTTTTCATGGTGTTTACAGGGTGTTTTCAGGGTGTTTACAGGGTGTTTTCATGGTGTTTTCAGGGTGTTTTCAGGGTGTTTTCATGGTGTTTACAGGGTGTTTACAGGGCGTTTACGGGGTGTTTACACAGTGTTTTCAGGGTGTTTACAGGGTGTTTTCATGGTGTTTTCAGGGTGTTTACACGGTGTTTACAGGGCATTTACAGGGTGTTTACAGGGTGTTTTCAGGGTGTTTTCAGGGTGTTTTCATGGTGTTTACAGGGTGTTTACAGGGCATTTACACAGTGTTTTCAGGGTGTTTTCAGGGTGTTTTCATGGTGTTTACAGGGTGTTTTCAGGGTGTTTACAGGGTGTTTTCAGGGTGTTTTCAGGGTGTTTTCAGGGTGTTTTCAGGGTGTTTACAGGGTGTTTACAGGGTGTTTACAGGGTGTTTTCATGGTGTTTACAGGGCATCTACAGGGTGTTTACAGGGTGTTTTCAGGGTGTTTTCATGGTGTTTACAGGGTGTTTACAGGGCGTTTACAGGGTGTTTTCATGGTGTTTACAGGGTGTTTTCAGGGTGTTTACAGGGTGTTTTCATGGTGTTTACAGGGCGTTTTCAGGGTGTTTACGGGGTGTTTACACAGTGTTTTCAGGGTGTTTTCAGGGTGTTTACAGGGTGTTTACACGGTGTTTATAGGGTGTTTTCATGGTGTTTTCAGGGTGTTTACACGGTGTTTACAGGGCATTTACAGGGTGTTTACAGGGTGTTTACAGGGTGTTTACACAGTGTTTACAGGGCATTTACAGGATGTTTTCGGGGCGTTTACAGGGCGTTTTCAGGGCGTTTACAGGGTGTTTTCGGGGCGTTTACAGGGTCTTTACAGGGCGTTTACAGGGTGTTTACAGGGTGTTTTCGGGGCGTTTACAGGGTGTTTTCAGGGCGTTTACAGGGTGTTTACAGGGTGTTTTCGGGGCGTTTACAGGGCGTTTTCAGGGTGTTTTCGGGGCGTTTACAGGGGGTTTACAGGGTGTTTTCAGGGTGTGTGGATGTGTGAGTGTTACTGGTACACATTAAATCTAATGCTGTGTGTTTTATGCAGGACTGTGCGATAATGTGATTTCTCTCCATATAACAGGAGTCAATGCTGACACACAGAAAGCAAGAGTGAGGAAATACTGCATGTATATGTGTGTCAATCCTTTAACCCCCCCAGAGGAGGTTTAACACTACGCTGCTGCAATGCTAGCAGATGGCTAACCACACTGGCTGGTTCAGTGTATAATAAGGTTAAAGCGAGTCAATGACACATATGTTCCCATCAGTGATTTACTTGACTACTGTACTGTATATCGGTATGTGTGTGTTATTCCTCAAAGTCTGAAAGGTGACCGGCTGTTTGATCAGAGCGTCCTGTCTGATTCCTGAGATTCTCTTCCTGCGGCCAAATGAATATTCCATATTATTATGAACTCTTATGAACTTTTACCTCTGGAGAATTGATAAAAATAATCAATAATCCTCCAAAATACCACATTAAGACCTTGAGGAACACCACAGAAAAAGACAATGCTGGGATTTGGGAGAGTTACTGTAGCAGCTACGGTGCTGCGTTCACTGTCTCCAGTTCAACGTCAGGAGAGTTACTGTAGCAGCCACGGTGCTGCGTTCACTGTCTCCAGTTCACCGTCAGGAGAGTTACTGTAGCAGCCACGGTGCTGCGTTCACTGTCTCCAGTTCACCTTCAGCAGAGTTACTGTAGCAGCCACGGTGTTGCATTCACTGTCTCCAGTTCACCGTCAGGAGAGTTACTGTAGCAGCCCCGGTGCTGCGTTCACTGTCTCCAGTTCACCGTCAGCAGAGTTACTGTAGCAGCCAAGGTGTTGCGTTCACTGTCTCCAGTTCACCGTCAGGAGAGTTACTGTAGCAGCCCCGGTGCTGCGTTCACTGTCTCCAGTTCACCTTCAGCAGAGTTACTGTAGCAGCCACGGTGCTGCGTTCACTGTCTCCAGTTCACCTTCAGCAGAGTTACTGTAGCAGCCACGGTGCTGCGTTCACTGTCTCCAGTTCACCGTCAGCAGAGTTACTGTAGCAGCCACGGTGCTGCAGCTCTGTTAGGATGCCTCCACTCATTTAGAACAGCTTCGCTCGATCTCCCAGTTGAACCTACGGTACACCGTTTCAAATATATTGGAAATCCCCGGTTGTTGGACTGATGATGGTTGGTTGGTAAAATGTGAAGATATCACCTGATGCTCATGTTCCAGTCAATAGAAGCATATTAAATGAATGAATATGTCTTTAATAACAAGAGAAGTTGTGTTGCTGGAGGTATTCTGGGTTGGACTCATCCTTCCTTTCCCATGAACACAGTGTGAAAATGTGATTCACAGGTGTGAAACAAGTGAAACAGAGTACAGTCTCTCCTTTGTACTGCAGCACATTCACATGTACTTTTACTATTTAAGTTCACATCAGAGACTGAACTCAACCAGTGAGATAAGAGCTGACTGGTGAAGCTAATCTTGACGAAGCTCTGACCTCCCTCAACCATATGTAATATTTGTAGGGACCTTTCTAACCACTTGTATTAGCATTACCGTATTAAAGCTTTTGTTATACTTTTTAAAACGTGAATTTCTGTTTACATTTTCCGGCAAAAATGGACCACAGCTAGTGCTGAACAGACGACCATTTTTCAAGCTTCAATGAGAACAATTCAAAGGTACTCTAAGAACACCAAAAACAGCAATAACTAACTGAGGATAACTAGGTTTAGGTTGTTGTTGGGGTTAGTAGTGTGTTCATGGGAATTTTTGACCATTCCTCCAGAAACACATTTGTGAGGTCACACTGATGTTGGACTAGAAGGCCTGGCTTTCAGTCTCTAATTCATCCTGTGCAGGCCAGTCAAGTTTATCCACACCAGACTCTCTCATCCAGGTCTTTATGGACCTGCTTTGTGCACTGTTGCTCAGCCATGTTGGAACAGGAAGGGGTCATCCCCAAACTGTTCCCACACTATAATCCCCCTCCACCAAACTTTACACTTGGCACAATGCAGTCAGACTAGTACCGTTCTCCTGGCAACCGCCAACCCCAGACTGGTCCATCAGATCTCCAGATGGTGAAGTGCGATTGGTCAGAGAACGTGTCTCCGCTGCTCTAGAGTCCAGTGGCGGCGAGCTCTACACCGCTGCATCCAACGCTTTGCATTGCACTTGGTGTTGTATGGCTTGGATGCAGCTGCTGGGCCATGGAAACCCGTTCCATGAAGCTCTACGTACTGTTCTGATCTGAAGGCCACATGACGTGTGGAGGTCTGCAGCGACTGACTCTGCAGAACGATATCGACCTCAGCTCACCATGCGCCTCGGCATCTGCTGACCCCGCTCCATTTTACGTGGCCTACCACTTCGTGGTGGCTTCCACCTTGTTATAACACCACTGACAGCTGACTGCGGAGTATTTAGGAGCGAGGACATTTCACGTCTTGTTGCCCAGGTGGCGTCCGATCACAGCACCACGCTGGGATTCACTGAGCTCCTGACAGCGACCCATTCATTCACAGTGGTTGTAGAAACAGTCTGAACGCCTCGGTGCTCGATTTTATACACCTGTGGCCATGGACGTGACCGGAACACCTGATTTCAACTGTTTGGATGGGAGAGTGAATACTTTTGGCAATATAGTGTATATACATATATATATATACATACACACATATACTATATAAAAATAAAAAAAAGAAAACCAAAGCACTGGAGTAGTGATTTGGAGGTTGAATTCTATGGTAACGGTCAGCCATGAACACAATGCTCTTTTTTGGTCCCAGCATGGATAGAAGGCGTACAGTATGTTTCACTGTTGATATATACAGTACATCCAGAAAGTATTCACAGTACTTCACTTTATCCACATTTTTTATGTTACAGCCTTTTTCCAAAATGGATTAAATTCATTTTTTCCTCAAATTTCTAAGCACAACACCCCATAATGACAATGTGGAAAACGTTTTTTTTTTAATTATTGCAAATGTATTAAAAATAAAACACTGAGAAATCACTTGTACATCAGTACTCACAGCCTTTGCTCAGTAAACGATGGAGCTCTGACAGAGTGACCGTCGGGTTATTGATCACCTCCCTGACTAAGGCCCTTCTCCCCGATCACTCAGCTTAGATGGAGGCCAGCTCTAGGAAGAGTCCTGGTTCCAGACTTCTTCCACTTAGTGATGACGGAGGCCACTGTTCTCATTAGAACCCTGAAAGCAGCAGACATGTTTCTGTAACGTTCCCCAGCCTTGTGCCTCCAGACAGTCCTGTCTCAGAGGTCTACAGACGTTTCCTCTGTCTTCATGCTTGGTTTGTGCTTTGCCATGCAGTCAGCCCTGGGACCTTATACAGACAGGTGAGCCTTTCCCCATCACGTCCAATCAGCTGCATTTACCACAGGTGGACTCCAAGTAGACTCCAGGTGGACTCCAGGTGGACTCCAGGTGGTCTCCAGGTGGACTCCAGGTGGACTCCAGGTGGTCTCCAGGTGGTCTCCAGGTGGACTCCAGGTGGACTCCAGGTGGTCTCCAGGTGGTCTCCAGGTGGTCTCCAGGTGGACTCCAGGTGGACTCCAGGTGGACTCCAGGTGGTCTCCAGGTGGTCTCCAGGTGGACTCCAGGTGGTCTCCAGGTGGTCTCCAGGTGGTCTCCAGGTGGACTCCAGGTGGTCTCCAGGTGGACTCCAGGTGGACTCCAGGTGGTCTCCAGGTGGTCTCCAGGTGGACTCCAGGTGGTCTCCAGGTGGTCTCCAGGTGGACTCCAGGTGGTCTCCAGGTG
>CAMQGK010000478.1:4102500-4130000 GCA_947000775.1 Pterois miles | reverse complement strand
GGAATAGAAATACATGGAAAAATATAGAGAAAAAAGAAGAAAGGAAGAATGTTAGTGAGGTTGATAAAAAGAAAAACTGAAGTGGAGGTAGATGAGAGAGAAAAGGAAGTAGAGAAAAAGGGGTGAAATGAAGGAGAGATGGGGAGAATGGGGGAGAAAAAGAAGAGAGGGAGAGGAACTAAAAGAACTAAAATCAGATAGAATGAAGATGGAGAGACGAGGAACAAATGAGGGAAGAGGAAGAAGAGAAGAGTCAGAGGAGGAGGAAAGAGTGGAAGAAAAGGGGGCAAGATGAAAAAAGAGAAAGAGAAAAATGGGGCCAGACAAACAGCTAAAGGAGGTTGGTCAGGTCTCCCAGTGCAGTTTGAGCCTGTGGGGCCTCCGTACTGAGCCGTACCAGCTGACTGCATCGACCAATCAGCTACTGACCTTCACATGCTGGAGGTGACATCACCGTCAGGCTGCATGCACTGACTGAACCACAGCAGATAAAACAGAGACACCACGTCCCCCTGAGACACACCACCTTTACAGCGCCACACCTGTCTGATAAGCTCCGCCCACCCGTCATGTCCGTCCCTACCTTCCTCCACGGTGGAGTCCAGCTGGGTGACTTTCACGGCCAGCTGGTCCACTCTCTCCTGCAGGCTGCTCATCCTCAGGTAGAAGCTGTTGGCTTCGTTAAACAGCTCGCCGAAGATGTCCTCTGCGTGGCGACCTGGACGGAAACACAGAAACGTTAGAAAAGCTAGTTTAGCAGTTTGGTCATCCAGCGCCTACATCGGTATTTCTGCTTAGTGGAGTATCTTCAGACGATTCATCTCGATAAGATCTGTACGACCTCAAGGCCGGCCCACGCTCAAGGATTTCTAAAAGAGCTTAGCTTAGTAACGTAACACGATGATGTCATGGTGTACCACGTGACGACGTCATGTTTTTTGATGCTATGGCCTCGATGCGTCCCTGTGGTTTTGAATATCGGTATTTTTCACGGTATTGTAGCTACGTTAGTGATTCCAGTATCGTGACAACGCCACCACCCCCGTGGCCATTACAGGGAAATAGTCCGACGCCACCACATGTTGTAGCTGGAGAGGTGCCCGTTTGCCTCATGGACACTGCCGAGGTGCCCTTGAGCAAGGCACCAAACCTCCAACTGCTCGGGTGCCGGTCAGGAGTAGCCCCCTCTCCTTTAGTAGTGCAGATACTGTCGGGATGCATTTCAGGTCTGTGTGTGAGGAAAATGAATTTCCCCTCAGGGGATCAATAAAGTGTGTCTCCTTCTTAAGGACTCAAAATTTAAGACTCAGGACTTGACTTGAGACTTGTGTCTTGCAAGACAATGACTTGGTCTCAGCTCTGCAAAATAATGCTAAATAATAAAATGAACACTGGGAATTGTTGCCCTGGTAAAACAGGAGAAAAGAACGGAGGAGGTGCGTTGATGCTGGTCCTCCTCTGACTGACAGAAAGGATCAAATACCGACATATATTAACTCTCAGTGTCCGTCCACGTCTTCAGCCCTCGCCCTGACGGACGGACAGACGCTCCTTCACTGGGAGCTGTCAGCTCTGGGTTTGATTTATCTTCTGGGAGGATGTCAGGTGGATGCAGGTGACCTACTGTTGTGTAGTGGAGACACACTGAGTTTCTGTGTAGTTCTAACAGTCCTGATCTTTAGCTGTGTTGAATTACAATTACCAAAACACTAATGATATTATAGTTATTAATCCACGTAACTCGGTGTTACGGCTTTAGCAGAACGCAACTAGTTACTACACTGCGATGATGTGAACGAGCGTCATCGTGTTGAGTTCGGTGAACTTTCAGTTGAATATTGCCTCAGGTGTATGTGTGGCCATACCCTGAGGGACAGGAAGGGACAGGCCCGGTTTCACAGGGGTGCAAAAGCATGCACAACACCCTCAGTGTGACCCTGATAATAACTCTGAGAGCGAGGAGGTAGGGACCGTGTGGACGTCTCCACGAGCGCTTTGTGGTGGCTCATGTATGTGCAGCAGTGCAACGTGCAAAGCAGCAGTGAAGTAAGATGTACAGATACTGTCTCGGTCACATCGCTGGTCTCTTATGATGCTTTATGCAACTGGATGATTCCTTTGTACAAAAGCTGAATATGGAGTTAAAACTGAGCAGTCTGATGTGTGTTGAGCTCTGTGTGGTTATACTGGTGTCGTTTAAAGGTGATTTAATGAAGCTAACAGTGAAGTGTAAGTAATATAACAATAAGCTAACTAGCTACTGTTGAAGCCATGAAATAATTGAAGTAATATTACTTTTTAAAGGAGAGATAAGTAAGAAACTTACTCCACTTCCTGAGTAACTTGGCGTGGCTCTAGTCAGTCAGAGGAACATCTTAGCATGCCTTAAACACTGAACTACGACGGTGAACTTTCTCTTCTAAAGCATCACAGTGGTACATCATCAGAGTAAGCACATGAGCGTGCACATGTTGGTATTTAGCTTGTGTTGAAGTGCAGCATCACCATTACTAACAAGGCTCCAGACGCTTCAGGTCGCACCAGGAAGTGGAATGGCAGAGTTAATCCAGGCGTCCTAGGAAAAATATTTGGTTCTCTGGTGTGTACAGGACTTAGCTGCGCTCTGTCTCTACTGGTCTGTTGGGGGTCAAAGTTCACCAAAGTTGAACTTGATGCAAAACAACTGCATTGAGTTTAATATGCTGATGTGAGCAGGCCTTTAGTCTGGGCACTGACAGTAGCTTCCAGCAGATAACGTCACATGTATGGTGGATATGAGGATACTCACTCAGACTGCCCAGCTGTTTGATGATGGCTGCCAGGGTGCTGTTGGTCACACATTCCAGCTCACTGGTCACCCCGTCCGGCAACGCCCCCCGGCACAGGTGCCTGGGCTCGATGTTCCTCTTCACCAACGGCATGCTGGTCTACGCCTGAGGAAACACAGATGACCGGGGTATGGTGAGAACCAGCCGTCCAGCAGCCTGACATCACACCTTCCCTACGGTCAACGCTCGGTCTGACGCTGCTGCGCTTCACTATTTAAACTCTCTGTTGGAAACCAACATTAGTCATGTCATGTCATGTCATGTCATGTCACGTTATGACCACTGCAGGGCGCAGTCACTGATCACACCACTTAGTGTCGATGCTGCTGGGACGAGCCGAGAGTCAAATGAGCCATAAAGAAGCTTCTACATGGTGCTAACCAGCCACAACCGGAGGAGCTAGAGGATGAGAGGAAGAAAGAGGAAAGGATAGAAAGTGAACGGGTAAATGGTGGAGAAAGAGGATGTGCTCCAAAAAGAAATACAGTCGGTGTTTAAACGGCCACAGGGGGAGAGCTCCATATAGACCCAGGATGTCACATGATGAGAGCCAGGAGACAAAGTGTCAGAGCCTTCGTTGTCACAGCCACACAGATGCAGAGTTTCAACCAACAGTAAAGTATTAAAGGGTGGAGGGTGGGCGTGGATCCGACCTCCACCCTCCATGTTAAATCCAGCCTGGTAAACACTACACATCCAGTAAAGTATTAAAGGGTGGAGGGTGGGCGTGGATCCAACCTCCACCCTCCATGTTAAATCCAGCCTGGTAAACACTACACATCCAGTAAAGTATTAAAGGGTGGAGGGTGGGCGTGGATCCGACCTCCACCCTCCATGTTAAATCCAGCCTGGTAAACACTACACATCCAGTAAAGTATTAAAGGGTGGAGGGTGGGCGTGGATCCGACCTCCACCCTCCATGTTAAATCCAGCCTGGTAAACACTACACATCCAGTAAAGTATTAAAGGGTGGAGGGTGGGCGTGGATCCGACCTCCACCCTCCATGTTAAATCCAGCCTGGTAAACACTACACATCCAGTAAAGGAGGGAAACACTTTGGAAAAGCAGAGCTAGACATCACGGCTAAAGCTGCACGCTAACTCCGTCACGGACGGGAAACGTCATCGTACGGCGGTAACGTGCGGTCCGGCCGGCCGTCGCTCTCGTCTCCGTGGTCCGACGCTACGACTGTAGAGCTCCATATACTGACATTTATGTTAAATGCATTCAGACGGCCCCGATGGAGCTGACCATGGATGGATAAAGAGAACGGAGCTGACGGAGAGCTAGAGACCACCTTGGAGGAGTTAGAGGAAGTAGACACCTGGGACTACGGCCGCTTTTCAAAATAAGGTGTTAACAAAGGGAACTGGATCTACAGAATCCATCTATGGAAATCAGACTGATGGATTATATTCAGCAGAGTATAAAACATTACATGACCTGATAAATTAAAAAGAAAATCCCACTAATCTGTGAGGGAAATTATATAATATATATTATCAATAATACCTGACAATGATCCTGATATATTTGACTTCAGGACGTCTCTGACTACAGACCTGCTGAAAATCAGACATTTTTACATTTAGAGATTTCACAAAGTAAAAGCCTGTGGTCTGGCTGTGCACATTAGTTCAGAGCTAAAAGTTATGGAAGGTAATGATGAAATGAGCCTCTTGGAGGTAGATGATCATGACGGACACAGACTGAGACGGTGAGGAAGAGGAGCTGGATGAAGTGAGACGTGAGAGGAAGGCCGAGTACAGTGTGTAGCTTCTTAATGCATGTGAAGCGGTGTGAGTGATGTGGGAGGAGTCTAATATCATGCTACCGGGATGGGAGGAGCCAACGGAGGTCAACACGAACACAACGTGCTGCATATCTACAATAAAAGACATTTCCACTCTAACCAGACACAGACTGGCTGTCCAGACTGAGCTCAGCACGCCGCCTTTAATAAAGGGAGCAGTTCCTTCTCTACGTCTCCTCCATACCTCCCTCTCTTCCTCCCTCCCTCTCTTCCTCCTCCCTCCCTCTCTCCTTCCCTCTCTTCCTCCCTCCTCCCTCCCTCCCTCTCTTCCTCCCTCCTCCCTCCATACCTCCCTCTCTTCCTCTCCCTCCCTCCCTCCCTCCCTCTCTTCCTCCCTCCCTCTCTTCCTCCCTCCCTCCATACCTCCCTCTCTTCCTCCCTCCCTCTCTTCCTCCTCCCTCCCTCTCTCCTTCCCTCTCTTCCTCCTCCCTCCCTCTCTCCTTCCCTCTCTTCCTCCCTCCATACCTCCCCCTCTCTTCCTCCCTCCCTCTCTTCCTCCTCCCTCCCTCTCTCCCTCCCTCTCTTCCTCCCTCCCTCCATACCTCCCTCTCTTCCTCCCTCCATACCTCCCCCTCTCTTCCTCCCTCCCTCTCTTCCTCCTCCTCCCTCCCTCCATACCTCCCCCTCTCTTCCTCCCTCCCTCTCTTCCTCCTCCCTCCCTCCCTCCATACCTCCCTCTCTTCCTCCTCCCTCCCTCCCTCCCTCTCTTCCTCCTCCTCCCTCTCCTCCTCCCTCCCTCCCTCCATACCTCCCTCTCTTCCTCCTCCTCCCTCCCTCCCTCTCTTCCTCTCCTCCTCCTCCCTCCCTCCATACCTCCCTCTCTTCCTCCTCCTCCCTCTCCTACTCCCTCTCCTCCTCCCTCCCTCTCACACCTTCTGACGTTCAGTTACAGAGGGCTCCTCGCCTAAAGGCCGATCCTCCCTGAATATCGACCCCTCCTCCAGCGGCTGTAAATAATCTAACACCGTGGCTGTTTAATGATACATTCACACTCCTCCTCCTCCTCCAGGATTTGTCTCCATCCCTCCCTACTCGTCCTCGACAGACTCTCCCTCTACATCTTCTCTCCGTCTCCGCCTGGTTTCATTGATAAACCAGTGAGGGTGACTATTTCTTCCTCAGACGGTTTTATAACGGGGTAACGGACTGAGTGTGACGGATGCCGCTGTGAGTCCTAGACGTTAGTCTGGGTTGGTCATGGAGGTGAACATGCATGCAACACACACTGACTGCATCTATCCCATTCAGGTCAGCTGATGGAAACACACTGCAGACACACAAAGGAAATACCCACAATGCTTTAAGGGTTCCTGCAATTCAACAGCTCGACATCACATTTAGCAGAGCTGCAAGGATTGGTTGATTAGTTGTCAACGATCAAATTAATCACCAGCTATACTGATAATGTTTTTAGGAAAAAGTCTAAATCCTCTGATTTCAGCTTCTTAAATGTGAAAATTTCCTGGTTTCTTTCCTCCTCGGTGGCAGTAAACTGAATATCTGAGTTGTGGACAAAACGAGACATTAGAGGACATTAAAGTCTTAAATAGTCTTAAATTATAAACACTGATCCACATTTTTCCCCGTTTTCTGACATTTTCAGTGTTTCTGGTTAGATAGTCACGTTGAGTGAGAGGCTACTTTACAGACTCGGAGAAGTCAATGAGGACGCCACAAAAGATAAGATAAGATAAGATATTCCTTTATTTGTCCCACAGTGGAGAAATTTACAAAAACAAATGTCCATCAAGGAAAAAGTCTCGGTCGGTCGTTCCAGGTGCCCAGTCAGCCAGTTTGAGTTGTACTCTGACCAATAGAAAGGTGTCAGCAGCATGGAGCTAAGAAAAACAGCAAAGACTTGTGCACAATCTAATAATTCAGCCTCCCAAATTAATAATTTGAGCAGTTGATTTTACATAATTTATCACTGCAATGCCATTAGTTTAGTCCTGCTTGTACCCTCGACAGTGCGGATTGCTCGGATATGACATTTATATGACATTTATTCTGAAACTGGACTAAAACATGCATATACTGCAGGTGTTTCCTGTTAAAGGTACAATGTGCAGGATTTGGCTGCATCTACTGGTGTGGTTGCAGAGTGCAACCGACTGAGGACCCCCCGCTCACTCCTCCCTTTCAAAGACTGAGGTACCGTGATCCACAGAGTGGTAACACCGCTCTCCTCGCTACTACTACTACTGTAGTAGTAGTACCACGGTTTAACGCTCTGTGGATCACCTTACTGTAGTTTCAAAGATGTGAAACGGTGAGCACCAATCAGCCAGAATACCATCTAGAACATCTGGAACACCTAGAACAACAGTGAATTTCTCCACTGTGGGACTAATAAAGGAATATCTTATCTTATCTTATCTTAACACCAGGTACTGAGAACACACTTCAGGGGGCTGAAGACCATTTTTGGGACCAGAGGATACCAAGGGAAGGAGGAAATGAAGGAGATGACAGGGAGGAGGAAGGAGAGGAGACAAAAAGAATGTTGTGTAGCCATGGCAACGCTGCCATGGCAACGCTGCCATGGCAACATGCTGAGGAATCTGCTCCACTTCTCCAAAAGTGGCACTACTCTGAAAAGCGTGTGAAAAAAGAGAGATGGAGGGAAGGAGAACAGGGAGAGATGACAGTAATGTAAAGGAAGGAGAGAGGGAGGAGAGAGGGAGAGAGGAAACTTTAAAATGGAGAATTTACTGCAGTCTGACACCTTCACTTGGACAACACAGGAGCTTAACTGACAGTCTGGGGACTCTGGAAGAGTCACGTTACGCCGGGCGGACAGAGAAACGTTACGCTGGGCGGACAGAGTCACGTTACGCCGGGCGGACAACGTTACGCTGGGCGGACAGAGAAACGTTACGCCGGGCGGACAGAGAAACGTTACGCTGGGCGGACAGAGTCACGTTACGCCGGGCGGACAACGTTACGCTGGGCGGACAGAGAAACGTTACGCCGGGCGGACAGAGAAACGTTACGCTGGGCGGACAGAGAAACGTTACGCTGGGCGGACAGAGTCACGTTATGCCGGGCGGACAGAGAAACGTTACGCTGGGCGGACAGAGAAATGTTACGCTGGGCGGACAGAGTCACGTTACGCCGGGCGGACAGAGTCACGTTACGCCGGGCGGACAGAGAAACGTTACGCCAGGCGGACAGAGAAACGTTACGCCGGGCGGACAGAGAAACGTTACGCTGGGCGGACAGAGTCACGTTATGCCGGGCGGACAGAGAAACGTTACGCTGGGCGGACAGAGTCACGTTACGCCGGGCGGACAGAGAAACGTTACGCTGGGCGGACAGAGTCACGTTACGCCGGGCGGACAGAGAAACGTTACGCCGGGCGGACAGAGAAACGTTACGCCGGGCGGACAGAGTCACGTTACGCCGGGCGGACAGAGTCACGTTACGCCGGGCGGACAGAGAAACGTTACGCCGGGCGGACAGAGAAACGTTACGCCGGGTGGACAGGGAAATGTTACGCCGGGAGGACAGAGTCACGTTACGCCGGGCAGACAGAGAAATGTTACGCCGGGCGGACAGAGAAACGTTACGCCGAGAGGACAGAGTCACGTTACGCCGGGTGGACAGGGAAACGTTACGCCGAGAGGACAGAGTCACGTTACGCCGGGTGGACAGAGTCACGTTACGCCGGGCGGACAGAGAAACGTTACGCCGGGTGGACAGAGAAACGTTACGCCGAGAGGACAGAGTCACGTTACGCCGGGCAGACAGAGAAATGTTACGCCGGGCGGACAGAGAAACGTTACGGCGAGAGGACAGAGTCACGTTACGCCGGGTGGACAGAGTCACGTTACGCCGGCCGGACAGAGAAACGTTACGCCGGGTGGACAGAGAAACGTTACGCTGGGCGGACAGAGAAACGTTACGCCGGGTGGACAGGGAAACGTTACGCCGGGCAGACAGAGAAATGTTACGCCGGTTTCTCTGCAGGATCAGATAACCCCCTGAGCCTGCAGGTCCCAGAGGGTTCAGTAATTTAACTTACAGTGTTCATTTTGGGTCTTTTCATACATGACAACATATGGAAAAACATTTTAAAACTACAGTATGCCAATGCTTATTCAATTTTTGATTTGATAATCAGTTTACTTCCTTGATACTTCTAATCACAGTAAACCGTCTGCGTTAAAGCTGGATATCACGCACATGGAAATTATGACAGGAAAAGCAGCTGTGGTTGAAGCTGCCCTCGTCAGGTGGATTGATAATATCTGGTCACGTGATGCCCACAAAGTTAAACTCGGCTGATCCTCATCAGGCTCTACGCCATTGCGCCCCGCCTCCATTCACACCACTACCAGGTGAGCGAGTGTTAATCTGCATGCAGCGCCACGCTGCTGACGAAAACCCTGCAAAGCCTCACCCCAAGAGAGCTGCACATCAAAAAGTGAGCAGAATTCAAGGATCAACTCTCAGATATTTGAAATACTGCTTGTATTTCCCTGCCTGCATCCTGCAGCTGGCACTGTAGACAGAACCTGCAGGCTTTCTGAGAAAAAAAGGTGAAGGTTTAATGAACATCGGGCCATTTAAAGTCTTTCAGAACGCAGCCGATAAACAGCAAAAAGCAGTCCTTGAGCTCATTGCGAGGCTGGTTCTGGTGGTTCCTGTGCAGTCCTGCAGCAGCAAATGTAAAACTGGAGACGTCCAGTGACTGAGATCTGTCCTATGATCCAACTAGTGATCGTCTCATTACTTCCTCAACACAAGGATGCTTTTACAGCCGTGACACGACCGATGTGCTCGTCTGAGACACTATCCAACAGTCGACCTCTTGGTAATGGCTGTTTTGACACTTCTCCCTCCTCTGAACTTAATCTAACGCCTCTTCCTCACCATCCTCTGATGGCTGTGGGTATACTGGAGACAGATGGATAAAGACGGAGACGGCATTAATTACTGTCCTCAACCAAACTCATCATTACTGCAGGCCGCCAAGCATCAGCTAATGCTATTACTGCTGCGTCTGCTGCACCATGTAGACTTAAGTACACATGCAGGTCTCCTGCTGTGATACACTGAGCAAACAATCAGCCAATCAGCCCTCTGCAGTAACTCATGGACATGGCTACCACCCACTCTTTGAGATGATGTAATTAGATGATATACTGCATCAGGGACCAAGCTGTACTCCCTCTAATGCGACAGCTAGCTGCATAAATGAAGCTAATGTGCTGTGCTGCATGCAAACATATATATTTCAAAGGGTTATGTATGCAGCTTATAGAATATCACAGCACAGCAGCTTTGATATGAAGGCTAACCATAGGCTGTATATAAGACCTGTTGCTTTATGGACTGCCGCTTTGAAGCCTCAACTTCGGCATTTTTGACGTCGCCATCTTGTTTGTTTTCCCCACCAGAAGTGACAGGAGAGGGTGGAGCTAAGTAGAACCAAATGCTGAACAGACATTTTTAAGCAACAACAAATGACACACTGTGAAAGGGTTACAGCTGTGAGGTGAAAACACAGACGACTCCCAGACTGGACTACGCTGGTAAAGATGATACTGATCTCAACTTTTAAGGACGAAGAAGATTTTTAAGACTTAAGTCTGCACTTGAGAGCTGATCAGATGTGGGTTCACTCACTCACTCTGGCGAAAACGTGAAAATAACAAAAACTGATGGCAAAATTTCACATTATAATGTCTGCATTCCCCGTCCCAAACTAAAAACCAACAAAAAAAACACTACTTAAACGCCGCCCCTGAGCCCCGTGCTGGTATTTTTGTTTGCATTCTGCAAAGTAAAATTGCTGCTTTTCTGAATGGAGTCTGGTGTCTTTGAACAGCTCCAGTTCCCTGTCAGAAAGGGCTGTCTGCAAAATAAAGCAGCAACAAAATCAATATCAATGTATGCTCCAGCTTTACCTCTATCAGGCTATCAGACAGCCTGTTTCCGCTGACGAGCTGAAGCTGTTATATGGTGGCGTTCACAGCCACCAGACTCCAGTCATTTTTAACGTGGCGTCCACGGCAGTGCATCACTGCGCTGCTACTCCTGGCTGCTTCTCCACACTGGGAGCACGCTGGCCGCCATCGAAGTTCATCATCTGCCACGTCAACGCTGACTGTTACCGTGTGTGTATGTGTACTGTACATGTAGCAGCGTCACCGTGTGTGTATGTGTACTGTACGTGTAGCAGCGTCACCGTGTGTGTATGTGTACTGTACATGTAGCAGCGTCACAGTGTGTATGTGTACCGTACATGTAGCAGCGTCACAGTGTGTAAGTGTACTGTACATGTAGCAGCGTCACAGTGTGTATGTGTACTGTACATGTAGCAGCGTCACCGTGTGTATGTGTACTGTACATGTAGCAGCGTCACAGTGTGTGTATGTGTACTGTACATGTAGCAGCGTCACCGTGTGTGTATGTGTACTGTACATGTAGCAGCGTCACAGTGTGTATGTGTACTGTACATGTAGCAGCGTCACAGTGTGTGTGTATGTGTACTGTACATGTAGCAGCGTCACAGTGTGTATGTGTACTGTACATGTAGCAGCGTCACCGTGTGTATGTGTACTGTACATGTAGCAGCGTCACAGTGTGTATGTGTACTGTACATGTAGCAGCGTCACAGTGTGTATGTGTACTGTACATGTAGCAGCGTCACAGTGTGTGTGTATGTGTACTGTACATGTAGCAGCGTCACAGTGTGTGTATGTGTACTGTACATGTAGCAGCGTCACAGTGTGTGTATGTGTACTGTACATGTAGCAGCGTCATCGTGTGTATGTGTACTGTACATGTAGCAGCGTCAGTGTGTATGTGTACTGTACATGTAGCAGCGTCACAGTGTGTATGTGTACTGTACATGTAGCAGCGTCATCGTGTGTGTGTGTACTGTACATGTAGCAGCGTCACAGTGTGTATGTGTACTGTACATGTAGCAGCGTCATTGTGTGTATGTGTACTGTACATGTAGCAGCGTCACAGTGTGTATGTGTACTGTACATGTAGCAGCGTCATCGTGTGTATGTGTACTGTACATGTAGCAGCGTCATCGTGTGTATGTGTACTGTACATGTAGCAGCATCACAGTGTGTATGTGTACTGTACATGTAGCAGCGTCACAGTGTGTAAGTGTACTGTACATGTAGCAGCATCACAGTGTGTATGTGTACTGTACATGTAGCAGCGTCACAGTGTGTATGTGTACTGTACATGTAGCAGCGTCATCGTGTGTATGTGTACTGTACATGTAGCAGCGTCAGTGTGTATGTGTACTGTACATGTAGCAGCGTCACAGTGTGTATGTGTACTGTACATGTAGCAGCGTCATCGTGTGTATGTGTACTGTACATGTAGCAGCGTCATCGTGTGTATGTGTACTGTACATGTAGCAGCGTCACAGTGTGTATGTGTACTGTACATGTAGCAGCGTCATTGTGTGTATGTGTACTGTACATGTAGCAGCGTCACAGTGTGTATGTGTACTGTACATGTAGCAGCGTCATCGTGTGTATGTGTACTGTACATGTAGCAGCGTCATCGTGTGTATGTGTACTGTACATGTAGCAGCATCACAGTGTGTATGTGTACTGTACATGTAGCAGCGTCACAGTGTGTAAGTGTACTGTACATGTAGCAGCATCACAGTGTGTATGTGTACTGTACATGTAGCAGCGTCACAGTGTGTAAGTGTACTGTACATGTAGCAGCGTCACAGTGTGTATGTGTACTGTACATGTAGCAGCGTCACAGTGTGTGTATGTGTACTGTACATGTAGCAGCGTCACAGTGTGTGTATGTGTACTGTACATGTAGCAGCGTCACAGTGTGTGTATGTGTACTGTACATGTAGCAGCGTCACCGTGTGTGTATGTGTACTGTACATGTAGCAGCGTCACCGTGTGTGTATGTGTACTGTACATGTAGCAGCGTCACAGTGTGTGTGTATGTGTACTGTACATGTAGCAGTGTCACCGTGTGTGTATGTGTACTGTACATGTAGCAGCGTCACAGTGTGTATGTGTACTGTACATGTAGCAGCGTCACCGTGTGTGTGTGTATGTGTACTGTACATGTAGCAGCGTCACCGTGTGTGTGTGTATGTGTACTGTACATGTAGCAGCGTCACCGTGTGTGTGTATGTGTACTGTACATGTAGCAGCGTCACAGTGTGTGTGTATGTGTACTGTACATGTAGCAGCGTCACAGTGTGTGTGTATGTGTACTGTACATGTAGCAGCGTCACCGTGTGTGTGTGTACTGTACATGTAGCAGCGTCACAGTGTGTATGTGTACTGTACATGTAGCAGCGTCACAGTGTGTATGTGTACTGTACATGTAGCAGCGTCACCGTGTGTGTATGTGTACTGTACATGTAGCAGCGTCACAGTGTGTGTATGTGTACTGTACATGTAGCAGCGTCATCGTGTGTGTGTGTATGTGTACTGTACATGTAGCAGCGTCACAGTGTGTGTGTGTATGTGTACTGTACATGTAGCAGCATCACCGTGTGTGTGTGTATGTGTACTGTACATGTAGCAGCGTCACCGTGTGTGTATGTGTACTGTACATGTAGCAGTGTCACCGTGTGTGTATGTGTACTGTACATGTAGCAGTGTCACAGTGTGTGTGTATGTGTACTGTACATGTAGCAGCGTCACAGTGTGTGTGTATGTGTACTGTACATGTAGCAGCGTCACCGTGTGTGTGTTTATGTGTACCGTACATGTAGCAGCGTCACCGTGTGTGTGTGTATGTGTACTGTACATGTAGCAGCGTCACCGTGTGTGTGTGTGTGTGTACTGTACATGTAGCAGCGTCATTGTGTGTATGTGTACTGTACATGTAGCAGCGTCACAGTGTGTGTGTATGTGTACTGTACATGTAGCAGCGTCACAGTGTGTGTGTATGTGTACTGTACATGTAGCAGCGTCACCGTGTGTGTGTTTATGTGTACTGTACATGTAGCAGCGTCACCGTGTGTGTGTGTATGTGTACTGTACATGTAGCAGCGTCACCGTGTGTGTGTGTATGTGTACTGTACATGTAGCAGCGTCACAGTGTGTGTGTATGTGTACTGTACATGTAGCAGCGTCACCGTGTGTGTATGTGTACTGTACATGTAGCAGCGTCACCGTGTGTGTGTGTATGTGTACTGTACATGTAGCAGCGTCACAGTGTGTGTGTGTATGTGTACTGTACATGTAGCAGCGTCACAGTGTGTGTGTGTGTGTGTACTGTACATGTAGCAGCGTCACAGTGTGTGTGTGTGTGTACTGTACATGTAGCAGCGTCACAGTGTGTGTGTATGTGTACTGTACATGTAGCAGCGTCACAGTGTGTATGTGTACTGTACATGTAGCAGCGTCACAGTGTGTGTGTGTGTACTGTACATGTAGCAGCGTCACAGTGTGTGTGTATGTGTACTGTACATGTAGCAGCGTCACAGTGTGTGTGTGTGTGTACTGTACATGTAGCAGCGTCACAGTGTGTGTGTATGTGTACTGTACATGTAGCAGCGTCACAGTGTGTGTGTATGTGTACTGTACATGTAGCAGCGTCACAGTGTGTGTGTGTGTGTACTGTACATGTAGCAGCGTCACCGTGTGTGTATGTGTACTGTACATGTAGCAGCGTCACCGTGTGTGTGTATGTGTACTGTACATGTAGCAGCGTCACAGTGTGTGTGTATGTGTACTGTACATGTAGCAGCGTCACAGTGTGTGTGTATGTGTACTGTACATGTAGCAGCGTCACAGTGTGTGTGTATGTGTACTGTACATGTAGCAGCGTCACAGTGTGTGTGTATGTGTACTGTACATGTAGCAGCGTCACAGTGTGTGTGTATGTGTACTGTACATGTAGCAGCGTCACAGTGTGTGTGTATGTGTACTGTACATGTAGCAGCGTCACAGTGTGTATGTGTACTGTACATGTAGCAGCGTCACAGTGTGTGTGTGTGTGTACTGTACATGTAGCAGCGTCACCATGCAGAAACCTCCATCTTCATACTGAACAAAATCACCAGGATCCAGAAGAACTACCTAAATCTTCAGGAGGAGCAGGCCCCCGTCACCACCGAGGGGATCAAAGTGGAGGCTGAAAACCTGAACTGGACCAGAAACACTGGGACTACAGTGGAAAAAACACTGCAGCAGCTTTACTTCATCAGGCTGCTGGAAAAGGACAGACACCAGGAGCATCCTCAACACTGGGATCACCGTGTGGTTTAGAGACACCACCAGACCAACACCACCACCCAGCATCACCACTCAGACCAGACCAACACCACCACCCAGCATCACCACTCAGACCAGATCAGACCAGACAGCATCACCACTCAGACCAGACCAGACCAGACAGCATCACCACTGAGACCAGACCAGACCAGACAGCATCACCACTCAGACCAGACCAGACCAGACAGCATCACCACTCAGACCAGACCAGACAGCATCACCACTCAGACCAGATCAGACCAGACAGCATCACCACTCAGACCAGACCAGACCAGACAGCATCACCACTCAGACCAGACCAGACCAGACAGCATCACCACTCAGACCAGACCAGACCAGACAGCATCACCACTCAGACCAGACCAGACAGCATCACCACTGAGACCAGATCAGACCAGACAGCATCACCACTCAGACCAGACCAGACCAGACAGCATCACCACTGAGACCAGACCAGACCAGACAGCATCACCACTCAGACCAGACCAGACCAGACAGCATCACCACTCAGACCAGACCAGACAGCATCACCACTGAGACCAGACCAGACCAGACAGCATCACCACTGAGACCAGATCAAACCAGACAGCATCACCACTCAGACCAGACCAGACCAGACCAGACAGCATCACCACTGAGACCAGACCAGACCAGACAGCATCACCACTGAGACCAGACCAGACCAGACAGCATCACCACTGAGACCAGATCAAACCAGACAGCATCACCACTGAGACCAGATCAAACCAGACAGCATCACCACTGAGACCAGATCAGACCAGACAGCATCAGCACCCAGACCAGACCAGACCAGACCAGACAGCATCACCACTCAGACCAGACCAGACAGCATCAGCACCCAGACCAGACCAGACCAGACCAGACAGCATCACCACTCAGACCAGACCAGACAGCATCAGCACCCAGACCAGACCAGACCAGACAGCATCACCACTCAGACCAGACCAGACAGCATCACCACTCAGACCAGACCAGACAGCATCAGCACCCAGACCAGACCAGACCAGACAGCATCAGCACCCAGACCAGACCAGACCAGACAGCATCAGCACCCAGACCACCCTCTTACATCTGGGTATTTATGGACTCCAGGGAACAGGACTCCTGGGTGGACACACTAACATCACTCCTTTTCCAGAGTGATGCTATATGATGCATGTCAAAGTGAATCACAGATAAAATGAACAGAGATTATCCAGTTATTAAAATCTCTCAACGTACAGCACATACAATTAACCTGTGGTCCTCAAAGCCACCAGACTCCATCGACAGAAACAGCGATTTCACCTCCCTGAAGTAATTTAACTCTTCATCAAGATTTCTTTTGTCCATTAGTCATTTTTTATGCTTTTTTCATGTGAATGTCTTATTTCAAAGAAGATGATGAGCCCATCTCGATTATTTAAAGGGCTGTTTGTGTGCGTCTCTCCGTGGAGCAACTCAGTTTCACAGATCCGTCCATTAATAAAGGTTTATCTTATCTTATCTTAGATAAGATCAGATATTCCTTTATGAGCCCCACAGTGGGGAAGCGTGCGGTGTACAGCAGCAAAAACAAATTCAAATAGAAGGAAATATTAAAAACAGGAACAATATAAACGAGGAAATAATAAAAATAGGAGCGATATGAAAAGTATTGCCAATAAACAGACTATCGACAACATTGTACAAGTGTTAGCTGACTAATGTTGTCTTTGGATGAGGACGGCTCGACTGTTTCTGATGGGAATAAATCTAATGCCAGGAAAGACGTTTCCCAAAAGACAAATACAGAGACAGCTAGCTTCAATATGTTCAACAGCACTTCAATCTGAAGATACAAATGAGCTTTTATTTCTGTTTATACTTTATACCTTTATGACTATATTATTATTATATCATCCATGCATTTATTCCTTCATTCAGGGTGCATGAACTGCCTTTATTAGATGATTATTACTGTTAATTAGATTAGATATAGTTCAGACTGAGGTTCCTGGCTGATGGTTATCTATCTATCTGATTTATTAGATATAGTTCAGACTGAGGTTCCTGGCTGATGGTTATCTATCTATCTGATTTATTAGATATAGTTCAGACTGAGGTTCCTGGCTGATGGTTATCTATCTGATTTATTAGATATAGTTCAGACTGAGGTTCCTGGCTGATGGTTATCTATCTGATTTATTAGATATAGTTCAGACTGAGGTTCCTGGCTGATGGTTATCTATCTATCTGATTTATTAGATATAGTTCAGACTGAGGTTCCTGGCTGATGGTTATCTATCTATCTGATTTATTAGATATAGTTCAGACTGAGGTTCCTGGCTGATGGTTATCTATCTATCTGATTTATTAGATATAGTTCAGACTGAGGTTCCTGGCTGATGGTTATCTATCTATCTGATTTATTAGATATAGTTCAGACTGAGGTTCCTGGCTGATGGTTATCTATCTATCTGATTTATTAGATATAGCTCAGACTGAGGTTCCTGGCTGATGGTTATCTATCTGATTTATTAGATATAGTTCAGACTGAGGTTCCTGGCTGATGGTTATCTATCTATCTGATTTATTAGATATAGTTCAGACTGAGGTTCCTGGCTGATGGTTATCTATCTATCTGATTTATTAGATATAGTTCAGACTGAGGTTCCTGGCTGATGGTTATCTATCTATCTGATTTATTAGATATAGTTCAGACTGAGGTTCCTGGCTGATGGTTATCTATCTATCTGATTTATTAGATATAGTTCAGACTGAGGTTCCTGGCTGATGGTTATCTATCTATCTGATTTATTAGATATAGTTCAGACTGAGGTTCCTGGCTGATGGTTATCTATCTGATTTATTAGATATAGTTCAGACTGAGGTTCCTGGCTGATGGTTATCTATCTGATTTATTAGATATAGTTCAGACTGAGGTTCCTGGCTGATGGTTATCTATCTATCTGATTTATTAGATATAGTTCAGACTGAGGTTCCTGGCTGATGGTTATCTATCTATCTGATTTATTAGATATAGTTCAGACTGAGGTTCCTGGCTGATGGTTATCTATCTGATTTATTAGATAGAGTTCAGACTGAGGTTCCTGGCTGATGGTTATCTATCTGATTTATTAGATATAGTTCAGACTGAGGTTCCTGGCTGATGGTTATCTATCTATCTGATTTATTAGATATAGTTCAGACTGAGGTTCCTGGCTGATGGTTATCTATCTGATTTATTAGATATAGTTCAGACTGAGGTTCCTGGCTGATGGTTATCTATCTATCTGATTTATTAGATATAGTTCAGACTGAGGTTCCTGGCTGATGGTTATCTATCTATCTGATTTATTAGATATAGTTCAGACTGAGGTTCCTGGCTGATGGTTATCTATCTGATTTATTAGATATAGTTCAGACTGAGGTTCCTGGCTGATGGTTATCTATCTATCTGATTTATTAGATAGAGTTCAGACTGAGGTTCCTGGCTGATGGTTATCTATCTATCTGATTTATTAGATATAGTTCAGACTGAGGTTCCTGGCTGATGGTTATCTATCTATCTGATTTATTAGATATAGTTCAGACTGAGGTTCCTGGCTGATGGTTATCTATCTATCTGATTTATTAGATATAGTTCAGACTGAGGTTACTGGCTGATGGTTATCTATCTATCTGATTTATTAGATAGAGTTCAGACTGAGGTTCCTGGCTGATGGTTATCTATCTATCTGATTTATTAGATATAGTTCAGACTGAGGTTCCTGGCTGATGGTTATCTATCTATCTGATTTATTAGATATAGCTCAGACTGAGGTTCCTGGCTGATGGTTATCTATCTGATTTATTAGATATAGTTCAGACTGAGGTTCCTGGCTGATGGTTATCTATCTGATTTATTAGATATAGTTCAGACTGAGGTTCCTGGCTGATGGTTATCTATCTATCTGATTTATTAGATATAGTTCAGACTGAGGTTCCTGGCTGATGGTTATCTATCTGATTTATTAGATATAGTTCAGACTGAGGTTCCTGGCTGATGGTTATCTATCTATCTGATTTATTAGATATAGTTCAGACTGAGGTTCCTGGCTGATGGTTATCTATCTGATTTATTAGATATAGTTCAGACTGAGGTTCCTGGCTGATGGTTATCTATCTGATTTATTAGATATAGTTCAGACTGAGGTTCCTGGCTGATGGTTATCTATCTGATTTATTAGATATAGTTCAGACTGAGGTTCCTGGCTGATGGTTATCTATCTGATTTATTAGATAGAGTTCAGACTGAGGTTCCTGGCTGATGGTTATCTATCTATCTGATTTATTAGATATAGTTCAGACTGAGGTTCCTGGCTGATGGTTATCTATCTATCTGATTTATTAGATATAGTTCAGACTGAGGTTCCTGGCTGATGGTTATCTATCTGATTTATTAGATATAGCTCAGACTGAGGTTCCTGGCTGATGGTTATCTATCTATCTGATTTATTAGATATAGTTCAGACTGAGGTTCCTGGCTGATGGTTATCTATCTATCTGATTTATTAGATATAGTTCAGACTGAGGTTCCTGGCTGATGGTTATCTATCTGATTTATTAGATATAGTTCAGACTGAGGTTCCTGGCTGATGGTTATCTATCTATCTGATTTATTAGATATAGTTCAGACTGAGGTTCCTGGCTGATGGTTATCTATCTATCTGATTTATTAGATATAGTTCAGACTGAGGTTCCTGGCTGATGGTTATCTATCTGATTTATTAGATATAGTTCAGACTGAGGTTCCTGGCTGATGGTTATCTATCTGATTTATTAGATATAGTTCAGACTGAGGTTCCTGGCTGATGGTTATCTATCTGATTTATTAGATATAGTTCAGACTGAGGTTCCTGGCTGATGGTTATCTATCTATCTGATTTATTAGATATAGTTCAGACTGAGGTTCCTGGCTGATGGTTATCTATCTATCTGATTTATTAGATATAGTTCAGACTGAGGTTCCTGGCTGATGGTTATCTATCTATCTGATTTATTAGATATAGTTCAGACTGAGGTTCCTGGCTGATGGTTATCTATCTGATTTATTAGATATAGTTCAGACTGAGGTTCCTGGCTGATGGTTATCTATCTGATTTATTAGATATAGTTCAGACTGAGGTTCCTGGCTGATGGTTATCTATCTGATTTATTAGATATAGTTCAGACTGAGGTTCCTGGCTGATGGTTATCTATCTATCTGATTTATTAGATATAGTTCAGACTGAGGTTCCTGGCTGATGGTTATCTATCTATCTGATTTATTAGATATAGTTCAGACTGAGGTTCCTGGCTGATGGTTATCTATCTGATTTATTAGATATAGTTCAGACTGAGGTTCCTGGCTGATGGTTATCTATCTGATTTATTAGATATAGTTCAGACTGAGGTTCCTGGCTGATGGTTATCTATCTATCTGATTTATTAGATATAGTTCAGACTGAGGTTCCTGGCTGATGGTTATCTATCTATCTGATTTATTAGATATAGTTCAGACTGAGGTTCCTGGCTGATGGTTATCTATCTATCTGATTTATTAGATATAGTTCAGACTGAGGTTCCTGGCTGATGGTTATCTATCTGATTTATTAGATAGAGTTCAGACTGAGGTTCCTGGCTGATGGTTATCTATCTGATTTATTAGATATAGTTCAGACTGAGGTTCCTGGCTGATGGTTATCTATCTGATTTATTAGATATAGTTCAGACTGAGGTTCCTGGCTGATGGTTATCTATCTGATTTATTAGATAGAGTTCAGACTGAGGTTCCTGGCTGATGGTTATCTATCTATCTGATTTATTAGATATAGTTCAGACTGAGGTTCCTGGCTGATGGTTATCTATCTATCTGATTTATTAGATATAGTTCAGACTGAGGTTCCTGGCTGATGGTTATCTATCTATCTGATTTATTAGATATAGTTCAGACTGAGGTTCCTGGCTGATGGTTATCTATCTATCTGATTTATTAGATATAGTTCAGACTGAGGTTCCTGGCTGATGGTTATCTATCTATCTGATTTATTAGATATAGTTCAGACTGAGGTTCCTGGCTGATGGTTATCTATCTATCTGATTTATTAGATATAGTTCAGACTGAGGTTCCTGGCTGATGGTTATCTATCTGATTTATTAGATAGAGTTCAGACTGAGGTTCCTGGCTGATGGTTATCTATCTGATTTATTAGATATAGTTCAGACTGAGGTTCCTGGCTGATGGTTATCTATCTGATTTATTAGATATAGTTCAGACTGAGGTTCCTGGCTGATGGTTATCTATCTGATTTATTAGATAGAGTTCAGACTGAGGTTCCTGGCTGATGGTTATCTATCTATCTGATTTATTAGATATAGTTCAGACTGAGGTTCCTGGCTGATGGTTATCTATCTATCTGATTTATTAGATATAGTTCAGACTGAGGTTCCTGGCTGATGGTTATCTATCTATCTGATTTATTAGATATAGTTCAGACTGAGGTTCCTGGCTGATGGTTATCTATCTATCTGATTTATTAGATATAGTTCAGACTGAGGTTCCTGGCTGATGGTTATCTATCTATCTGATTTATTAGATATAGTTCAGACTGAGGTTCCTGGCTGATGGTTATCTATCTATCTGATTTATTAGATATAGTTCAGACTGAGGTTCCTGGCTGATGGTTATCTATCTATCTGATTTATTAGATATAGTTCAGACTGAGGTTACTGGCTGATGGTTATCTATCTGATTTATTAGATATAGTTCAGACTGAGGTTCCTGGCTGATGGTTATCTATCTGATTTATTAGATATAGTTCAGACTGAGGTTCCTGGCTGATGGTTATCTATCTGATTTATTAGATATAGTTCAGACTGAGGTTCCTGGCTGATGGTTATCTATCTATCTGATTTATTAGATATAGTTCAGACTGAGGTTCCTGGCTGATGGTTATCTATCTACCTGATTTATTAGATATAGTTCAGACTGAGGTTCCTGGCTGATGGTTATCTATCTATCTGATTTATTAGATATAGTTCAGACTGAGGTTCCTGGCTGATGGTTATCTATCTGATTTATTAGATATAGTTCAGACTGAGGTTCCTGGCTGATGGTTATCTATCTGATTTATTAGATATAGTTCAGACTGAGGTTCCTGGCTGATGGTTATCTATCTATCTGATTTATTAGATATAGTTCAGACTGAGGTTCCTGGCTGATGGTTATCTATCTATCTGATTTATTAGATATAGTTCAGACTGAGGTTCCTGGCTGATGGTTATCTATCTACCTGATTTATTAGATATAGTTCAGACTGAGGTTCCTGGCTGATGGTTATCTATCTATCTGATTTATTAGATATAGTTCAGACTGAGGTTCCTGGCTGATGGTTATCTATCTGATTTATTAGATATAGTTCAGACTGAGGTTCCTGGCTGATGGTTATCTATCTGATTTATTAGATATAGTTCAGACTGAGGTTCCTGGCTGATGGTTATCTATCTATCTGATTTATTAGATATAGTTCAGACTGAGGTTCCTGGCTGATGGTTATCTATCTATCTGATTTATTAGATATAGTTCAGACTGAGGTTCCTGGCTGATGGTTATCTATCTATCTGATTTATTAGATAGAGTTCAGACTGAGGTTCCTGGCTGATGGTTATCTATCTATCTGATTTATTAGATATAGTTCAGACTGAGGTTCCTGGCTGATGGTTATCTATCTATCTGATTTATTAGATAGAGTTCAGACTGAGGTTCCTGGCTGATGGTTATCTATCTATCTGATTTATTAGATATAGTTCAGACTGAGGTTCCTGGCTGATGGTTATCTATCTATCTGATTTATTAGATATAGTTCAGACTGAGGTTCCTGGCTGATGGTTATCTATCTATCTGATTTATTAGATATAGTTCAGACTGAGGTTCCTGGCTGATGGTTATCTATCTGATTTATTAGATATAGTTCAGACTGAGGTTCCTGGCTGATGGTTATCTATCTGATTTATTAGATATAGTTCAGACTGAGGTTCCTGGCTGATGGTTATCTATCTATCTGATTTATTACATAGAGTTCAGACTGAGGTTCCTGGCTGATGGTTATCTATCTATCTGATTTATTAGATATAGTTCAGACTGAGGTTCCTGGCTGATGGTTATCTATCTATCTGATTTATTAGATAGAGTTCAGACTGAGGTTCCTGGCTGATGGTTATCTATCTGATTTATTAGATATAGTTCAGACTGAGGTTCCTGGCTGATGGTTATCTATCTATCTGATTTATTAGATATAGTTCAGACTGAGGTTCCTGGCTGATGGTTATCTATCTATCTGATTTATTAGATATAGTTCAGACTGAGGTTCCTGGCTGATGGTTATCTATCTATCTGATTTATTAGATATAGTTCAGACTGAGGTTCCTGGCTGATGGTTATCTATCTATCTGATTTATTAGATATAGTTCAGACTGAGGTTCGTGGCTGATGGTTATCTATCTATCTGATTTATTAGATATAGTTCAGACTGAGGTTCCTGGCTGATGGTTATCTATCTGATTTATTAGATATAGTTCAGACTGAGGTTCCTGGCTGATGGTTATCTATCTATCTGATTTATTAGATATAGTTCAGACTGAGGTTACTGGCTGATGGTTATCTATCTGATTTATTAGATATAGTTCAGACTGAGGTTCCTGGCTGATGGTTATCTATCTATCTGATTTATTAGATATAGTTCAGACTGAGGTTCCTGGCTGATGGTTATCTATCTGATTTATTAGATATAGTTCAGACTGAGGTTCCTGGCTGATGGTTATCTATCTATCTGATTTATTAGATATAGTTCAGACTGAGGTTCCTGGCTGATGGTTATCTATCTATCTGATTTATTAGATATAGTTCAGACTGAGGTTCCTGGCTGATGGTTATCTATTTGATTTATTAGATATAGTTCAGACTGAGGTTCCTGGCTGATGGTTATCTATCTATCTGATTTATTAGATATAGTTCAGACTGAGGTTCCTGGCTGATGGTTATCTATCTATCTGATTTATTAGATATAGTTCAGACTGAGGTTCCTGGCTGATGGTTATCTATCTATCTGATTTATTAGATATAGTTCAGACTGAGGTTCCTGGCTGATGGTTATCTATCTACCTGATTTATTAGATATAGTTCAGACTGAGGTTCCTGGCTGATGGTTATCTATCTGATTTATTAGATATAGTTCAGACTGAGGTTCCTGGCTGATGGTTATCTATCTGATTTATTAGATATAGTTCAGACTGAGGTTCCTGGCTGATGGTTATCTATCTATCTGATTTATTAGATAGAGTTCAGACTGAGGTTCCTGGCTGATGGTTATCTATCTATCTGATTTATTAGATATAGTTCAGACTGAGGTTCCTGGCTGATGGTTATCTATCTATCTGATTTATTAGATATAGTTCAGACTGAGGTTCCTGGCTGATGGTTATCTATCTATCTGATTTATTAGATATAGTTCAGACTGAGGTTCCTGGCTGATGGTTATCTATCTGATTTATTAGATATAGTTCAGACTGAGGTTCCTGGCTGATGGTTATCTATCTGATTTATTAGATATAGTTCAGACTGAGGTTCCTGGCTGATGGTTATCTATCTGATTTATTAGATATAGTTCAGACTGAGGTTCCTGGCTGATGGTTATCTATCTATCTGATTTATTAGATATAGTTCAGACTGAGGTTCCTGGCTGATGGTTATCTATCTATCTGATTTATTAGATATAGTTCAGACTGAGGTTCCTGGCTGATGGTTATCTATCTATCTGATTTATTAGATAGAGTTCAGACTGAGGTTCCTGGCTGATGGTTATCTATCTATCTGATTTATTAGATATAGTTCAGACTGAGGTTCCTGGCTGATGGTTATCTATCTATCTGATTTATTAGATATAGTTCAGACTGAGGTTCCTGGCTGATGGTTATCTATCTGATTTATTAGATATAGTTCAGACTGAGGTTCCTGGCTGATGGTTATCTATCTATCTGATTTATTAGATATAGTTCAGACTGAGGTTCCTGGCTGATGGTTATCTATCTATCTGATTTATTAGATATAGTTCAGACTGAGGTTCCTGGCTGATGGTTATCTATCTATCTGATTTATTAGATATAGTTCAGACTGAGGTTCCTGGCTGATGGTTATCTATCTGATTTATTAGATATAGTTCAGACTGAGGTTCCTGGCTGATGGTTATCTATCTATCTGATTTATTAGATATAGTTCAGACTGAGGTTCCTGGCTGATGGTTATCTATCTATCTGATTTATTAGATATAGTTCAGACTGAGGTTCCTGGCTGATGGTTATCTATCTGATTTATTAGATATAGTTCAGACTGAGGTTCCTGGCTGATGGTTATCTATCTGATTTATTAGATATAGTTCAGACTGAGGTTCCTGGCTGATGGTTATCTATCTATCTGATTTATTAGATATAGTTCAGACTGAGGTTCCTGGCTGATGGTTATCTATCTGATTTATTAGATATAGTTCAGACTGAGGTTCCTGGCTGATGGTTATCTATCTATCTGATTTATTAGATATAGTTCAGACTGAGGTTCCTGGCTGATGGTTATCTATCTATCTGATTTATTAGATATAGTTCAGACTGAGGTTCCTGGCTGATGGTTATCTATCTATCTGATTTATTAGATATAGTTCAGACTGAGGTTCCTGGCTGATGGTTATCTATCTATCTGATTTATTAGATATAGTTCAGACTGAGGTTCCTGGCTGATGGTTATCTATCTATCTGATTTATTAGATATAGTTCAGACTGAGGTTCCTGGCTGATGGTTATCTATCTATCTGATTTATTAGATAGAGTTCAGACTGAGGTTCCTGGCTGATGGTTATCTATCTGATTTATTAGATATAGTTCAGACTGAGGTTCCTGGCTGATGGTTATCTATCTGATTTATTAGATATAGTTCAGACTGAGGTTCCTGGCTGATGGTTATCTATCTATCTGATTTATTAGATATAGTTCAGACTGAGGTTCCTGGCTGATGGTTATCTATCTATTTGATTTATTAGATATAGTTCAGACTGAGGTTCCTGGCTGATGGTTATCTATCTATCTGATTTATTAGATATAGTTCAGACTGAGGTTCCTGGCTGATGGTTATCTATCTGATTTATTAGATATAGTTCAGACTGAGGTTCCTGGCTGATGGTTATCTATCTATCTGATTTATTAGATATAGTTCAGACTGAGGTTCCTGGCTGATGGTTATCTATCTGATTTATTAGATATAGTTCAGACTGAGGTTCCTGGCTGATGGTTATCTATCTATCTGATTTATTAGATATAGTTCAGACTGAGGTTCCTGGCTGATGGTTATCTATCTATCTGATTTATTAGATATAGTTCAGACTGAGGTTCCTGGCTGACCTTAACCCCTGAGGTCCATCTGATGACCTTGGTCCTCTCCAGAACACCCTTTCAGCACAGCTCTGTGTAAACCATGCAGACTAATCAGCATGAGCAGAGCAGCTGATGTGAATGAAGAGATGCAGTTTATGGATACTGATAATAACACCGGGTGTGATTACCAGGTTATTAGTCACTTATTAGTAAAGTGAATTAAAGGCAGCAGAGTAGAGGCTGAATGGAGGCTTCCACTGTGTGTTATTCTCAGCATATCTCCCATTAGTTCACTACACCACACTAGTGAAATCATGGAGAGTATAAAGAAATAGTGTCATGTTGAACATACGGTTGTCTACAGAGGTGGCTCTCCAACTGATCAATACTGATTGATACATGGAAGTAATACTGATTTATTTGTGATGACTCCTAAACACCTCCACGTTGTTCAATGTGTTTCAATCACTCTGACTACTCAGTACTCTGGCTACTCAGTACTCTGACTACTCTGTACTCTGACTCCTCAGTACTCTGACTCCTCTGTAGTCTGACTCCTCTGTACTCTGACTCCTCAGTACTCTGACTCCTCTGTACTTTGAGTACTCTGTACTCTGACTACTCTGTAGTCTGACTCCTCTGTACTCTGACTCCTCTGTACTTTGAGTACTCTGTACTCTGACTACTCTGTACTCTGACTCCTCAGTACTTTGAGTACTCTGTACTCTGACTACTCTGTACTCTGACTCCTCAGTACTTTGAGTACTCTGTACTCTGACTCCTCAGTACTCTGACTCCTCTGTACTTTGAGTACTCTGTACTCTGACTACTCTGTAGTCTGACTCCTCTGTACTCTGACTCCTCTGTACTTTGAGTACTCTGTACTCTGACTACTCTGTACTCTGACTCCTCAGTACTTTGAGTACTCTGTACTCTGACTCCTCAGTACTCTGACTACTCTGTACTCTGACTACTCTGTACTCTGACTCCTCAGTACTCTGACTCCTCTGTACTCTGACTCCTCTGTACTCTGACTCCTCAGTACTCTGACTCCTCAGTACTCTGACTCCTCAGTACTCTGACTCCTCTGTACTCTGACTCCTCAGTACTCTGACTCCTCTGTACTCTGACTCCTCTGTACTCTGACTCCTCTGTACTCTGACTCCTCAGTACTCTGACTCCTCAGTACTCTGACTACTCTGTAC
>CAMQGK010000478.1:3957500-4097500 GCA_947000775.1 Pterois miles | reverse complement strand
AGTACTGAAGTCAATGTGATGTTTCACGTTTTACATCCATCCATCTGCAACCGCTTATCCCGTTAGGGGTCGGGGGGCTGGAGCCGACCCCAGGGGGCACTGGGCGAGGGCGGGGTTCACCTGGACAGGTCGCCAGTCCATCACAGGGCGTTTCAGTTTCTCTTTTTTGATTAATTAGCAAACATTTCTAAAATTTAGTTTCTGCTGTGTCATGATGAGTGTAGACTGATGAGGGGAAAATGGCCTCCTGGGGAGGGGTCTGTCTGTTGTGCTCTGTCCTCCCTAATGTGACCCCAGCAGCTGTAGTGATGGTGGAGGAGGACCGAGACGGAGATGTCAGCTCGTTTATCTGATAAAAACTTAAAATCCTTCATCCAGATACAACACAAACACTTCCTTTAAAGAGCAGCGGTACTGTAGGCTTTATTTCTAGTGAGGAGGTCTCATCAGACGATGCTGAATATCTTTATTTTATCCTTTAAGCCTCTCTTCTGTTCCCCTCTGGTCTCTGCTAATGTGGTTAGTAAGCAGGTCAGCCACATCCACTGAATGCATTCAGCCCTCCGCGACCCCGTCTCTCACAATTAAATACGCCGACCTCAGCACGATTACAGCAAGTCATCCGGCAGAACCATGTGACCTGACACCCACACCCACCCGGCTTCAAACTGGGTCTACTGGGGCAGTTAGTGGACAGAGGGGCACTGGGATGAGGAAGGCAGGGAGGGACGGCTCACATTGGAGCTGGGATGGGATGTGTCCCAGTTAAGACTGGGGAGGTGGACACAGGCCGACACACAAAGCAGTCCCACACCAAGAGGACGGGCCTGAATCTGGTCAGGGTCTGGCTTGGCGGCTGGTCCAATAACTAATCTTCTGTTCTGGAAACAAGCCACCCCTCTGCCGTGTTAATGGGTACTGCCAGCTACAGTGCACAGCACGCTACGGGAGGAAAACCTGGGACGACATTCGGGTTTCACGTCTTCAGTCTGACACTTACTTTAAACAGGCTTCATGTAAATGTGAGGAAACCTGCGGTCTGAATGTGATGCTGCTTTATGCAGGACGCTCCACCATGTTTCTCTGAACACAGCTACATCTTAAATAAATAAAGTCTTAGCAGTTAAGGCCTGATTGTGACGGCCTTCACATAGGGGTGGGCAATATGGAGAGAATTATCTTTCACCCTTTCTGTAATTTTATATCCCAAAAATCGACAGACACCATGATGTTATTGGGTATAATACTTAAGGAGGAGGGGTGGACCGGTACGAGCTTTTCAATGGCTGACGCTGATATTGAGAGAGCAGGATGGCTGACATACAGTTTAATGTTGGCCAATAATTCAATATGATAATTTATTGTTTTCCACTGGTATCCTATGAAATCATATATGGAGATATCGTTGTCTACATTGATAATAACTAGTAGAAACTAATTCCAGGTTTCCAGAAGACTTGACAATAATTCCAGTCATGGATCGTTGTAATCTGATTACTCTATCTGTGTGCATGTAAATATAAGTAAATAAGTAATATAATAGTATAACAATAGTAATATAAGTAAATATCAGTGAATAGCTGGAAATATATATTTATTCTCGATAATTTCACTTGAAACGGTTATGTCCATTTTTCATTATTTGACATTATTAAAAACAGGCTTCATCATGTAGACTATTTATTAAATGATCAGAAAATATGCTATATTATGCAAAATATTGTTACTGACAAATGAAATATGTCAGTTACAACATTTAGTCTTTTTTGCCTTATTTTTATTTATTCTTTATTATGTGCATTCCTTTTAAAAAGGACCGAAATAAATAAATTATTACAATATATTTTCTTCTTTTTATGTATTTATTTACAACTTAACGTGTTTAAGAAAACTGCAGAAGTTAACTGAACATTTATTTAATATTTATTGTCTGAATCAAGTATGTCTTCACGTTGTCTGCAGAGCACTTATTTTAAATAAGAATTTAATTTAAATGCATTAACTAAATCAATGTCTTCAGGTAATCAAACTAAATCTGTGAAGAGTGAGAGATTAATAGGATTTTAATGGGTTCAGCTGCAGCATTTATTAGCAGATAGCAGCAACTCCTTGTTTCTGAGAGAGAAAATGAAAATGTATAAACTGACATAATGAAAAAGTACAGGAACAATGTTAGTTTAGTGGCGTTCTCTGGTGTTGGACAACTTCTTAACATGATTTTAATCAGCCAGATTAATCACATCTATAACGACAGGAACGCCTGTTTTCACTGATGTCGCTGAATAAAAACAAATCAAAGTAATTTATCACAGCGAATCAATAGAGAGGGAAACTTGTTGACCTGCAGAACTGACTAAAGCCCGGAGATGTTAAAGGGAGGACTGCCAATCAATCGATGATCCGGTATCTACCGTCACATTGCCCGACATGCTGACAGCTGGGTTCGTCTCACCTGTACTTCAACGACGACAGGCTGCAGTTTAAAGAGGTAAATGACGCCTACACAGCAGCAGAAGCTGCTGGGACACGAGGCCTCGCTGCCTCGATAACCTGCCACAGTTATGATAACGGAGGGGTCCAAGTGTGCTATGACAGTGCTCGTCTTGCAGCGTCCCATGACGGCAGCTTTATATTCTACACTGTAACTCAAACTCCAACTCCTCCTCCACATGTTGTGTGAGACGACTTAAATGTGCATTTAAAATACACCCAGTGTTAATGAGAAACCTCTGCTGCAACAACGGACCCCATCTGACCCCCCAGTAACACAAACTGACCAAACGAAACCCTGCTGCCCACTGCTCAGCTCACAGGAAGTGGAGGGCGGAGGGCTGAGTGGGATCCACGCTGTCGGCTGAGTCCACAGGAAGCCTCACTCTTCTGGGGTTAAACACCACCTACACCACCTACACCACCTCAGAGCAGCCGGGCTGCTGTTACAGGATTTAGACTGGACGCAGGGCTGCCGCTAATCACTAGTTAACCTGTCTCTGACTAACATGCTATAAAATGACTTCAAATTGCTTAATTTGTTCCAGCAGCCCAAAACTGGAGCTGAAGACATTAATTGATTACCAGTACATGTCAATTATTGAATTAATCACCAAATATTCTGATAATCGATTAGTTCTTTTAAGAAAGAAAAGTCTAAATTTTCTGATTCAGCTTCTTATATGTGAATATTTTCTGGTTTCTGTCCTCTCTGACAGTAAACTGAATATCTTTGAGGACGTCATCTCGGACTTCAGGACCTGATCCATAGTGTTTCAGAAGAAAGTGACAGAGCTATAAACAATTTACTGATGATCTATATGCTAAAATGAACAGATAATGTGGCAGACACAGTGTCTCTGATTATAATATTATGACAACTAATAAATCAACACCAATTATTTTGATAATGGATGCATCGGTTTGATTCACCATTTTTTGGTTTCTTTCCTCTATCACAGATAATATTACCATTATAGTCAAGATGGCGCCTCGTGAGTGGCCGCCTGTTACAGCAGCTCCTGCTCATTCTAGAGCTTTTCTCTTTAAAAACTTTTGAATTTTTTCTTTCAAGAGTCAGAACTATGTCCTTTAATTCTCCCGTCTTTTCTGGCATTATGGAGACCAAAGCAGCAGCTTTGGTCGTAACTTTTCTGCTACTTTCACGATGTTTACGTCTGTGTGCGGGGACCCGACGAGCAGACCCATTGTTTACACCAGGGATCAGCTGTTGGCGCTCGGCAACACAGCGCTGCTGCACCCCGAGGAGAGACCCGCTGTTCCCCCGGAGATAAAGAGGAGAAGAAGGGGATGTCGAGCTGGAGCTCAGCGTCGCGCACGGAGGATGAAATACAAACCAGTCCTCCCGTCGGTTTTGATGGGGAATGTGAGATCTCTCCCCAACAAGATGGACGAGCTGGCGGCGCTGATCCGACATCAGAGGGAATACCGGGAGTGCAGCGTGATAGTGTTGACCGAGACGTGGCTGACGGCGGCGACCACGGACACGGTGACGGAGTTGGACGGGTTTAAGTTGGTGCGGGCGGACAGGACGAGAGACAGCGGTAAGAGGAAAGGAGGAGGTCTGGCGGTGTTTGTGAATGATAGATGGTGTAACCCTGGTCACATCACTGTTAAAGAACAACACTGCAGCAGGGACATCGAGCTGGTGGCTGTTAGTATGAGGCCGTATTATTTACCGAGGGAATTTACACATGTTATTATGATGGCTGTGTATGTTCCCCCCTCTGCTAACGGTGACACAGCTTGTGATGTGGTCTATTCAGTCACTAGCAGGCTGCAGACACAGCACCCTCAGGCCCTCCTCCTGGTCTCTGGAGACTTTAATCATGTCTCTCTGTCCTCCACTCTACCAACTTTCACCCAGTATGTGTCATGCTGCACACGGGACAGTAAAATACTGGATCTATTCTATGCCAACTGCAAGGAGGCATACACATCACCCCCTCCCCCCTGGGAAGATCAGACCACAACCTGGTTCATCTCCAGCCTGTGTACAGACCCCTGGTACACAGAGAACCAGCCGTCTCCCGCACAGTGAGGACATGGTCCAAAGAAGCTGAGGAAGCTCTGCAGGACTGTTTCAGCACAACAGTGTGGGAGGAACTCTGGGACTCTCATGGGGAGGATATAGACGGACTGACGGGCTGCATCACGGACTACATAAACTTCTGTGTGGAAAACACCGTACCAACCAGGACGGTAAGATGTTTTTCCAACAACAAGCCATGGATTAATCCTGGTATAAAGGCCCTCCTTAAGGAGAAGAAGAGGGCCTTTAGATCAGGAAACAAGGAGGAGCTGAAGGCTGTTCAGAGGGATCTAAGGAGGAAAATCAGGGAGGGGAAGAACAGCTACAGGAGGAAGATGGAGGAACAGTTGCAGCAGAGCAACATCAGTGGAGTCTGGAAAGGCCTAAAAACCATCTCAGGCCACAAGAAACCAGACTCCAAGGCTGTGGGAGACCTAAAGTGGGTGAATGATTTGAACCATTACTTTAACAGGTTCAATGAGTCACCTACACCTACCCCTCCCCCGGCCCAGTCCACCCTGCTGCAGCCCCCTTCATCTGCCACTTCAAGACAGTGCCCCCCCTCCTCCTCCTTCACCACCTTCAGGTCAACAACAGCCCTCCCACTGACACCAACACCTCCATCGACACCTACGGCTCCAGCTACAGCTCCAGCTCTACCCCATAGACAACCCCCCTCTGCTCCACTACTCAGCTCTGCCCCCCCACCAACCCCCTCCACTGCCTCTGACACACAGCCCCCCTGCTCCAGTTTGTCCCTCACAACACTTCAGGTGAAGAACCAGCTCAAGAAGATGAATGTGAGGAAGGCTACGGGTCCAGATGGCATCAGCTCCAGGCTCCTGAAGTCCTGCGCAGACCAGCTGTGTGGGACTTTTGGACATCTATTCAACCTGAGCCTGAAGCTGAGGAAGGTACCACAACTGTGGAAGACATCCTGCGTGGTACCTGTGCCCAAGACCCCGCACCCCAAGGACCCCAGCAGCTTCAGGCCGGTGGCATTAACATCCCACCTGATGAAGGCCCTGGAGCGCCTGGTCCTCCAACATCTCCGCCCTGTGGTGAGTCCATCCATGGACCCACTACAGTTTGCCTACCAACCTGGCATTGGGGTGGACGATGCCGTCATCTTCCTGTTGGACCGAGCTCTGTCTCACCTGGAGAAACCTGGGAGCACTGTGAGGATCATGTTCTTTGATTTCTCCAGTGCTTTCAACACCATCCAGCCGACACTTCTGGGGGACAAACTGGAGACTGCAGGGGTAGATCACCAACTAACATCCTGGATACTGGACTACCTCACAAACTGCCCACAGTATGTGAGGTCACAGGACTTCATTTCAGACACGGTGGTCTGCAGTGTGGGGGTTCCTCAGGGAACGGTTCTGGCTCCGTTCCTCTTCACGCTCTACACTGCAGACTTCACTTACAACTCACCAACCTGTCACCTGCAGAAGTTCTCTGACGACTCTGCTATCGTCGGCCTCATCACTGATGGGGACGATGGGGAGTACAGAGAACTTTCCCAGGACTTCGTGGACTGGTGCCTGCGGAACCACCTCCAGATCAACGCAGGGAAAACTAAAGAGCTGGTGGTGGATTTCCGCAGGCAAACTCATCCCCCTCCAACACCGGTGAACATCCAGGGATCAGACATTGAGATGGTGACATCTTATAAATACCTGGGTGTTCACCTGAACAATAAACTGGACTGGACAACAAACTCCTCTGAACTCCATAAAAAAGGCCAGAGCAGGCTGTATCTGCTCAGGAGACTGAGGTCTTTGGAGTACAGGGTACACAACTGAAAACTTTTTATGACACTGTGGTGGCATCAGCCATATTTTATGGAGTGGTTTGCTGGGGCAGCAGCATCACAGCTGCAGACAGGAAGAGGCTGGATAAGATTATCAAAAGGGCCAGCTCTGTCCTGGGATGCTCTCTGGACTCAGTACAGATGGTGGGAGAGAGGAGGATGACGGCTAAGCTGTCATCCATGATGGAGAAGGACTCCCACCCCATGAGAGACACCATCAGAGCTCTGGAGAGCTCCTTCAGTGACAGGCTGCTACACCGTAAGTGTACGAAGGAGCGTTACAGAAGGTCCTTCCTGCCTGCAGCTGTTAGACTCCACAACCAGCACTGCTCCCAGTAGACCACATACACATCCACAACCAGCACTGCTCCCAGTAGACCACATACACATTCACAACCAGCACTGCTCCCAGTAAACCACATACACATTCACAACCAGCACTGCTCCCAGTAGACCACATACACATCCACAACCAGCACTGCTCCCAGTAGACCACATACACATCCACAACCAGCACTGCTCCCAGTAGACCACATACACATTCACAACCAGCACTGCTCCCAGTAGACCACATACACATTCACAACCAGCACTGCTCCCAGTAGACCACATACACATCCACAACCAGCACTGCTCCCAGTAGACCACATACACAGTCACATTCACAACAAACTCACCGGTCATAAGTGCAATAAGGTCTCATACAATTATATCATCTGCTTAAATTATAGGAACTGGACAATCATTTATTTATTGATATGCTGGACATATTTTTGGCTTTACTTTCTATTATGTATATATTATTTTATTTTATCTTATTAATACTGTTTTTTTTTTTTAATCTATCCTTCTTGTTTTTTGCACTATCCACTTTGCTGCTTGTAACGTGTGAATTTCTCCACTGTGGGACCAATAAAGGAATATCTTATCTTATCTTATCTTATTAGTGGCGTACGGTTCCTAAAGTTCACGGTTTGGGGTCACAGTTTTCGGTTCGGTTCGGTTCATTTCTGGTCCAGCAGGAGGCCGATTTCCAGCTTCAGTTTCAACATGATTTTCATTAGTCTGTCAGAATGAGGCAACAGCTGTTTGTCTCTCAACAGCAGACTAACATCTGGATCAAAACTCTGATGGCTGGACTTCTGATCTAAAAGAAAAGTGACTCTCAGTTATTAACAAGAATCAATAAATAAAACTAATCATCACTAAAAGGTCAGCATAAGGTCAGCAGCACTAGAGCTTTTTAAACTACAGTAAAATAAACTAGGCAGCACCATATGAGGACAATCTGCCATGAGCAATAACACTGATCAATACTGAGATGATGATATGACTGGTGATAAATTAATATTGAAGTGATCATATTAGCTCTACTGATGTCAGCCTGGTTGGTTTAAAGTCAGAACCAGATTATTAATTGAATATTTATATCCAACGAGGACACATGTTGAAACATCAATCAGTATCAGTCCTTCATAACAAATACACAAACAAACCTAAGAGTCAGACTACAGAGTCTACTGCCAGCTTTAGTTTACTACTGAGATACATGACAAACTAACCTAACAGTCAGACTACAGAGTCTACTGCCAGCTTTAGTTTACTACTAAGATACATGACAAACTAACCTAACAGTCAGACTACAGAGCCTACTGCCAGCTTTAGTTTACTACTAAGATACATGACAAACTAACCTAACAGTCAGACTACAGAGCCTACTGCCAGCTTTAGTTTACTACTAAGATACATGACAAACTAACCTAACAGTCAGACTACAGAGCCTACTGCCAGCTTTAGTTTACTACTAAGATACATGACAAACTAACCTAACAGTCAGACTACAGAGCCTACTGCCAGCTGTAGTTTACTACTGAGATACATGACAAACTAACCTAAACAGTCAGACTACAGTCTACTGCCAGCTTTAGTTTACTACTAAGATACATGACAAACTAACCTAAACAGTCAGACAAAAGAGTCTACAGCCAGCTTTAGTTTACTACTGAGATACATGACAAACTAACCTAACAGTCAGACTACAGAGTCTACTGCCAGCTTTAGTTTACTACTAAGATACATGACAAAGCCTACAGAGTCTACTGCCAGCTTTAGTTTACTTCTGACATACATGACAAACTAACCTAAACAGTCAGACTACAGAGTCTACTGCCAGCTTTAGTTTACTACTAAGATACATGACAAACTAACCTAACAGTCAGATTACAGAGTCTACTGCCAGCTTTAGTTTACTACTAACATACATGACAAACTAACCTAAACAGTCAGACTACAGAGTCTACTGCCAGCTTTAGTTTACTACTGAGATACATGACACACTAACCTAACAGTCAGACTACAGAGTCTACTGTCAGCTTTAGTTTACTACTGAGATACATGACAAACTAACCTAACAGACTACAGAGACTACTGCCAGCTTTAGTTTACTACTGAGATACATGACAAACGAACCTAACAGTAAGACTACAGAGCCTACTGCCAGCTTTAGTTTACTACTGAGATACATGACAAACTAACCTAACAGTCAGACTACAGAGCCTACTGCCAGCTTTAGTTTACTACTGAGATACATGACAAACTAACCTAAACAGTCAGACAAAAGAGTCTACTGCCAGCTTTAGTTTACTACTAAGATACATCACAAACTAACGTAAACAGTCAGACTACAGAGCCTAATGCCAGCTTTAGTTTACTACTGAGATACATGACAAACTAACCTAAACAGTCAGATTACAGAGCCTACTGCCAGCTTTAGTTTACTACTAACATACATGACAAACTAACCTAAACAGTCAGACTACAGAGCCTACTGCCAGCTTTAGTTTACTACTGAGATACATGACAAACTAACCTAACAGTCAGACTACAGAGCCTACTGCAAGCTTTATTTTACTACTGAGATACATGACAAACTAACCTAAACAGTCAGACTACAGAGCCTACTGCCAGCTTTAGTTTACTACTGAGATACATGACAAACTAACCTAAACAGTCAGACTACAGAGCCTACTGCCAGCTTTAGTTTACGACTGAGATACATGACAAACTAACCTAAACAGTCAGACTACAGAGCCTACTGCCAGCTTTAGTTTACGACTGAGATACATGACAAACTAACCTAAACAGTCAGACTACAGAGCCTACTGCCAGCTTTAGTTTACTACTGAGATACATCACAAACTAACCTAAACAGACTACAGAGCCTACTGCCAGCTTTAGTTTACTGCTAAGATACATGACAAACTAAACTAACAGTCAGACTACAGAGCCTACTGCCAGCTTTACTTTACTACTAAGATACATGACAAACTAACCTAAACAGTCAGACTACAGAGCCTACTGCCAGCTTTAGTTTACTACTAAGATACATGACAAACTAACCTAACAGTCAGACTACAGAGCCTACTGCCAGCTTTAGTTTACTACTGAGATACATGACAAACTAACCTAACATTCAGATTACAGAGCCTACTGCCAGCTTTAGTTTACTACTAAGATACATGACAAACTAACCTAAACAGTCAGACTACTGAGTCTACTGCCAGCTTTAGTTTACTACTAAGATACATGACAAACTAACCTAAACAGTCAGACTACAGAGCCTACTGCCAGCTTTAGTTTACTACTAAGATACATGACAAACTAACCTAAACAGTCAGACTACTGAGTCTACTGCCAGCTTTAGTTTACTACTAAGATACATGACAAACATACCTAAACAGTCAGACTCCAGAGTCTACTGCCAGCTTTAGTTTACTACTGAGATAAATGACAAACTAACCTAAACAGTCAGACTACAGAGCCTACTGCCAGCTGTAGTTTACTACTAAGATACATGACAAACTAACCTAAACAGTCAGACTATAGACCCTACTGCCAGCTGTAGTTTACTACTAAGATACATGACAAACTAACCTAAACAGACAACAGAGTCTACTGCCAGCTTTAGTTTACTACTAAGATACATGACAAACTAACCTAAACAGTCAGACTACAGAGCCTACTGCCAGCTGTAGTTTACTACTAAGATACATGACAAACTAACCTAAACAGTCAGACTATAGACCCTACTGCCAGCTGTAGTTTACTACTAAGATACATGACAAACTAACCTAAACAGACAACAGAGTCTACTGCCAGCTTTAGTTTACTACTGAGATACATGACAAACTAACCTAAACAGACTACAGAGCCTACTGCCAGCTTTAGTTTACTACTAAGATACATGACAAACTAACTTAAACAGACTACAGAGCCTACTGCCAGCTTTAGTTTACTACTAAGATACATGACAAACTAACCTAAACAGACTACAGAGCCTACTGCCAGCTTTAGTTTACTACTAAGATACATGACAAACTAACCTAAACAGTCAGACTACAGAGTCTACTGCCAGCTTTAGTTTACTACTGAGATACATGACAAACTAACCTAAACAGTCAGACTACAGAGTCTACTGCCAGCTTTAGTTTCCTACTAAGATACATCACAAACTAACCTAACAGTCAGACTACAGAGCCTACTGCCAGCTTTAGTTTACTACTGAGATACATGACAAACTAACCTAAACAGTCAGACTACAGAGCCTACTGCCAGCTTTAGTTTAATACTAAGATACATGACAAACTAACCTAACAGTCAGACTACAGAGTCTACTGCCAGCTTTAGTTTACTGCTGAGATACATGACAAACTAACCTAACAGTCAGACTACAGAGCCTACTGCCAGCTTTAGTTTACTTCTGACATACATGACAAACTAACCTAAACAGTCAGACTACAGAGCCTACTGCCAGCTTTAGTTTACTACTGAGATACATGACAAACTAACCTAAACAGACTACAGAGCCTACTGCTAGCTTTAGTTTACTACTGAGATACATGACAAACTAACCTAAACAGTCAGACTACAGAGTCTACTGCCAGCTTTAGTTTACTGCTGAGATACATGACAAACTAACCTAACAGTCAGACTACAGAGTCTACTGCCAGCTTTAGTTTACTACTAAGATACATGACAAACTAACCTAAACAGTCAGACTACAGAGTCTACTGCCAGCTTTAGTTTACTGCTGAGATACATGACAAACTAACCTAACAGTCAGACTACAGAGTCTACTGCCAGCTTTAGTTTACTACTGAGATACATGACAAACTAACCTAACAGTCAGACTACAGAGCCTACTGCCAGCTTTAGTTTACTTCTGACATACATGACAAACTAACCTAAACAGTCAGACTACAGAGCCTACTGCCAGCTTTAGTTTACTACTAAGATACATGACAAACTAACCTAAACAGACTACAGAGCCTACTGCTAGCTTTAGTTTACTACTACGATACATGACAAACTAAGCTAAACAGTCAGAATACAGAGCCTACTGCCAGCTTTAGTTTACTACTGAGATACATGACAAACTAACCTAAACAGTCAGACTACAGAGCCTACTGCCAGCTGTAGTTTACTACTAAGATACATGACAAACTAACCTAAACAGACTACAGAGTCTACTGCCAGATTTAGTTTACTACTAAGATACATGACAAACTAACCTAAACAGTCAGACTACAGAGCCTACTGCCAGCTTTAGTTTACTACTAAGATACATGACAAACTAACCTAACAGTCAGACTACAGAGCCTACTGCCAGCTTTAGTTTACTACTGAGATACATGACAAACTAACCTAAACAGTCAGACTACAGAGCCTACTACCAGCTTTAGTTTACTACTGAGATACATGACAAACTAACCTAAACAGTCAGACTACAGAGTCTACTGCCAGCTTTAGTTTACTGCTGAGATACATGACAAACTAACCTAAACAGTCAGACTACAGTCTACTGCCAGCTTTAGTTTACTACTAAGATACATGGAAAAACTAACCTAAACAGTCAGACTACAGAGTCTACTGCCAGCTTTAGTTTACTACTGAGATACATGACAAACTAACCTAAACAGTCAGACTACAGAGTCTACTGCCAGCTTTAGTTTACTACTAAGATACATGACAAACTAACCTCACAGTCAGACTACAGAGTCTACTGCCAGCTTTAGTTTACTACTGAGATACATGACAAACTAACCTAACAGTCAGACTACAGAGTCTACTGCCAGCTTTAGTCTCAGCTTGTGTAGTCGAGGGTTACGTTGCTCCTAAACTTTATGAGGATAATATATTAATAACATGGAGGCTCTGTAGTTCGGACCCTCGTCAATAACAGATCATCACCTCTTCACTGCTGCTCTTCCTCCCTTCACAATAAACTCCTGAACAACCGCTGATCACTGCTGACTAGAAGGAACTACAGTCATTTACTGACATGTTTACTATTCACTGTTAGCCGCTGAGCTAACATGCGGTGGAGAGTTAACAGCTGTGGTAGTCTGAACACAGTGTTGGTGTTGAGAGACGTGTGCAGTAAAATCTGGTCCGCCCTCGCCAAAATTGAGCCAATCACAACGCACAAAATCAACTCCAGTTACACTGAGCATGTTCTACCTCATATTCCTGTCCACCGTGTCCCAGCCTCTTTCCACAGGCCTTGATTTGTAGTGTGACAATAAACGGGATGAAAAAATACACAATCGGCCTCATAACCTATTTCAGATGAACCGAACGGTACATTCACGACCCGAACTGTGCCCACCCCTAGTTAACAATACTGAATATCTTTGAGGACGTCATCTTGGGCTTTAGGAAACACTGATACACATTTTTCACCATTTTCTGACATTTTAGAGACCAAATAACTAATTGATTAATCAAGAAAATAATGGACAGATTAATCAACAATGAAAATCATTGTTAGTTGCAGCCCTAAACCTGAAGATATTCACTTTACACTGATATAAACAGAAAAACAAGAAGCAAATCCTCAAATTTCAGCAGCTAGAATCAGGAAACATTTGAGTACTGTACTTTCATTAAGTTTGGGGACTTGCTAGGGACAAAAGACAAACAAAAAGCAGCCAGGTTATCAGGACTTCTGGTCCTGTTTGGCTCAAGCTCCAAACACAGTGGATCCTACATTTCCCACAATGCAACACAGCAGCATCTTTTCCTTCAGACTCCACGTTTGGTTTGTAACGCAGGCTTTCTAGTCATGAATCTGGAGCAGTGAAGTAAACCTAGTGACTGAGACCATAAACTGATGTTTCCAGTGTTCACTGAGGTAATCAATCAGAGAGGAGGATCATTTTCTAGAGACTCTATAGACCCAGAGGAGTCGCCCCCTGCTGGCTGGAGACAGGATGAAGGGTTAAGGGTTCACCTCTCAGACCTGGAGGTCGACCTCTCCAGATGGACTGGCTAGAAGGTCAGACAATCTACCAACCAACAGACCTTAAAGTCTATAAGAGGACCTATGAGGAAGTCTAAGGGTTAAAACAGTCACATCCTCTCGACTAAAGTGCCTCTGATCAAACCGTCCTCCCCTCTGACCTGGAGGTGGTGGAGGAATCAATAACAGTATCATGTTGAAGATGAGGTCGTACCAGCTGCCAGGTACATTTCCCTCATTTTAATCTCACCAGTTAACACAGCACACACACTCAATCACCTACTCAGTCTGAGGCCAGATCGATAGCAGCACCGCCGTCACGTGAACACCCTGAAGCTGCTCCTAGCAACCGTCACCACGGCGATGAAGCCTTAACGATCAGACAGCGAACAAGCCTGGAAATCGCTGAGTAAGGTGGACTTCCTTTGGTAGACATAAAGGGATGAAGACATGGATGAAGAGAGGGAGGGTCTAGTGTGGACTCTGAGTGTTTATGAATTCGTTCAGACGAACACAATAGCAGACCGAGGTACGCAGCCAGCTGATCGGTGACATTGTGCGCCGCAACACCCACAACGCTGCTGCCTCGTCAATAGACTGGCCTTGTCGGCACTTTGCATCATCCCACCGAGGATAAAACAACAAAAGCCGACGCAGTTAAAGAGGCCACGCGGGCAGGTGGAAGAAGACTGATGGGACGCAGTATGGAGTGGACAGGTGGACAGGTGGGACCCTGTCCTGGCTGTGAGGAAGTCACCTAATCAATAATGGAAAACTAAGAAATGATAGAGTTCATGGACTTGGAACATCAGCAGATACAGAAAGATCCAGATCAAATCCAGATGGTCTGGCTTCACTTCGGGAACTCTGGTCTCTGGTTTTATCAGGCTGGTTTGTTTAACCTTAGACTTTATTTGTGGATTAATAGTGAAATGGATGATCAGTGTTGAGTGTGATCCTGGTTTGAATATGACGCTTACACAGAATTAGAGCTGAAACTATTAGCTGATTAGCTGATAGATTGGTTTAAAAGTTTCTCTCTGTCTTTCTGTGTTCGTGCCTTCTGGATATTTTCAGGTTTTTGACTTCTTGTTACACAAAACAAAACCTCTGATTATCTCACTGCCAGCTCTGGATAATCGGTCACAACCCTCTGTCATTTTATAACCTGAACCATTAATTGATTGATCAGGATCGGTAGATGAATTGATAATGAATATAATGGTTACCTGGAATATAGAGAAACCTGGCTAGTAGGGCTATCTATTGATTATTTTCTTGACTCATGGATGAGGTGTTTGGCCTATAAAATGTCAGAAAATGGTGAATAATATTGATCAGATGACGTCCTCTAATGTCTTGTTTTGAGCCCATTAACTTTCACTGTGAGCATTATTCTGTAAGTAGACCCTCTTTGAATGGGAACAGAGTGAAATTTCGTGTATGAAAGACTCATGACAGACCTTCAGTGTGTCAGACGGTTATTCAGACGATGAATAGGCCCGGAGTGGATCTCTAAGTGGCCACATCAGTCAGTCCGAGTACATCCTGAAGAGGCTGCTAATTCAAACCATCAGCAACACCCAGACGCTCTGAACACACGTCCGACGGAAAATCAGAAATAACACAATCACATCCCACTTCCTTTCACCTGGAGCGGTTTAAAAATCAACCCAGTCTGGTTCAGAGAGGAGGCCAGGGATCAGGCCCGAGGCATCAGCATGCATCTGGAAAACGTATCCGCATAATGTTCCTCCTGCCCAGGGACGGAGAGGACGGATAACTCCTGAAATACAGATTACTGAGAGAAGACAGCGCTTACCTCTGGAATCCTAATCATCCTCCAGCTCAGTATAACCACGCCAGCAGCTTTAAACCTGACGGCACACCGAAACATACACAGCATTCAAGATGTGAAGGCTTTCAGGCTGGCAGACGTCCATCTCTCTAATTATACAGAAGACATTTATGTATTTAATCCCCGAGTGATGAAACCAGGAGCCTAACCTCAAGCACAAGCATAAAATCATCAGACGACCCTGATATCCATCATCCATCCAGTCATTCACCTTCAGAGCACCACACAAGCACAGTAGGCTTTCTCTACAACACATAAAAAAACATACACGGTAAACAACTTATTGTATGATCAGAAATTGATAACTTCGGGTTTTTTATCTTTCGGTCTGACTAGATAACTTTAACCCAGGGGGATCATTGTGGTTCCCCTCAAACCATAAGACTACATAAATATATCTACTCTGGGTCATATCACAAAGCTGCCTCTGCATTTGATTATTAGTTTTAGTAATAATTTATTTAATAACTAGCTCTGACAGCAGAAGTCTAGGAAAATAATTACAAGCAGAAATATTGTACAATATATTTAATAATAGATAATAATAGATAATGATAGAGTTCAGTAACTAAACCACATGCTTGTTCATCAAAATATCTGCAGCACGTAGACACAAAACTACTGTATGTGGACACACACTCACATTTCTATGTTATTATAACATAAATCCATGAATTTATGAGATTCAGAAACCCTCATCATTACTCATCCATCAAAGATCAAAATAATCCTCTAGTGAATAATAAAGGCCTTTTTTTACCATCACACCAATATTATCAAACCCAGTTTATTCCATTAGCTTAGTTTAACTTTGTGGTGGGAGTTGAGAGGGGCAGAACTCTAGTCCACCAGATCAATGAGCTCTGATCTAAAGTTCAGTCTGTAGCGTATAAACTGTTATATAGAAACTTTGTGGTGGGAGTTGAGAGGGGCAGAACTCTAGTCCAGCAGATCAATGAGCTCTGATCTAACGTTCAGTCTGTGGCGTATAAACTGTTATATATAAACTTTGTGGTGGGAGTTGAGAGGGGCAGAACTCTAGTCCAACAGATCAATGAGCTCTGATCTAACGTTCAGTCTGTGGCGTATAAACTGTTATATATAAACTTTGTGGTGGGAGTTGAGAGGGGCAGAACTCTAGTCCAGCAGATCAATGGGCTCTGATCTAACGTTCAGTCTGTGGCGTATAAACTGATCAGCAGCTGATCAGCTGAGATCATGTGGTAGATGACAGTGGTGTGACAGTGTTTTACTGCCTCGTAGTAAAGAAGACATACCGGCTGGTCTCCATCAACCACTAACATGGATCCTCTTTCTGTCCTTCCCTCTGCTCCAACTTTGCTTTTTGGACATTTTGGTTCTGTTCAGATTATTTAACGACTCCATCGCTCGGCTAGAGCGCCGCTGCTGGAAACCGCTGATACTGAGACGCTTCATGTAACAACATGGAGATGCATTGTGGGACATGTAGTTTAAGGACACCGTAGTTCTGTAAAGAATTGTATGATAATCATGATATCTTTTTTATAGGCTCTTGTGGGCCACATAACATGAGGTGTCGGGCCTAATTTGGCTGGCGGGCCTTGAGTTTGACAGTGGTTTTATTTAGGGGATCTATTAGTAGAAGTAGAATATAACATTCATACTGCAGCTGTGTTTTTATTAGGGTATAATCACCTGAAACTAAAGTGTGGGACAGACCAGCTGTGTGAGCAGCGCGTGGCGGCTGCGTTTCCTGTTGATTTTATTTGGGCGTCCATGTTAACGGGTTCGAGCTGCCACACCACCAGCATGAGATGCTCGTCTCTCCTACAGATTCCAGGTCTGGCCTACTTTTGTCATAAGTCGTGTGGTACACAGCAGCAGATCGTGAAGGTGATCTTCTGACTGCATATCAACATCACAGCAGCAACATTACTACAGTTTCAGTCTAGCCAGCTGGAGAAAACTTCACAGACATGAAAAAAGTCAAGATGTATTTTTAAATCAACACTTCCTGCTTTCTTTTCAAAATAAAACCCCACAAGCATTTTTTTTTTTTCTGTGGACAGAACTCCTTCATTTGTTAACATGAGGCTTTTATTCTGAAATCTGTGCAGGACGGTGTTGTAGAACATGCAGTGACTTGCAGGGCTCCATGAATGAATATAGTTCTGGGTTTTAATTTTGGATTATTACTATTATTTACAAATGAGCACGTTTCTTGACCTTTGTCTGTCTAAAACAGATATAAATGACATTTATAATGACATGAAATGGTCATGATGAAAGTCAAACTGTGTGTAGAAAGAGCAGCAGAAACACAGCTGGTGTGAACAAGTGAGGTGTGAATCAGATGACGTGAGCTAACGCTAACACGGCTGGTCTGGTCCTGACTTAAGAACCGTTGTGTTTTCGTGGTTCACGCTTGTTAAACGGCAGAAAAGTGATCCACAGAGTGTTAAAGTGTGGTCCCACCAGCCGCTGTCTGACTCATGCTGCTCTACAGCAGAGGTATTCTGGTAAGGATGGTGTCTGAGCGAGGACGACGGCGTTACTACGGCGACTAACATTACCACACCTTTGGAAAGGATGAGGACTCAGCTGGTTGCAGTCTGCACCACACCACTAAATCCTACAGACCTGTACTGTTCAGACCTGCTGCTGACGTTTACATTTAGTGATATCAGCTTAATAATCACTCCAAAGAATAGCTGCATATTTTAGGCTATAACGTTGCTTTCCTCCAGCTCAGAACTATTTTCATTGTCAATTAATCTTGCGGTTATTTTCTGCATTAATCAATAAGTTGTTTGGTCTAAAATGTCAGAATATGGTGACAATAAGAAGCCCAAGACACCGTCCTCCAATGTCTTGCTTTGTCCACAACCCAGAGATATTCAGTTTACTGTCATAAAGGAGGAGAAGGATGCCTGATAGCTGCGCTGGTAGATCGGACACCTAAACCAGGCTGAGTCCTCACCACCACGGTGGCCTGGGTTCAGGTCCGACCTGCAGCCATTTCCACATGGTGCTCCCACTGTTAGACTGTCCACTGTCAATAAAGGCTTGAAAATGACAATAATAATAATAATGCTAATAACAGAAGAGGAAACCAGAAAATATTCACATTTAAGAAGCTGAAATCTGAAAATTTAGACTTTTTATTTCTTAAAAAATGACTCAAAGTGATGAAGCAATTATTAAAATAGGTGGTGATTAATTTAATAGTTGACAACTAATGGATGAATCGTTGCAGCTCTCCTCATGTCTGTACACTAGGATCTTAACCTCTCATAAAGCAGCACCTACATGTTACAGGATTATCCTGTTGGTTCATCTGCACACCAACAGACAGATACAACAGATTTCTGCTAAGCTAATCACCAGCTAACTGCAGCTCTACACAGTAGACATGACAGTGGTATCAGTCCTCGTATCTTTGTCAGGTAAGTGAATAAACATATTCTCCTGGATCAGAATCAGTGTCAAGGGGATTTATGCCTGTAATTATTTTTGCTCAATTGGCTGTTTGGATCTCATAAGTCCCCATTTCAGTGTCTTTACCTTTAAAGGAACATTATCACTAGCGATCCTCCTGGATGGACGTAGAAATCCCTGTTGCATCTAAAACTGGCTTTAAAGAACATTAAAACGCCCTCTGCTGCATCCTGTTTGAATGTTTATGCTTATTTAGCACTCAGCCGTCTTTGCCCTCCTTCCTCGATGATTCGCTTACATAAGGAATCAGAGCAAGCTTGTCTGAGCACCGTCTCTTATGAATACAACTCTGTACTGTACAGCAGCACACACAGCACACCTATTATCTAATCACTGTTCACCAGGCTGCAGACTGGACGGTGGCGTATCTGCAGAAGTACAGCCCTCGACCTGGATCTGCTATCTTCTGTTCATTTCACTGTGTTCACAATGTTTCTGGGTGTCAACCCAGGTGACACATCCTAAGACAGATCCAGGAGGAAGCCAAAAAAACATGGACCAACCCAGAAAAATCACCAGTACAGCCAGGAGGTGAAATACCAACAGACAAAGCTCTTCACTACATTAGTCAGTGTGTTTTAGCCTTCAAACAGCGACTGTTACAGCCACAGATGCACTATATATATATACGTGTATATATATATATATATATATATATATATATATATACACGTATATATATATATATATATATATATATATATATATATATATATATATATATATATATATATATATATATATATATATATATATATATATATATATATATATATATACACGTATATATATATATATGTATACGTATATATATATATATATATATATATATATATATATACACACACACATGTGTGTGTATTCTGATAATTACAGTTTAGACAATGAAGTATAGGCTGATAATATGAAGCCTTATTGCTTTCACTGACTTTACAAGAAGCACTATTCATCTTTAAAGTTGGTTTGTGATTCAGCAATAAAACAGAGGAGGAGATGAAGAAGAAGATGAAGAAGAACAGCAGCCCAAACATCATCATCACCATCATCAGTGTGGATATCTGTCTGTCAGAGGAAGTCAGCACCATAGCTGTCTGATGTTGTTAACCAGAAACAATAACTGAACATGTGATAAATCAGAGGCAGTGATGTCAGTTAGGTCTGGTTAGGTTAAATCATCCTTCACTGAGGCTTTCTGATCTACAATAATAATAATAAATAATCTACAGGTTATCAGCCATGAGTAGCAGGTGATCACTGGGTACATGTGGTTCATCCTGAGCTCCAGCCCTCCTCCACAGTGACTCCCATGTAAAAACTCCCTTTAACTGACAGCCTGACGAGCAGGTCATCGCTCTAAAAGCTGAAATAAATACAGGGAGCCATCTGAAGGGCAGCCACGTGGCCTGACAGGGGTTTGACTGTGACCCCTCACCCTGCTGAAGGACTCGTTACACTAACCTGCTGCCCTGAGGGTTTCAGCTAATGCTCCATTTAAACCACAAAGACCTCAGACCTGTCTCAGTGTATAGTAACGGACTGAACAACAACATGTGTCAGAGATGCTGAGATACTGGACAGAGAGCTGGCTGTTGTTGGTAAATCAACGCAGACCGGGCAACACAGTACCCCGATACCAAGCAGAGGCGTCTCCATCACCCTGAAGGGCTTTACTTCACGACAATGACCCATTGAGAAATCAATAATATGACTCAACATGGTCTCCAGACTCTGACATCACAACTGGGTCCATAGCAACGGTCTGTCGTACGTAGCAACAGTCTGTCATACGTAGCGACGGTCTGTCATACGTAGCGACGGTCTGTTAGACGGTCTGTCATACATAGTGACGGTCTGTCATACGTAGCGACGGTCTGTCATACGTAGCAACGGTCTGTTAGACGGTCTGTCATACATAGTGACGGTCTGTCATACGTAGCGACGGTCTGTCATACGTAGAGACGGTCTGTCATACGTAGCGACGGTCTGTCATACATAGCGACGGTCTGTTATACGTAGCGACGGTCTGTTAGACGGTCTGTCATACGTAGTGACGGTCTGTCATACGTAGCGACGGTCTGTTAGACGGTCTGTCATACGTAGTGACGGTCTGTCGTACGTAGTGACGGTCTGTCATACGTAGCGACGGTCTGTTAGACGGTCTGTCATACGTAGCGACGGTCTGTTATACGTAGCGACGGTCTGTTAGACGGTCTGTCGTACGTAGCGACAGTCTGTCATACGTAGTGACGGTCTGTTAGACGGTCTGTCGTACGTAGCGACGGTCTGTCATACGTAGCGACGGTCTGTTAGACGGTCTGTCATACGTAGTGACGGTCTGTCGTACGTAGTGACGGTCTGTCATACGTAGCGACGGTCTGTTCGACGGTCTGTCGTACGTAGTGACGGTCTGTCATACGTAGCGACGGTCTGTTAGACGGTCTGTCATACGTAGTGACGGTCTGTCATACGTAGCGACGGTCTGTAATACGTAGCAACAGTCTGTCATACGTAGCGACGGTCTGTCATACGTAGCGACGGTCTGTTAGACGGTCTGTCATACATAGTGACGGTCTGTCATACGTAGCGACGGTCTGTTAGACGGTCTGTCATACGTAGTGACGGTCTGTCATACGTAGCGACGGTCTGTCATACGTAGCAACAGTCTGTCATACGTAGCGACGGTCTGTCATACGTAGCGACGGTCTGTTAGACGGTCTGTCATACGTAGCGACGGTCTGTCATACGTAGCGACGGTCTGTTATACGTAGCGACGGTCTGTTAGACGGTCTGTCATACGTAGTGACGGTCTGTCATACGTAGCGACGGTCTGTTAGACGGTCTGTCGTACGTAGTGACGGTCTGTCATACGTAGTGACGGTCTGTTATACGTAGCGACGGTCTGTTAGACGTCTGTCATACGTAGTGACGGTCTGTCATACGTAGCGACGGTCTGTTAGACGGTCTGTCATACGTAGCGACGGTCTGTCATACGTAGCGACGGTCTGTTATACGTAGCGACGGTCTGTTAGACGGTCTGTCATACGTAGCGACGGCCTGTTAGACGGTCTGTCATACGTAGAGACGGTCTGTTAGACGGTCTGTCATACGTAGCGACGGTCTGTCATACGTAGCGACGGTCTGTTATACGTAGCGACGGTCTGTTAGACGGTCTGTCATACGTAGTGACGGTCTGTCATACGTAGCGACGGTCTGTTAGACGGTCTGTCGTACGTAGTGACGGTCTGTCATACGTAGCGACGGTCTGTTAGACGGTCTGTCATACGTAGCGACGGTCTGTCATACGTAGCGACGGTCTGTTATACGTAGCGACGGTCTGTTAGACGGTCTGTCATACGTAGTGACGGTCTGTCATACGTAGCGACGGTCTGTTAGACGGTCTGTCGTACGTAGTGACGGTCTGTCATACGTAGCGACGGTCTGTTAGACGGTCTGTCATACGTAGCGACGGTCTGTCATACGTAGCGACGGTCTGTTATACGTAGCGACGGTCTGTCATACGTAGCGACGGTCTGTTAGACGGTCTGTCATACGTAGCGACGGTCTGTCATACGTAGCGATGGTCTGTTATACGTAGCGACGGTCTGTTAGACGGTCTGTCATACGTAGTGACGGTCTGTCATACGTAGCGACGGTCTGTTAGACAGTCTGTCGTACGTAGTGACGGTCTGTCATACGTAGCGACAGTCTGTTAGACGGTCTGTCATACGTAGTGACGGTCTGTCGTACGTAGTGACGGTCTGTCATACGTAGCGACGGTCTGTTAGACGGTCTGTCATACGTAGCGACGGTCTGTTATACGTAGCGACGGTCTGTTAGACGGTCTGTCGTACGTAGCGACGGTCTGTTAGACGGTCTGTCGTACGTAGCGACGGTCTGTCATACGTAGCGACGGTCTGTTAGACGGTCTGTCATACGTAGTGACGGTCTGTCATACGTAGCGACGGTCTGTTATACGTAGCGACGGTCTGTTAGACGGTCTGTCATACGTAGTGACGGTCTGTCATACGTAGCGACGGTCTGTTAGACAGTCTGTCGTACGTAGTGACGGTCTGTCATACGTAGCGACGGTCTGTTAGACGGTCTGTCATACGTAGTGACGGTCTGTCGTACGTAGTGACGGTCTGTCATACGTAGCGACGGTCTGTTAGACGGTCTGTTAGACGGTCTGTCATACGTAGCGACGGTCTGTTATACGTAGCGACGGTCTGTTAGACGGTCTGTCGTACGTAGCGACAGTCTGTCATACGTAGCGACGGTCTGTTAGACGGTCTGTCGTACGTAGCGACGGTCTGTCATACGTAGCGACGGTCTGTTAGACGGTCTGTCATACGTAGCGACGGTCTGTCATACGTAGCGACGGTCTGTTATACGTAGCGACGGTCTGTTAGACGGTCTGTCATACGTAGTGACGGTCTGTCATACGTAGCGACGGTCTGTTAGACGGTCTGTCGTACGTAGTGACGGTCTGTCATACGTAGCGACGGTCTGTTAGACGGTCTGTCATACGTAGTGACGGTCTGTCGTACGTAGTGACGGTCTGTCATACGTAGCGACGGTCTGTTAGACGGTCTGTTAGACGGTCTGTCATACGTAGCGACGGTCTGTTATACGTAGCGACGGTCTGTTAGACGGTCTGTCGTACGTAGCGACAGTCTGTCATACGTAGCGACGGTCTGTTAGACGGTCTGTCGTACGTAGCGACGGTCTGTCATACGTAGCGACGGTCTGTTAGACGGTCTGTTATACGTAGCGACGGTCTGTCGTACGTAGTGACGGTCTGTCATACGTAGTGACGGTCTGTCATACGTAGCTACGGTCTGTTAGACGGTCTGTCGTACGTAGTGACGGTCTGTCATACGTAGCGACGGTCTGTTAGACGGTCTGTCATACGTAGTGACGGTCTGTCATACGTAGCGACGGTCTGTCATACGTAGCAACAGTCTGTCATACGTAGCGACGGTCTGTCATACGTAGCGACGGTCTGTTAGACAGTCTGTCGTACGTAGTGACGGTCTGTCATACGTAGCGACGGTCTGTTAGACGGTCTGTCATACGTAGTGACGGTCTGTCGTACGTAGTGACGATCTGTCATACGTAGCGACGGTCTGTTAGACGGTCTGTTAGACGGTCTGTCATACGTAGCGACGGTCTGTTATACGTAGCGACGGTCTGTTAGACGGTCTGTCGTACGTAGCGACAGTCTGTCATACGTAGCGACGGTCTGTTAGACGGTCTGTCGTACGTAGCGACGGTCTGTCATACGTAGCGACGGTCTGTTAGACGGTCTGTCATACGTAGCGACGGTCTGTCATACGTAGCGACGGTCTGTTATACGTAGCGACGGTCTGTTAGACGGTCTGTCATACGTAGTGACGGTCTGTCATACGTAGCGACGGTCTGTTAGACGGTCTGTCGTACGTAGTGACGGTCTGTCATACGTAGCGACGGTCTGTTAGACGGTCTGTCATACGTAGTGACGGTCTGTCGTACGTAGTGACGGTCTGTCATACGTAGCGACGGTCTGTTAGACGGTCTGTTAGACGGTCTGTTAGACGGTCTGTTAGACGGTCTGTCATACGTAGCGACGGTCTGTTATACGTAGCGACGGTCTGTTAGACGGTCTGTCGTACGTAGTGACGGTCTGTCATACGTAGCGACGGTCTGTTAGACAGTCTGTCGTACGTAGTGACGGTCTGTCATACGTAGTGATGGTCTGTCATACGTAGCGACGGTCTGTTAGACGGTCTGTCATACGTAGTGACGGTCTGTCGTACGTAGTGAAGGTCTGTCATACGTAGCGACGGTCTGTTAGACGGTCTGTCATACGTAGTGACGGTCTGTCGTACGTAGCGACGGTCTGTCATACGTAGCGACGGTCTGTCATACGTAGCGACGGTCTGTTAGACGGTCTGTCGTACGTAGCAACAGTCTGTCGTACGTAGCGACGGTCTGTTAGACGGTCTGCCGTACGTAGCGACGGCCTGTCGTACGTAGCGACGGTCTGTTAGACGGTCTGTCGTACGTAGTGATGGTCTGTCATACGTAGCGACGGTCTGTTAGACGGTCTGTTAGACGGTCTGTCGTACGTAGCGACGGTCTGTCGTACGTAGCGATGGTCTGTCGTACGTAGCGACGGTCTGTTAGACGGTCTGTCGTACGTAGCGATGGTCTGTCGTACGTAGCGACGGTCTGTCATACGTAGCGACGGTCTGTTAGACGGTCTGTCGTACGTAGCGACGGTCTGTCGTACGTAGCGACGGTCTGTTAGACGGTCTGTCATACGTAGTGACGGTCTGTCGTACGTAGTGACGGTCTGTCGTACGTAGCGACGGTCTGTTAGACGGTCTGTCGTACGTAGTGACGGTCTGTCGTACGTAGTGACGGTCTGTTAGACGGTCTGTCATACGTAGTGACGGTCTGTCGTACGTAGTGATGGTCTGTCATACATAGTGACGGTCTGTTAGACGGTCTGTCATACGTAGCGACGGTCTGTTAGACGGTCTGTCTTACGTAGCGACGGTCTGTCATACGTAGCGACGGTCTGTCTTACGTAGCGACGGTCTGTCATACGTAGCGACGGTCTGTCTTACGTAGCGACGGTCTGGCGTACGTAGCGACGTCTGGCGTACATAGTGACGGTCTGTCATACGTAGTGACGGTCTGTCATACGTAGTGACGTCTGGCGTACATAGTGACGGTCTGTCATACGTAGTGACGGTCTGTCATACGTAGTGACGGTCTGTCATACGTAGTGACGTCTGGTGTACATAGTGACGGTCTGTCATACGTAGTGACGTCTGGCGTACATAGTGACGGTCTGTCATACGTAGTGACGGTCTGTCGTACGTAGTGACGTCTGGCGTACATAGTGACGGTCTGTCATACGTAGTGACGGTCTGTCATACGTAGTGACGTCTGGTGTACATAGTGACGGTCTGTCATACGTAGTGACGTCTGGCGTACATAGTGACGGTCTGTCATACGTAGTGACGGTCTATCATACGTAGTGACGTCTGGCATACATAGTGACGGTCTGTCATACGTAGTGACGGTCTATCATACGTAGTGACGTCTGGCGTACATAGTGACGGTCTGTCATATGTAGTGACGGTCTATCATACGTAGTGACGGTCTATCATACGTAGTGACGGTCTGTCGTACGTAGCGACGGTGTAAAGCCCAAATATATGCAGTTTTCTTTGTGATTAAACAGAGAAAAGCAGCAAATGCTCACATATGAGAAAATTAATTATTAATTGCCAATTAATTTTCTTTTGATTACTCACGTCTGAATGATGAAATTTAATAATGAGCTCTGCTGTAAACTGATTAGGATAGCTGCTGCTTTGCTACACAGAGTCAAACACACAACAATTCTCAGTTTTCCCCAATAAAGGAATACCTTATCTTATCTTATCTTAATATTTGCAGCATCTGTACCATTAAAATATAATACTATCAGTTTAATTGATTTCAGTAGGTCTTTTACCAGCTGAAGCCAGGGAATCAAGCAGCAGCAAAGGAGTAAGCCTCAATACAGAGATGGCAAAGATCCAGAGGCCCACTACTCCACATCCACGGTGAAAATATCACTTCAACACTACTCCACATCCACGGTGAAAATATCACTTCAACACTACTCCTCATCCACGGTGAAAATATCACTTCAACACTACTCCACATCCACGGTGAAAATATCACTTCAACACTACTCCACATCCACGGTGAAAATATCACTTCAACACTACTCCACATCCACGGTGAAAATATCACTTCAACACTACTCCACATCCACGGTGAAAATATCACTTCAACATCTACAGCAGTTCACAGAGTGTCGATGGCTGAATGTCTGCATGGCTATCATGGCTTTCTAGACCCGGGTTCAGGTTATGTGCTCTATAATCTGAGACACATCTCCACACCAGATCCCATGTGAAAACCATGCTGTGTTACCGGGAGTACTGTGACCGACAGACCGGGTCCCTGGCAGACTAATCCGCTCCACACCTCCCGTATCGGCCCCACGGCTCTCGTTCCAGTCGATGTCCATCCACCCGCGTGCTCCCTGCCACATCCCGACACATTCAACCGACTGGTGACACGTTGTTACAGGCGCAGCGGGACCCACCTGACCGGCGTCGTTAGGCGGTAAAACGCGGAGAAACCGGGACGAACCGTCGGCTGTGATCCTGCACATAAATGGGCGCTAATTAGCGGGCATGCAGCTCAGCCCGCTGCCTCCCTGGAAATGCGGGTGTTTTGTGTTTTCTGCGTGCGCGCGATGCATTAACAATAACAAACGCGCCCCCCTCCCCGTGCGGGCTCCCACGGGAGACACGAGTCCTCCCCGCTGCTGTCACACGCAGCAGCCCAGATCAGGCGCACATTTACCTGTCTGCGTCTCTCGTCTTCTCTCCCGTGTTTAAATGGCTGCCTCCGTCGCTCCTCTGCGGCTCCGCACTTCACTTCAGCTCGTCCATGTTCGCAGCTCGATGGATGGAGAGGGAGAAGAGGAGGAGGAGGAGGAGGAGGAGGAGGAGGTGGAGGAGGTGGAGGAGGAGGAGGAGGTGGAGGAGCGGAAGCCTTTGAAGTGAGGAAATCTGGGTCCCTGCTCGCGACCCAGCTGCGCGGACTGGATTTATGTGGTTTCCTAGGCAGCGTCCGTAGAACTGACCGCCGTCAAGCTGTAGCCTGTCGTAAAGAAAAACACTTCCTATTTACATTTCAAAATAAAAGTCTCAATTAAACGGTACCAAACAGCGGCGGTAGATAAACACGGGAAACTGTAAACGATTACGTTTCCAAATAGTTATTATAATCGAATTATACATTAGCTCGTGTAGTCATCAACACCTGAATTTAAAGCCTAGCTAGCTGCAAATTATTATTTCACATTTACCTGTACAGTCCAAAATGAACACCTGACTTGTATGTCTAAAAATAAATTAAAATCATGTCTATGTCTAATCATGACTAAGGTGTTTCTCCTCCACCATGACTACTTTGTGCGTACTAATATATAACGGGGAAAGCCTTTTATTTATAAATGTCCCTTTTCAACAGGAAGTACTAAAAAATCCCTTAAATCTGTTCAAAGTTTTACATACTTAATACACAGCTCAGTTAAGCCCCCATATACACACATATATATATATATATATATATATATATATATATAACACAGTGAGCTAGCAGTTTATTAGGTGCAACCAGGTAAAGCTAGTATGGAGGTTGGCCATTGTATTAAACTGCATTAGCTTTCGGCAGGTGTACCTAATTAACAGACAACTTAATGGATAGAAAATCTGTTTTACAGTTGTACAGTGACTTAGGTCTTAAGTACACGGTAACAAGTATAATTGACCGGCTCCTTCTCTTAATTCCTCCCTTCTTGGTTGAATTATTGTGGATGAAGTGACGGATAACGTTAATTAGCTCGGCCCCACATAGCGCTGTACATAAGGCTAGCAGCCCCTCTCCAAATGACATTACAGTCACTGTACACATTAACACAGACGTTCAGTCGCTCAATGGCGCATTAACAGTTTAAAGTGACTTTATACTGAACGTTAAACGCCTTAACTGCTGGTATTTCTTGTAGTTCCTCCCGCTAGCTTGACGCAGCTCAACACAACCAGGGGATGCAGCAAATCGGCATCACGGCGCATGCGTATCCGAAGTATTGCGACTGTTTCCGATGATAGCCGAAGCCACCGCCCACTCCGTGGAGCATCGTGGGTGTGCCTGTGGGAACACACAGTCAATACAGTAAATATGACACTGACACGTGGTTTACAGCCTCATCTCGCTTTTATTGATAAACCGGGAATATGTTCATTATTTATTTATTCATTTGTTTATTTATTTTTATTTTGCAAAAAATTCAGGCTATACAAACATAAGATAAGATAAGATAAGATAAGATAAGATTGAACTTTATTCATCCCGAAGGAAATTGTTGTGCCATAGATGCTCAGTATTTACAAAAAGTACAAAACGCAACACAATTAACATCACACAGTGTAAAGAGAAACAAGTTTTAAAAAAGAGATAAGAACTGAGGATTGATAAGTACAAATAGGAGGGGAAAAGTACTTTTCTCATCAATAGTGAGAAATCAAATAACTGAAAAATAACCATATTGCACAGATAACATCAGTAATGTAGTGTTAATTGAACAGCATTACCATATGTGAAGTATTGCACATGCCAATAAAAACTGATGACAGTAATGGTGTTATTGCACATGAAATAAATAAATAAAGGTGATGATATTAAAGCCGTATTATTGCACTGATGCTGGTGTTCATAAAGTCCAGTATTGTCACCTGTCCGTCCAGCAGAAAGGGGAGGAGTTATAGAGTCTGATGGCCACAGGGAGAAAAGACCTCCTGTGACGTTCTGTTGAGCATCTCGGTGGTCTCAGTCTACGGCTGAAGGTGCTCTGGTAGGACTCCAGAGTGGCATGCAGGGGATGAGAGGTGTTGTCTCTGATACTGAGTAGCTTCCTCAGCATCCTCTTCTCCTACACCTCCGCCAAAGACTCTAGTTCCACTCCCAGGACAGAACCCGCCTTCCTGATGAGCTTGCTGAGTCTGTTGGCGTCGGCTACCTTCACCCTGCTGCCCCAGCACACTACAGCGTAGAAGATGACGCTGGCCACCACCGAGTGATAGAACGTCTGCAGCATGGTTCTGCAGACATTAAAGGATCTGAGTCTCCTGAGTAGATACAGTCGACTCAGACCCTTCTTGTACAGATCTTGTGAGTTTATTGTCCAGTCCATTTTATTGTTGAGGTGGACACCAAGGTATCTGTAATCCTCCACGATGTCCACCTCTGTGCCCCTGATGCTGACTGGGTTAAGAGTGGTCCTGTGTTTCCTAAAGTCAAAAACCAGCTCTTTGGTTTTTGTAATGTTGAGCTGGAGATGATTTAGGTCACACCATCCCACAAACCTGTCCACAACTCCTCTGTACTCAGCCTCCTGATCTCTGTTGATACAGCCCACTATGGCAGAGTCGTCTGAAAACTTCTGCAGATGGCAGGAAGCTGAGCTGTATCTGAAGTCCGAGGTGAAGAGGAAAGGAGACAAGACTGTTCCCTGAGGGACCCCCGTGCTGCTCACTATGGTGTCCGACGTGACATTCTGCAGCCTCACATACTGTGGCCGACCTGTGAGGTAGTTAGTGATCCAGGCCACTAGTGGAGCATCCACCTGCATGTAAATAAATAATATACAGCGCAGGAAGAGGCAAAAAAAACCCTTTGGGTTTATCTGAAGCCTCCAACTAAATGGTGTTAAAATGTTGTAGAGAACACAAGATTAATATACAGAAATAATATGATCACATAATAGTTATTGCAGATTTTTAATAGCAGATTAAAAAAAGTAATTCATTAATTAAAAAAAATTAAAAAAGAAGCTAATTTCACTGGTGTTATCCCACCTGCAGTATATGATTATGTGCTAAATAGAAATGGATAATATAATTTAAAAACTATATTCTAAGTGTAGAAATGTAATGGAAAGTTATTTTATAATTACAATCTAATCTTAAAAAAAGGAAACGTTATAAAAACATGTAAAATGATCAATAATAATATTGCACAGACAAAATGCAAATATGACATGTCACAGCGTGACTCCCGAACTGTGACAAAAACAGGAAACACAGGTATACTGAACAAAATAAGTGATTTATTAATCAGAAAGTAAAACAAGAGGATGTAACAGAGGAGTCTGTAGAGTCAGTAGGTTGGGGAGCCGATGTGTGAAAATGTGCTGCATGGAGGTTGTGCAGTATAAACAAAGAAAAAGAACAAAAAACTAAGAACTACAGTAAGGTGTTGGTGTGTGAGGTCTGCCAGCCTACAGGAGCACACCTGGCCCAGGTGTGCCCCATGCCTCTGATCAGTCTCATCAGGTCTGCAGCCCTGAAGAGAGAGACCAGACACAGTGGAGGGGCTGTCACAGTCCACATATATGTCCACATATATGCAATACACACTTCTGTGAACTATTGCAGCTGCAAATTATTTAGTTTCCAACAGACGTCTCTACTCAGAGCAATATGTGGTTTACAGTAAATACACGTAAATACAGTGGTTGTTACCTTGGATACAAGCCCACCTTTCTCACCTGTTGACCCAACTTTAAGTCGTTGGATAACCACACTGCTGTCCGGCTCAGTGCCGTGCTGTTTCCCGGCTCCACCACTCAGTGTTGCTGCTGTGTCCCGGCTCCACCGCTCAGTGCTGCTGCTGTTTCCCGGCTCCACCGCTCAGTGCTGCTGCTGTTTCCCGGCTCCACCGCTCAGTGTTGCTGCTGTTTCCCGGCTCCACCGCTCAGTGCTGCTGCTGTTTCCCGGCTCCACCGCTCAGTGCTGCTGCTGTTTCCCGGCTCCACCACTCAGTGCTGCTGCTGTTTCCCGGCTCCACCGCTCAGTGTTGCTGCTGTGTCCCGGCTCCACCGCTCAGTGCTGCTGCTGTTTCCCGGCTCCACCACTCAGTGCTGCTGCTGTTTCCCGGCTCCACCACTCAGTGTTGCTGCTGTGTCCCGGCTCCACCGCTCAGTGCTGCTGCTGTTTCCCGGCTCCACCGCTCAGTGCTGCTGCTGTTTCCCGGCTCCACCGCTCAGTGCTGCTGCTGTTTCCCGGCTCCACCACTCGGCGGCGCTGCTGCTTTGTGTTGGAATCTCTGTCTCTGTCCATGGTGCTGATTTAAGTGACACTGCTGCTAAAAACACTTGGAGAGAAACACCCACAGCTTCCATAAAGAGACTAAAATAACAGACACAGTACAGCAAGACATGGTCACATTGTGCTTCCTGTTATCTGCAGTACTTTGTGGGACTTCCTGGGGTGCTCTGTGTAGTATACTGCTGCTTTGTATGTCCATACCCATACTACCATAATATTTAGTATGCCAGAAAAAGACTAGGCATGTCCCAATTCATATGCATTATGCCAAAAATACAATGATGTCCTAATACATCCGGTCACATTTTGCACTATGCAAGTGTAACAGGGTCCTTATTTTGATGGGGAGAACCCCCAAACTCCTGGATATGTGACGTTCAGAGCCCCTCCTCCTTCATTTCTTCATCTGTTGTCCCTATTGTAAATCCCCTCTTCCCATCTGTACAGTTATCCTGTGGGAGAGGTGGGTGTCATTTGTTTTATTGTCCTTTCCACCCCATTATTCATTGTACCGTTTTGTTCATATTTTTGTTTCCTACCATGTTATGCCTATTCCAACCTGTCAACATATTGATTTCAACTAACTGCCATTTAAAAATAGTTGTTTTAAAAGTAAACGCTGCTAGCTTAAAGTTAGGGCGAGTAAAGCTATCTTTTGTTTGGTGTACTGTACTGGTGTGGTGGAGCTGGAGCAGCAGTAGATTTCACATGGAGGTTCTGTTTCCCTGTGAGGTTTCCCAGAATAAACAGAGGACGAGTACAAAGAGATCCTGCTGTCACAGAAACCACCCCATTAGATGCTGCCAAATCCTGCACACTGTACCTTTAAATGTATATCATGGCACAAAATGTACCAATGGCACATTTAATCATTACCTCCTGGGCTTGAAAGCCGTCCGATCTCACCGTCGGTACCAACATTCATCGTTGAACAGCTGGGAATGAAGCTCAGGTTCGAGTTAGGCTTCTCTGAAGTGTAAGTGTAATTTGTGAAAAATTTCAGCCCGTACAGATCCATTTCATGGTCATTTTATGCAATTAAGCCCTGCATCAAAATGAGTGGCTCATATGATGGAAAAAAAAATTCCTACCTCGCTTTGGCAGCGTGGGGCGTAGTACTCGTATCTCGAGGGTTTCCTGCACGGCTCAATGGGCAGAGCATGGCACTGAAACACAGCCGAGGCTACGGGTTTAATAAGCTCAGGTTCAGCTCTTTTCATGGCACTCTGGATAAAAGCAGCCACTGATTGGCAGAATAAAGGACCGTAATATTGAGTGGACTGCTGGGTAACCAGCGCAGGCAGCTGAGGCCTATGCTGCTGTTGGAGCCTCCAGATTTTACAGCTAAGTGAGCAGCTGTTAATCACCAGAGTCGAGGAAAGCGACTGTGACTTGTTGTACCACTGCTCTGTGGTGGAGCTCAATTTAACCGTTTCACCTTCTAAACACTATTTTGTTTTTTAAAGGGGCTCGATGTAAGAATCGGAAACTGCTTGTTAACAGCGACACCTGCGGCCGTTCGACAGTCAGCGTCCTGTTGCTGGTGCTTGAGCACATTGACGCGAGCCAGCATCGGCCAAAACAGAAAAACTGAACGTGACTGACAGCTGAAACTATATTATAGTTATATTTCACATGATGTGCAGCAATGTTAGCTTGCCTGTTCAGTAGGAAGTTGTTTGGTATTTGATGCCCAAAACCAAACGAAGGTCCCTCTTGAGTCGAGGGCTGATGCTGGTCCTAATTTTCACCCGTCGGTCATGTTCCTGTTTTGTAAGATGGGCTTCACCAGATGTAACTTAGGTTTTTTTGGTGCTTTGGTGGACTTTGTGTTGGAGACTGAGTTGTGGTAGAGGCTGGTTGTTGGTGTTGGTGAACTCCATCTCTAACCAAACGATAGCTATCGTTGTACTGTTAGCTCTGTTAGTGGAGCTGAAACTAAAGGCACTCGTGAGTGTGCATGACGTCACATCCATTGGATTTTCAAGGAAAAAACACATTGTTCACATTAGACACTGACTACAGGCTGATTGAGGAAACCCAGAAAGTCGTGAAGGTCTCAGTTTTTAGGTTAGCTTACAGCCTGTTCACACACTGGCAATAATAAAACATTTATGTGTAAAAACTTAAACATAGTCCCTTTAATTCTTGACACTGTTACAAGTTCAGCAAAAAACACATTGACCAGGTGGTAAATGTACAAATAAGACAACTGTCCAGACATCAGAATAATATTTTAATAAATAAATAGCAGCATCACACAGAAACAAAAGAAAAATACACATTGTGTGGATGATGGCATAATCATTGTATAAACTCAAAGATGTGTCATGGACAAACATTCACAATTAAAATGGTATAAAAAACAGCCACTGCATGAACAGAAGAACACATAAAAGATAGCTAACCCACGAGCGCTGGATCATACAAGAGCGAGACAAACCGGCAAGCGGTCTGCGTCAACGCAAAGAGCGTCGGGGGGGTTTGTCCAGCTCTTGAACACCCGGCAGCTCTGGCTTCTCTCAGAGGCGTTTAGTGACAGAGATACATGATCGGGGAGACAGCTGAGTCAGCCTGACACGCTCTGAGGTATTTTTACATTTACATTTGAAAACTGAGATCTTTTAAGTTCTTTTGATTTTAAAGTATCGTCTATAAATCATGTTTTCAGCTGAGAGGAAGCACCGTACCAGACCTCCTGCTCCAGTCTCACATTTAAAGGAAAAATCCACCCTTCTCTTACATTCCCACGAGTGATCGCATTATGGTGCATTACATGACGTGTTTTGTGGTTAACGGGATAGTTCAGGTGTTCTGAAGTGGGGCTGAATCAGGTTCTATCCACAGTCAGTGTATTACTGCAGTAGCAGTAGTACAGTAGTGAGAAACAGCACTGGAGCAAAGTAATGTGCTGCTGAGGACGGAGGCAGCAAAACAGATCGTTGACCCCTGTAAGAATCAGTTTAAGTGTTCGCTATATTCAGAACAGGTTCCTGGGTTTATCTTGCCCTCAGACAGCCCTCGCTGACGGGGAACTGCAGCTGTTTTATCCATCTGTGCTCTGTTCAAAGCCACCAGACTCCACTAAAAGACAGGGTGGGTTTTCCCCAGGTTCCCCGGCTTCCTCCCACAGTCCACAGGTTAACCGATGACTCTAAATGTCCCGTAAATGTCCCGTCTGTCTCTATGAGCCCTGTGATGGACTGGCCTGTCCAGGGTGAACCCGTGTGCCAGCTGGGATCGGCTGTTGCAGATGGACAGACGGTGAATGTGAACTAACCAAAGTCACAAATCAACAGAAACAGGCTAGCCCATGGAGGCAGCGGCAGACCAGCGAGTCCCAGTTTTTGTCAACGCCGTCTGGTTGCTTTGGCGACGGCTTCGGTTCCCCATCGGAAACATACTGTCTAGCTGTCTCACGTCAAGAGAACGCAGTGAAATATTATGAATATAATGTACACTTAAACTAATATGTGCCTCCGTCCACCTCAGTAGTTTACTCTGCTCCAGTGCTGGTACTCCTGTCTGAGGTCATCTACTGTAGTAATACACTGACTGTGGATCAGTACCTCATACAACCCCACTTCAGAACACCTGAACTATCCCTTTAAGTGCTGCTACTTATTGGATTACCTTGCACTGACAGAAAGTACGTTTTAAAGGATTAGTTTGGATTATTCAGTGTCTTGCTGAGGTAGACGAGCAGATCGATATCGCTCTCGTCCGTTCAGTGAATATGAGCCACTGTTAGCATACAGAGCTGTGAAGAAGTATTTGCCCCCTTCTTGATTTCTTATATGTTTGCATATTTGTCACACTTAAATGTTTTAGATCATCACACATTTTAATATTAGACAAAGATAATCTGAGTAAATAGAAAATGCAGTTTTTAAATGGTGATTTTATTTATGAAGGGAAAAAGCTATCCAGACCTACCTGGTCCAGTGTGGACCGGTAATCGCCTCCTTGTTAAATCTTGAATTAACTGTGATTAATCACATGTTTTTAGAAAGCTGAGTTCAGTTTCAGCAGCTCCACCCAGACCTGATCACTGCCAGACCTGATCACTGCCAGACCTGATCACTGCCAGACCTGATCACTGCCAGACCTGATCACTGCCAGACCTGCTGGATCAGTGAAGGAGGCTAAAAGATCTCAGACAGCAGCACATCATGCTGCGATCTGAAGAGATTCAAGAACAGATGAGAACCAGAGTCAGTACCATCCATCAGTCTGGAAAGGGATCCAGATCCATTTCTAAGGCTCTGGGTCTCCAGAGAACCACGGTGAGAGACGTTATCCACAGATGGAGGAACCCTGGAACAGCGGAGAACCTTCCCAGGAGAGGCCGGCCGACCAGAATGACTCCCAGAGCTCATCGACTCATCCAGGAGGTCCCGACAGAACCAGAACCACATCTACAGACCTGCAGGCCTCAGTTCCTCAGTTAAGGTCAGAGTCCAGGATTCAACCAGAAGACAGAGACCGGGCAACAACGGCATCATGGGAGAGATCCGAGGAGAAAACCACCGCTGACCAACAACTATACAAAGACTCGTCTCCCATCGGTCTAAAACATCTGGATGGTCTGAAGACTTCTGGACCGACGAGACAAAGGTTGGACTTTCTGGACGGTGAGCGTCCCGTTAATCTGGAGGAAAACTAGCAGCATTTCATAGAAACACCATCACAGCAGCAGTCAGACATGGTGGTGGGGGTGTGGTGGTCTGGGTCTGCTCTGCTGCTCCAGGACCTGGACCACTCGCCCTAACTGATGGAACCATGAAGATCCTGAAGGAGAACGTCCGGCCATCAGTTCCTGACCTCAAACTCAAGACCACCTGGGTTCTGCAGCAGGACAATGATCCCAACACACCAGCCAGTCCACCTCTGAATGGCTTAAAACAACTAAATGAAGGTTCTGGAGTGGCCTAGTCCAAGTCCAGACTTCAGTCCCACTGAGGTGCTGTGACCTGAACCGGGCCATTCATGTCCAAACCCTCCAGCGTGGCTGAATTCAAACAGCTGTGTAAAGCAGAGTGGGCCGACAGTCCTCCACAGCCACGAACAGACTCGTCTCCAGTGATCACAACGATTGATCTCAACCAGTTATTAGGTTTAGAGAGGAGTTACTGGTCCACACTGGACCAGGGAGGTCTGGGTAGGTTTTTTTACCCTTAATGAATAAAATCATCATTTAAAAACTGCATTTCCTATTTACTCAGGTTATCTTTGTCTAATGTTAAAATCTGTTTGATAATCTGAAACATTTAAGTGTGACAAATATTCAAAAATATAAGAAATCAGGAAGGAGACTTTTATACTTTTTCCCAGCACTGTAGCTTAGCATAAAGACAGGAAACAGCAGGGAAACAGCTAGCCTGGCTCTGTCCAAAGGAAAAACACATTCACATAAAAAACAGTGTCAAAATGACAAGAGGTGATTGTTCAGAGAGCTACATGCTGGAAGCCACTGCTTCAGGTCAACGAATGGTCCCAGCACAAAACTCCCCATAAAACCACCTCTTCAGTCAGTTTTTGTGAGGATAAACAGTGAGATGTGAATCAGGTTGTTTTAGAGCCAGGCTACATGCTCCCCCTGCTGCCAGTGTTCATGCTAAGCTAAGCTAAGCTATGCTAAGCTACGCTACGCTACGCTACGCTAAGCTAAGCTAAGCTAAGCTAAGCTAACCATCACCTGGCTCCAGCTTCATATAAAACAACCACTTCCTGTTTATCTGTATTGTGCTGAAGTATTTCCGGGTGGATTTTTCCTTTAAGTTCACGATACACTTCTGACGCATTGCTGCCTGGAAACAAAAAAAATCATCCTGGGGCGGGAATCAGCCCTCCTCCATTATATTAATACGAAGCTCTGTCAATAAACGGCTCCACCTATTTCTATACACACCAGACCAGGGTCGAATTATTAGTACCAGACTTTCTCCGAGTGATTACTCTCATCTGTCTGGACCGCAAGCCGGACTGGATTGACATCGGCGGGGACGACCCAATTCAATCCGTCGAGTCAGACGCAATCGATAGAAACCCAGAAAGTTACTGAATCAATCTCAGGTACCAATTTGAGCCGGGCCTGGTACACACACAGGTACACTGGAAACACAGAGTTATTACACTGCGACACACTGAGCTGGCTGGCCCGGTTGGCCTGGCTGGCCCGGTTGGCCCGGTTGGCCCGGTTGGCCTGGCTGGCCCGGTTGACCTGGCTGGGCCTGGCTGGGCCTGGCTGGCCCAGCCTGGCTGGCCTGGTTGGCCTGGCTGGGCCTGGCTGGCCCGGTTGACCTGGCTGGCCCGGTTGGCCTAGCTGGGCCTGGCTGGCCCGGTTGACCTGGCTGGGCCTGGCTGGGCCTGGCTGGCCCGGCCTGGCTCGCCTGGCCCAGCCTACCTGGCCTGGTTGGCCTGGCTGGGCCTGGCTGGGCCTGGCTGGCCCGGCCGGCGCTCTTAGCTTGCTCACATCTGGATGGATCAAACATTAGCTGCTGGACTTGGTTCAGAGAGTCCTCTCCTCTCCGTTTTCTCTGGTTTAGCTTGTTATTGTTGGTATTTTGCATCGTGATAACGATGAAATGGCTGCCAGCTGTTTGCAGCGTGCATGTTGATGATCGCTCTGTTTGCTCTTTCTTTCCGTCCACGCCGTCTCTTTCCTTCCGAGTATTAAAGAGGATAAAAAGAACGGAGTGAGGCGGAGAGGACCTTTTGAACATCACTTCAAACATGCAGGAAATGTGTGGGCCAAACCGCGGTCACCGGCCCGCCGACATTAGCTCATGTGGACCTCCCTTATGGACAGAAAAGTCTGTAGAAGAGCGGATCAATTATACAGAGATGGACAGAATTAGATGTCTCACTCTAACTGAATGCAGAGCTGGCTGCAGACCTCAGCCTCTGGATCTGATTGCAGGCTTTGACCTTGAGGGGGGGGTTATGGGTAAAAAATTTAAAAAAAAGAGAGTTTACATTCAGGTGTTGTTTGTAATTCTTACCGTCCTACGGCTGAAGGGAATATTATCAAAATGAATTATTGATCACTGGGGAATGTGACATCTACTTTGATAAGATGATATCGAGGCAGGAAGGAAAAATCAGTCAGTATTCTTTGCATTTAAAGGGATAGTCCAGCAATTTAGTGTTGCACTACTATAAAGTTAAAGGACTAAAAAGACACAAGTTAAACAAAAAAGGTCAAAATCGAGGCAGCAGAGGCTGAGATATCCTGACTTTTAGTTTGAACCCCACAAAAACACTACATTTCCCATAATGCAACTCAATAACATCTTTCACCAGCCCCACTGCTGCTTTGAAAAAGGCTTCGGTTGCGTCTAAAATTCCACACTAACGTGCCATCTAGTGTAAAACAGTAGGTGAGACTTTTTAGTATGTCTGAAACCTTAGTATGAAACCAATAGTACACGTAAATATCCCATAATGCAATGCGTTGCCAGACAGCTCTGCAACGTCAATGACTCTTTAAATTTAAGCGCAAGTCTAAGATTTTATTTTGCTATAGGTGTAAAATCTATCTGTTTTTAATTAGTTGAGCTGTCAGGAAGTGACGGTGTATATCCCGAATTTCCCTCCCAGGATTAATAAAGGTTCATCTTATCTTATCTTATCTTATCTTATATGACTGCTCAGTGCGTCCAAACAGACCCAAACTGCTGTTTATTCACTCAGAAGTCTGTTTAACGATAAGAAGACATACTGAGGACACAGCCCTGATTAACTGACTGTTAATGATTAACATTAACAGTCCAGGTGACACTATGACAGCTTTAGGTTGCTGTTTTATTTTGGAAAGCTTCTCCAGAGCTTCAGAGGACATTAGACCAGTAAAAATGGTGGACTGGCCCTTTAAGTGATTCCTTAAAACGTCACGACCTAAACCATTTAGCTCGACTGAACTAAGCCTACGAAGAAACGTTTCTTATCGTCTCTTATCAACATTGTCCTCATTACCACAATGCATTGTGGGATATTTATGCTGCCGTAGCGTGCAGTGTTTGCATACTGAAATATGTCGGCAGCTGGCATACTGCTGGTTTCAGACCAACGAACGAGTCTCCCACTCTGTCTTATCCACCAAGTCACTCCAGACTCAGCCGAGGCCTTTTAAAGCTCTGGGGGTTGAAGGATGCGGGCATTTAGGAGGTCAGGTGAAAGATGCTATTGAGTTGCATTATGGGAGATGTAGTGTTTTTTGAGACTGACAGTCAGGATACCTGCTGCTTTGACTCGTTTCAGTCCCTCCACTCTACAGAATGTCCCTTTAAAAGCAGCACCAGAAGACATCAGATGAGTAAACTGAACCCAGCGTGTCCCTTTAAATGACCTCTGACGTTTTACGACACAAACCATTTAGTTCTACTGAACTAAACCGACCGAGCCGATCACTGTATGCACACAAGTTTCTGCTTTTATTACCTGTCGCTGCGAAGAAATCTAAATCTGATAAATCTGTTAAGATCGTCCCGATACTGGATCAATTCTGAGCTGGTGGAGATGCGGTGTGGAGGGGCAGCACCTTCTAATAACCATCATTTCTGAATAAGTGACGTTTAGTAGTTATTTTACTGTTAACAGACAAGGAAACCATCATTTCCAACTAGTTATTACTTATTTTATCATTAGTAATGTAGAGTAATATCATGTATCAGAGCTGATAAGGAACAATAATTACATTCTGATTACATTAGTAAAGCATTATTATTATTATTATTATTATCATTATTATTATCAGTTTATTGTTGCTCACATTGTAACGTCTTAAATACTACATTAAGTATTTATTAGTGATTATCAAATGTTTTATAAAGCATCTAGAAATATTACATAGATAGACAGATGGACCAGAAACCTTATCAACCATAAATAAAGTATTAACTAAATAAATAACTAACTAAATAATATTACAGATGATTTACAAAGTATTTATTAACCAAGTATTGCCTATCTAAATAATGTTTATAGATGCTTATAGATGCATATTAATTAACCATTTAAGAAGGTATTATGATCATCAGCTGTAACTTTATCACATCCATCCAAATAATGTTTATAGGCATTTATTTCCAAAATATTAACAAATGATATTGAATATACTGTAAAATGTGATAATGTGTGAAACAAACTGTTGGGATAAAGTAAATTGCAGCCGTATTAATAATTTGTAAACATTATTATTTCACTGTTTGTTAGCTGTAAAATAACTGTAACCATTTATTAAGTTTAACTGTGGATTGGTCATTTATAAATGATGGTTATGATAGCGTATTAAAACGTGGTGGTCAGATATGAGACAGCGGGGCTCTGATGGAGCTTATTTCCTCGCGTCCTCGTCCACTTTGAGGGTTTTTGGAGAGCTGATCTAACGACTGATCCTGGATAAAGATCTTTCCGGTGTCCTGGAGGAAGACGAAGGCTCTCAGACAGCGGAGGTTTCCGCCTGCAGACGCTGTGATATATTATGTGATATGTACATTAAGCTGGCAGCTGATCGTTGTGTGGGACAGATTCATTTATTGATTAATGGGACTGATGAGTGTGATTTCATCACAGCTGAGGAAGATCTTGGAAGATGAGTTTTATATAATTTTATGAAGCTAATGACGTGACCTGGTGTTGGTCTAAGTGGTGTGCTGGACCGAAGGCCTGCGCCATGTTTCTCAGCTCTTTCAGCCCTCGTTCTCTGCGTCATGTGACCACCAGATGGCGCTGCTCGTCCACCGGACGCCGGCGGCCGTTCTACATTCCTTCATCTGGCTCCTCTCAGACAAACTTCGGACTGAGACAGTTTGCCCAGAGAGAAATCCCACTTCTGTCAGCTGAATGGTTGATTATACATGCTGAAAGGTTCATTCCTATATATATATACATATATATACATATATGTATATATATATATATATATATATATATATATATATATATATATATATATATATATATATATATATATATATATATATATATATATATATATATATATATTTTATGACTGTTGTCTACTTGACCGGCACAAAAATAGATTTGGTTTAGTTTGCTTGGTGTGGAGGAGCTCCACATGAGCCAGGACTGCATTCGGACTCGTTGTGAAGGTGCGGCGTCGTAGTTTGACCTCAGCGGTCGGAGCTCGACTGTAACCTGCATCAGTGGGACTCCAGCGGGCCGGCGGACTTCACGCCAGGTTAACGATGAGGCTCTTCACCGACCGCCTCTCGTCACGGTGCCTTAGTCCATCTGAAGTACGCCGCATTTTATCGCTGTGCAGCTGTCCTCACATTCATGGCATGAAAACCAACATCGTGGTGCCAGACACGTCTGAAACGTTAGCTTTCATCCCACCTTAAAGGCTAACTCCTGTCATCTGACCTCTCGCCGACATCGCAGGAGTCGGGCACTTCAGATTGGGGATAAGGCTCCTCAACCGAGGCTAGTCCTTTCACAATAAGAGGCTTCCAGCACCAGCTCGTCAAAACGCCGCTCGCCCCGGCGTCTAAAAAAAAAGCAGACAACGAAACGCAGGCGGTCACACGCTGCTGGTGTGTTCTCTGGAGGCGGGGCTATAGCTGATGAGGGACAGCTCCTGCTCCACCTCCGTTTCCATCTCTGTTTCCGAAAGCATGCCGGCGTTGTGGCATTCGGAGAGGCTCTGCGACACTATTCCGATTTGCGTCTCGTCGTCTGTCATGTCCTCGGGGTCCACCGTCAGCCTCCCGTTGTCCCCCCTGCCGCCGTTGCGACAGTTACTATTGCGGTCCATGCCGGCTTTCCCGTGACTGCCCATCAGAAGAGGGGTCACGGCGTGCGATGAGCACGGCGGAGGGACCAGGAGGGTTTTGCAACTCTGTCCGGCTGCGTTGGCGCCCACTTTGTACTGGCACCTGATGTAGCTGGAGAAGGCTCTCCTGTAGGTCTTATTGAAGAGGGTGTAGACCAGAGGGTTGACCCCGGAGGAGATGTAGCCCACCCACACAAACACGTTGAGGAGGTCGTTGAGCAGCGACTCGTTGCAGGAGCCCCGGCACAGGACGAAGGTGACGTTGGTGATAAAGAAGGGACACCACATGATGAGGAAGAGGAAGAAGACGATTCCCAGGACCTGAGGAAAGAAGGAGGGAACAAAAGTAGAAGGAGGCAGACAACAGAAGAGGAGAAGAAACGAAGCAGCAACGAGTGAATGAAAAAGACAGAAAAGTATGAAATAAGATGGAAGAAAATACAACGTAGTGGTGGAGGAGGTCTGAAATCCTTCCACATAAAGCCTTCTATAAGAGCTTCAACCGATCAGCAGAAACATGGCTCTCTGTCTCTGACTGAATACGTAGTTTTAATATCCCTGTCAGCAGGATGGAGATCGCTGGCAGAGCTACAGTGGACCAGACCTTTGGTCTCCATCCATCATGAACCAGCCATCCTCGGAGCACCCTGACGCTCCGGCTGGACGGATGGATGGATGGATGGATGGACTGAAAACGAGCTCTTCTATCCAAAAATTGAATACATTTAGTGATAATGACGCCACGGAGCATTAAGTACTGATCTGTAATATGAAGTCACTTCACTGAAGATCACAGATCGTCTAGGAGTCAACAAGCCGATGCCACTACTTTTAGTGGAGACAGACATCTCCTTGTACTCATAGTGGTAATCTTTATGTGGTTTTGTGTCTCTGAGGTCATTTTGCCCATTTAGTCGTTGTTTAGTGTCTCTGCTATTTTTTGTTTCTTTATCGTCATTGTGTCTCTGTGTACTCGTATTTTGTCTCTTTGTCTCTTTGTTTGGTCTTTTTGTGTCTCTTGGTGGTTGGTATGTGTCTCTCTGAGTGACGTTTTGTTGAACACCAGGGGGCCCAGTAGGCCCGTTAGGGCCCAGTAGGCCCGTTAGTAGACAACAGCATGTGTCTAAGCACAAGCAGACAGTCATCTGTCTAATTAAATATAGTGCAAAACTGAAAATGCTTCATATGAAACCAGCTTTCAACACGTAGCTTTACCTCTGAGTCAGTTTATCTGGTTATCTCCCAGCTCTTACGACATGTCTGTGCGCCTACATCACCCAGCAAGCACTCAGCTCCCCTCTCCGTTCTCACCTTGGAGGCTCGCCTCTCGTTCTTTATGGCCTGCATCATCCCCCGTCGCCCGTGGCAACCCGAGGTGTCGCTCCGCCCCGGCCCCGCGGCCGGCGAGCTGAGCTGAGACGCTACCTCAGAGCTGGGAATGATGCTGATGCTGTCTGGCGTGGAGGTGCTGAGCAGCATGCTGGGCTCTGCTCCTTTCAGACAGCTCAAGGTGTTTCGTCTGCTCTGAGGAGGCGGAGCCTTCAACCCTGGAGGGGGGAAGAGGGGTCGACGACCTGCGTTACCATAAAACTGGTTTCTGGTTGAACACAATAAATCGGATCCACGGACATTCACAACATAAAGGCAACACTGAATGGAGGGATCTGTCTGCTATCCTGCTGTCCTACATAAGTAAAGCCATGTATCATCAACCAAAAATACTTAGAGAATACAAATAAAAGTACTCTGTGCAGTGAAATATTCCCTGTCAGTGTTTTACGATTATATCTGATGTTTCTGGATTAATATTGCTGCTGCATTAATGTCTATGTGGCATTTTACTGCTGTAGATGTTTTTATATTCTTTATATACTGTTGGCTAGTTTAATCTACAGCAATGCATCATGGTCTATAAGATCGTAGGAGTGTTGTGTCGCAGTCCTGTGAGTCAACATTTCATTGTTTCAGAAAAACAGAAATTTCTAGTGGCTAATTATAGAGGCTAACCATAGTGGCTAACCATAGAGGCTAACCATAGTGGCTAACCATAGAGGCTAACCATAGTGGCTAACCATAGAGGCTAACCATAGTGGCTAACCATAGTGGCTAACCATAGAGGCTAACCATAGTGGCTAACCATAGAGGCTAACCATAGAGGCTAACCATAGTGGCTAACCATAGAGGCTAACCATAGTGGCTAACCATAGAGGCTAACCATAGTGGCTAACCATAGAGGCTAACCATAGAGGCTAACCATAGAGGCTAACCATAGTGGCTAACCATAGAGGCTAACCATAGAGGCTAACCATAGTGGCTAACCATAGAGGCTAACCATAGAGGCTAACCATAGTAGCTAACCATAGTAGCCAACCATAGAGGTTAACCCTAGAGGCTAACCATAGTAGCTAACCATAGAGGCTAACCACAGAGGCTAACCATAGAGGCTAACCATAGAGGCTAACCATAGTGGCTAACCATAGAGGCTAACCATAGAGGCTAACCATAGTGGCTAACCATAGTGGCTAACCATAGAGGCTAACCCTAGAGGCTAACCATAATGGCTAACTATAGAGGCTAACCATAGTGGCTAACCATAGAGGCTAACCATAGAGGCTAACCATAGTGGCTAACCATAGAGGCTAACCATAGTGGCTAACCATAGTAGCTAACCACAGAGGCTAACCATAGAGGCTAACCATAGTGGCTAATCATAGAAGCTAACCATAGAGGCTAACCATAGAAGCTAACCATAGTAGCTAACCATAGAGGCTAACCATAGTAGCTAACCATAGAGGCTAACCATAGTAGCTAACCATAGTAGCCAACCATAGAGGTTAACCCTAGAGGCTAACCATAGTAGCTAACCATAGAGGCTAACCACAGAGGCTAACCACAGAGGCTAACCATAGTAGCTAACCATAGAGGCTAACCATAGTAGCTAACCATAGTAGCTAACCATGGAGGCTAACCATAGAGGCTAACCATAGTAGCTAACCATAGAGGCTAACCATAGTGGCTAACCATAGAGGCTAACCATAGTGGCTAACCATAGAGGCTAATCATAGTAGCTAACCATAGAGGGTAACCATAGTGGCTAACCATAGTAGCTAACCATAGAGGCTAACCACAGAGGCTAACCATGGTAGCTAACGATAGAGGCTAACCATAGTAGCTAACCATAGAGGCTAATCATAGTAGCTAACCATAGAGACTAACCATAGTGGCTAACCATAGTGGCTAACCATTGTGTAGGTTATTATAACATAGCTAAATATACCAGTGTAGGTTATCATATCGTAGCTAAATATGGTAGCATACGTTATCATAACATAGCTAAACATGCTAGTGTAGGTTATCATAATGTAGCTAAATATGCAAGCATAGGTTATCGTAATGTAGCTAAATATGCTAACATAGCTAAATATGCTAGTGTAGGTTATCACAACAGAGCTAAATATGCTAGCATAGGTAGCATAGCATAGTGGAAGGCAGCGCTATGAACACTATGCAACCTCAGCCTGTACTGTGCAGTACTCTCAGTACAACTGTGTAATAGCTATTTTTCCCCTTGTACAACTTAGTTAATAGTCTGTTTAGTGTCAAACCTGTTTATATTGATCCTATTTGTAATATTTCACCTTGTATTCAATATTTTATATTTCCATCTATTTAAATTGTCATATTTTCTGTCTGTTGCTCTATCCACTTTGCTGCTGTACACTGCAGATTTCCCCACTGTGGGACTAATAAAGGAATATCTTATCTTAATTATTATTCATTTTTTAATTTGAATTTGTGATTATATAATTTATTTATAAATACATGTATTCCTTGTTTCTATTCGTATTGAACTACTGTACTGAAAATGACGATAAGCGGACTCAGGAGTTGTTTCAGGCTCGTGAGGTGAATCAAATCTCCAGAAAGGGAACAATGCCAAAATATGGCACAGCTGTCCTCATCCTCTGTTTAACAATCATTAAAGATATCAGTATCGCTGATGTTTATGAATAAACTAACATATTTACGATGAACTGATCTTTGATTGAGAATGTGTGTGTGCATGCTGATACCTTGAGAGTCTGAAGGGGCCAGTGTATTGATCTGAGGAATGTGGAAGGTGATGGGTGGAGGCTGCAACGTGTTTGTCATTGCTGGTGTGTGCAAAGGCTGCTGGGAGGAAGTCTTTGCCTCGCACAGGAAGACGGTGGCCTGCCTCTGGAGCACCTGCAGAGGAGAAGGAGTGGAAGAGGACGAATAAAACGAGGAAGGAGGCTGTGAAGCCAGGACAAGGCACAGCTGACACGACTACCTGAATGGTGAGGCAGTACGTCACCACCATGATGACCAGTGGGATGAAGAAGGCCACGAAGGAGCCAATCAGCATGAAGCGCTCCTCGTTGAGGACGCAGCTGCCGTTGACGAAGACCTTGTCCTCGTTGTGGAGGCCGATCACTGGGATCGGCATCGACACGCCTACGGAGAGCGAGCGGGTAAAAGGGAATGAAGGGCTTTCATTTTCATTATTATTATGAGTATGAACTCATCTTCAGTTTGATATTTCTGGAGGTGGTTTGCTTCATTCTGAGCTTCTGATTATTATAAACACACTGATGCAAATACAGCACTTCATTAGTAAACAGTGAACAGGATAATACTACAGAATAATGGAGAAAAATAGGAAATCAATATAAATAAGAGAACATCTGCATAACGATGGGAACAGTAGGGTGAGGAATTCAACATCATCGTTAAAATGAATGACTCAGAAAATCTGTTTGTAGTCTTTTATTTTTGTTTGTAGTCTTTTCGTGTCTCTTCACAGTGGTTTTGTGTCTCTTCGTATTAATATGCTTAATAATACTTAATGTTATGAGGAAACTAGACTTACCACCTCACATGTGTACGCCTCTGCCAACCAGTCAAGATGCTGTTTACATCTATGTCTGTCCAAAATCTCATAATTAGCACATGGATTCTTGATTTATGGCCAAAAACATGCTTCCCACAAGAACGGGACGGACACAAGGTCACAGTGACCTTTGACCTCCAAAATGTAAGCAGATCATCCCTCAGATGATGGATCCACGGCTGTCACAGAGCACATAGAGGCTGTGGCGTCATAACAGGGCAAATTACTGATAATAACGAGGTAATATTATGGCCATCGTTTCACATTATTCCACCACCATTCCCAACAGCAGCTCTTGTCAAATAGTCTCTTTGAATGTTGTCCTTTCTCGTCTGGAAACAGACTGATTTAACCGTGAACCATGACGGTAATAACCCCGAATCAGGGAGGGAACAAACCATCTGTTTCTGCTTTATTTTATGAATAAATCCCTGCCAGCATCGAGGGTTATTTTACTGTAACAGTCTGGAAATCATGGCTGGAAAATGCTTCGTCATTTCCATCAAACATTCAAAGGACTTCTGAAAGAAAATGAGCATATACAGACTGTTTTATTATCCCGACAATAAATAATAATTCCTGGAATAACACATATGAGATGAGAGCTACAGCTGTTATGGATCATAATGAATAAATCGCTGTGTAATGACGCTCCTGCTGGTTAAAGCTGCTGCGGTGCCGGTCGAGGCCGAGCTCGGCTAATGCGACACCTCTGATTTATGAGCTGCGGAGTGTTTGCCGACGCGGGATCTGTTTCAGACGCCGAGGAGAACGGTGACGCTGCTGGTAACGTCGGGACATGTCAAGCTCCATCTCTTTCTGTTGCACAGCTGGCGACCAGGCCGACATCAAACTGCACTTTGGAGCAGCGGCAGCTCCCTTAATGCAATCGTTGCAATCGACTGCAGGGACGGCGTCCAGGATCTGAATCTGTTCACAGACTGTAAACGTTTAGACGCGAGGACGTCTGAAGAACCTGTGATGTGACTCATGAATCCAGCGGTCTGGTCCTGGAAAAAGACCTGCTGCTCCCTCACTGCAGCTGCAGCCAGCTCAGACTCGCTGCAGGCCGCTACCTGCCGTTACCTGCCGTTACCTGCCGTTACCCACCTTTACCCGCCTTTACCCGCCACTACCCGCCGTTACCTGCCGCTACCTGCCGCTACCCGCCGTTACCCACCTTTACCCACCTTTACCCGCCACTACCTGCTGTTACCTGCCGTTACCCGCCGTTACCCACCTTTACCCACCTTTACCCGCCACTACCTGCCGTTACGCGCCGTTACCCACCTTTACCCACCTTTACCCGCCACTACCTGCCGTTACCCGCCACTACCTGCCGTTACCCGCCGCTACCCCCCTTTACCCACCGTTACACGCCTTTACCTGCCTTTACCCGCCATTTCCCGCCATGACCTGCCTTTACCCACCTTTACCCACCTTTACCCACCGTTACACGCCTTTACCCACCTTTACCCACCTTTACCCGCCTTTACCCGCTTTTACACGCCATTACCCGCTGTTACCCGCCGCTACCCCCCTTTACCCACCGTTACACGCCTTTACCTGCCTTTACCTGCCTTTACCCGCCATTTCCCGCCATGACCTGCCTTTACCCACCTTTACCCACCTTTACCCACCGTTACACGCCTTTACCAACCTTTACCCACCTTTACCCACCTTTACCCGCCTTTACCCGCTTTTACACGCCATTACCCTAGGCTGCGGTGGCTTCACGGTGGTGCAGTGGTTAGCACTGTAACCTCACAGCAAGCAGGTCATGGGTTCGAATCCAGCTTGGGGCCCTTCTTTATGGGGGCGGCAGTAGCTCAGTCTGTAGGGAGTTGGCTTGGGAACCGGAGGGTCACCGGTTCAAGTCCCGACATGGACCAAAAACTGAGTGTGAACTGGTAGCTGGAGAGGTGCCAGTTTACCTCTTGGGCACTGCCGAGGTGCCCCTGAGCAAGGCACCAAACCCCCAACTGCTCGGGGCGCTTGTCTGGAGCAGCCCCCCCACTCTGACATCTCTCCATTACTGCATGTGTGTGTGTGTTTGTGTGCATGTACCATGTATAAGTTAAACAGAGTGTAAATTGAATTTCCCCACTGTGGGACTAATAAAGGTAGATCTTCTTCTTCTTCTACCCGCTGTTACCTGCCGCTACCCCCCTTTACCCACCGTTACACGCCTTTACCTGCCTTTACCCGCCATTTCCCGCCATGACCTGCCTTTACCCACCTTTACCCACCTTTACCCACCGTTACACGCCTTTACCCGCCGTTACCCAACTTTACCCGCCATTACCCACATATACCCGCCGTTACCCAACTTTACCCGCCATTACCCACATATACCCGCCGTTACCCGCTGCTGCCCGCTGCTACCCGCTGCTACCCGCCGTTACCCGCCTTTACCCGCCTTTACCCGCCTTTACATGCAGTTACCCGCCTTTACCTGCCAGACACCACAAAATCAGTTATTACTAATGTCGCTGTTCATAACACCATGGGATTATTACCGGACGCTCTATGGAGAGAGAGATAGAGAGAGAGGGAAAGAGAGAGAGAGAGATAGAACGCTAGATCAAGATAGACAGAGAGATAGATAAATAGATAAAGAGATAGGGAGGGAGATAGATAGATAAACAGATAAATAGAGAGATAGATAAATAGGTAGAGCAAGATAAATATATAGATAGAGCGATAGATAGATAAAGAGAAAGATCTTCTTTCCTTGTTTCCTTCTCTCTCTCTTTGTTTACTCCCCTCCCCTCCCTCCTTGTTTACTCCCCTCCGTCCTTGTTTCCTTCCCTATCTCGTATCCTTCTCCTGGTCCTGTGATGTGGGTGGAGTCGTGTTGGACCACCACGTCAGTCAGCATCATGTTATCCCAGAGAAAAAATGGCTGTGAGGATCCTCTGTTGGCTGTTTTGCTGTTAATCCTCCGGCACTGATCCCCGTCAGCCCTCTCAGACCTCGATCACTGCAGCATGTAGCGGAGCAGAACCTTTACAGGGGTCAAGGAAAACCGGGGATTTCTTATAATTCAAAAGCAGCTGGTTGTGAAGGAGGAGGAGGAGGGAAGGAGGTAAACCCCCTGGTTTCTGGAGGTGTCAATCAACTGTCAGAACTACTCTGAAGTTTCACAGCAAAACTACTACTACTCTCTGGTTTAACCCGAAGACGAGAAGTCGTCTCGGTGATACCGTTCTAATGCTGGTTGTTCTGGCTGCCCGGCACTCATTCCTGCACTGATAACACCTCCAAGCATTCCTGTAATATACCGTCAACACAGTAAAGTGATCTTCAGCACAGATTCTAGCTGGAAATGTTTGTTTAAAGCCGTCTGATAAAAAACATGTTCTGCTGAGTCCTCCAACCAATCAGAGCTGATCTGGAGCCTGATGTCACTGATCAGCTGCCAATCATTCTGAACTCTGATCAGATATGGATCAATATCCTGTCACTGTAATGTCTATTTCTCTCCTCAGTGTTCTCACAAACATCTTGTAGTTTCTGTTTAGCTGGAAAAGTTGAGAATGTTGAGGAAACACCAAGCACCGCCCACCAGCTGGAGCACAGCCAATAGGAATGCTCTCTCGCTCTCTGAACTGACCTGTGATTGGTCAGAGCCTCCCAGACTTGATGTTTTAAATCCTGAAACAGCCATGAGGAGGAGCAGAAGTCTAGTTTTCTGTCAGAGCTCTTGAATCACCATATGTTGAAGGTTATTATGGGATGTTTGCCCAGTGATGCCAGAAAATATTCGGCCTACTGCAGCTTTAAAAATCGTGGAAAAGTGAAAAAGAAGAAGATCCAGTCCACTGGGACACGGTGAGGGTACACCATACCATCAAAACCTTAAGTCTGTTTTAACTAGTAATAAATATTCATTCATTCATTCATCGTCAACCGCTTATCCCGTTAGGGGTCGTGGGGGGGCTGGAGCCGATCCCAGCTGGCATTGGGTGAAGGCGGGTTCACTCTGGACAGGTCTCCAGTCCATCACAGGACACATAGAGACAGACAACCATTCACGCTCACATCCACACCTACGGGACATTTAGAGTGATCAATTAACCTAAATTGCATGTTTTTGGACGGTGGGAGGAAGCCGGAGTACCTGGAGAAAACCCACGCTTACACTGGGAGAACATACAAACTCCACACAGAAGAGTCCCAAGCCGGAATCGAACCTGCGACCCTCTTGCTGTGAGGCGACAGCGCTAACCACTGCACCACCGTGCAGCCCTAGTAATAAATATATATAAATAAAATATTAGTATCTAGAGGCTGCAAAGTAATAAAAGCAATCCAGTACTTTTCCTCGAGGATCTGAGAAACCTGATCCACGAGGATCCAGCTCCAGCAGACTGAGGTCATTGGTGCATGACGGCCTCTCTCCAATCCAAATGTGTCTCTTAAGAGGAAAGTGCTGCGTCTAGATAGGTACTCCAGTTTAGAAACAGAAAGCAGGCATGGCGAGGAAAAGGGCGGGAAGCAGCTCACAGCTAGATACAACGAGCGGCCAATCTCTTCGCGGTAAATGAATACTGCACATCTTCTGTTGGATGTCTCCTTGCTAATCCTTCAGCACTGATCGCTGCGAGACCCCGTTCAGACCTCAATCACTGCCGAATGCTGTGGCATTGAGGGGTCAAGGAGATGCCAACAGGAAATAGTGGTTTCTTATGATTTAAAAGCAGCCAGCAGCGAGCAAGTGCTGCGGTATCCTCAGGTGTCAATCATCTCCATCTGTCAATGCTGCATTCAGGAGTAATCTCTCACAGCAAAACAACTTCACAACAGATGGAAAAAACGGACTTCAGAGGAAAATATGTCCAGCTTTTTGAAGATGCTGCACAAAGAAGAAACTGCCAACTTCTATTATAATTGTACCCCAGCAGGAACACCTGAAGAGAGATGCTGATTTCTAGCATACGTACGGTCACAATAACCAGTAATATTCCCGCTAAGACATGCTGACTGCAGAGTACGAGCCTCAGTTTCACACGTAACAGCTTATCACCAAGAGCTGCAATTTAGAGCAGCTGAAAGCAATACTTCACCCACAAGATGAGGATTTCTACATCAGTCACTCACGTGAGGCACAGAGGCACCTTCAGCCTTCAGCAACAGTCTGCGACGGTAAACCCAGAGCCAGCTCCCTCTGAACCTCCTGATCCATTTACTGTCACTCCCAACCAGGACACGATCCACCATGTTCCATCGGAGAACCACGGCCTCCGACCAGGAGGTACTGACTCAACTAACGCCAGTGTTATTCGACGGTTATCAATAACTATTATTATTATTGTTATTATTATTATCAATAAAAACACAAGGTTTGGAAACACAAAGCTGTGTAATTTATAAAAATGTCCATAAAGTGAAGCTAACTTTGAGTTATTCTATAAATGGCATCTTTTATATTGTGTGTTTTTGAAATGTTTGCTAACAGACCTCTTAGATCAGTGAGTTCACTCCCATAAATCCCATCCAGGGATCAGATTAAACAGATATATCCTCTCTCTATATATATATATATATATATATATATACATATATATATAAAGATAGGATTGGTGCTGTGAAAGAACGCTGCAGCATTACATGCTGGAACAATGGACTGTATCCCAGAGGGCTTTATGTGCTAATGCAATGACTTAGCATGGAGCATTATGATTTACTGTCGGGTCAGAGGACGTCACACTAATGATGTGTTCAGATAATCTGTGCTGTGTGTTAATGTATGGACTGTATGTAGAAGACATGGAAGCCCTCCTGGGTCGTAAAGGGCACCAAGCAACATCAGCAGGAGCCAGAGGTCAGACCGGCAGAGGGGAGTTTTAAAAGTCATCTGATCCCTCAACACTTTCCTCAGAGGGAACCACGACCCCCCACAACACTCCACACACTGATTACCGCCGGCTGCTATACAGCTGAAGAGATCGCTTTAACAAGGGCTGGGCTAGGGAGAGATCAGGGACAATGGAAATTATAATTATAATCCTCATCTGCTCCAAAGATCATGTTACTGAAAGTGAGATTACTGTGTAAACTTGTATTTCTGTGGTCAAGAATAAACTTTAAAGATCAAGAAAATGTGAACAAATGAAAATGCTCCAAAAATAATAGAAATCTTACAATCCTGAACTCTCCTGCTTCGGCTGTGATCATCTCATTAAACATGCAGGGTTAGTCAATGGGGGGGGGTTGTAGTACCACCGTTTGGCCACTCCAACCATGTCGGCGCTCTTCTCAACGGCTCCTTCTACGCTAACGTAGAACAGACATCTCCCTAAATGCTACACACTGCTCCTTTAAGCCTCCACGATGTCTCATTTAGACAGAAAACCTGGTGTTTGTCTCTGAATCAGTCCAGTTCACGAGTCTCCCTAAGATCAGTACGCCTCTTCCTCATGACAGCATTCATGCAAATCTGGCCACTATTGACTGATAATCTAATAATCAGTAATCAATAATCTAATAATCTATCCGATTATGTGACTGGAATGTGTTCTTTTGCAATTAGAAATCCTCAGACTTACTCCACTTGTGTTCAAATACTCTTCAACCTTGGCTGCAGATTGTGTGCATGCATTCATTCCTGAATCGGTAGATTACGGAGCGTTCTGACCTATAGATATGGTCCACACGGCGGCGATCTTCATCATGGCTTTGGTTCTGGAGTTGAAGCGGCTGTGCTCTATGGGGTTGCGGATGGCAACGTATCGGTCCAGGGAGATAGCGCACAGGTGCATGATGGAGGCGGTGGAGAACAGCACGTCCAGGTAGATCCAGATGGGACACAGGGCGCTGGGCAGAGGCCAGGCGTAGTCTGGAGGATGGAGGAAGAGGAGAGGATGTTATAATGCTGACAGCCCTGATGTGGATCGGTCCAGTCTGTTCTGAGGCCTCGCTGAGGCTGAACGCCGGACTGTGAAGGATCAAGATGCCGGCTGACTAACTATCACTGCACCGCCAGCTCCCATGAGGACTCGGGTTCGGGACACGGTTTGATTACTGCATTTACAAGTTTTACTCTGACTGTCATGATGAAGGTCATCACATGAAGGTGTTTCTTTCTATAGAGTGAGATCTATAGAGTGAGATCTCGTCTCTGCTTCTGTGCACACGGATGTAAAAATAAGAAATATAAAAATACGAGAGGCAGCGTCTGGAGGTTTGTGTTCGCTGTGGAGGACGAGATGGAAGAGAAAGAAAAGGACAAAACAAAGAATGACCATGTGGACTAAAAGGCTGATTATAAAGATAAAGATTGATTTGACAGATTCATTTCACAACACTGCACCCACACGGTTAGTCGTTAAACCATCATTAAAACTGTGTAAATTATGGAGCACAGTCTGCAAGTGTTTTCCAATCGTCAACCGAGGACTTAACGTAGGTTTTTAAGAGGGATTAACGGATTCAGGCTGAAATCTCTGTTTATTTTAACATTAGAAGTGACGTCTGACCTTTGACCCAAACATAAAAACAAGTGAGCTTGTGAATGGGAGGTTGCCGGTTCGAGTCCCGTGACTGGCATGAGCTTCACCATGTCCTTGGCCAAACCGGTCAAACAGCGACGGGCGTCTGATAGCGACGCCCCGAGGCGCCCTTCAGACGCTCCAGGCTTTCAACCAACCGCCATCCGAGTCTTTATTAGATACTCAGTGTGACACAGTACAAAGAGCAAACAGCCGGCGCGACGGAGGGGTTGGACGAGTCAGACAACCAGGACCAGGACCAGAAGAATGATGTTCGTGTCCCGTCTGAAACCAAGTCAGCATTGACTCATTTTAACAAAGACTTGGTGCGTGAAGTCTTTACTAACACTAGTTACGTAACCAATGTAGTTATTTCATCGAACAAACATACATATTTTAACCCTTTCCTAAACCAAACTCAGTAGTGTTGTTGTCTAAACCTAACTCGGTAGTGTTGTTATCTAAACCTAACTCGGTAGTGTTGTTGTCTAAACCTAACTCGGTAGTGTTGTTGTCTAAACCTAACTCGGTAGTTTTGTTGTCTAAACCTAACTCAGTAGTGTTGTTGTCTAAACCTAACTCGGTAGTGTTGTTGTCTAAACCTAACTCAGTAGTGTTGTTGTCTAAACCTAACTCGGTAGTGTTGTTGTCTAAACCTAACTCGGTAGTGTTGTTGTCTAAACCTAACTCGGTAGTGTTGTTGTCTAAACCTAACTCTGTAGTGTTGTTATCTAAACCTAACTCGGTAGTGTTGTTGTCTAAACCTAACTCGGTAGTGTTGTTGTCTAAACCTAACTCAGTAGTGTTGTTGTCTAAACCTAACTCGGTAGTGTTGTTGTCTAAACCTAACTCGGTAGTGTTGTTGTCTAAACCTAACTCGGTAGTCTTGTTGTCTAAACCTAACTCGGTAGTCTTGTTGTCTAAACCTAACTCGGTAGTGTTGTTGTCTAAACCTAACTCGGTAGTGTTGTTGTCTAAACCTAACTCAGTAGTGTTGTTGTCTAAACCTAACTCGGTAGTGTTGTTGTCTAAACCTAACTCAGTAGTGTTGTTGTCTAAACCTAACTCGGTAGTCTTGTTGTCTAAACCTAACTCGGTAGTCTTGTTGTCTAAACCTAACTCGGTAGTGTTGTTGTCTAAACCTAACTCGGTAGTGTTGTTGTCTAAACCTAACTCAGTAGTGTTGTTGTCTAAACCTAACTCGGTAGTGTTGTTGTCTAAACCTAACTCAGTAGTGTTGTTGTCTAAACCTAACTCGGTAGTGTTGTTGTCTAAACCTAACTCGGTAGTTTTGTTGTCTAAACCTAACTCGGTAGTGTTGTTGTCTAAACCTAACTCGGTAGTGTTGTTGTCTAAACCTAACTCGGTAGTTTTGTTGTCTAAACCTAACTCGGTAGTGTTGTTGTCTAAACCTAACTCAGTAGTGTTGTTGTCTAAACCTAACTCAGTAGTGTTGTTGTCTAAACCTAACTCGGTAGTTTTGTTGTCTAAACCTAACTCAGTAGTGTTGTTGTCTAAACCTAACTCGGTAGTTTTGTTGTCTAAACCTAACTCGGTAGTGTTGTTGTCTAAACCTAACTCAGTAGTGTTGTTGTCTAAACCTAACTCGGTAGTGTTGTTGTCTAAACCTAACTCAGTAGTGTTGTTGTCTAAACCTAACTCGGTAGTGTTGTTGTCTAAACCTAACTCAGTAGTGTTGTTGTCTAAACCTAACTCGGTAGTGTTGTTGTCTAAACCTAACTCAGTAGTAGTGTTAATTTGTGCCAGAGTGAAACGTGCTCACTGGCTGTAAGCTAACAGGAATCTGACATCAGATCACCGGTTTCTGTGATGCTCTGCCGACTGCTGAAACCAAAGGGTGACATCCCTCTCTTTCTTCCTCTTCCCCCCCTCCTTACCTTAACATTAACCCTTCCCTTTAACTCAACATTAACACATTACCTTAACATTAACCCTTCCATTTAATTCAACATTAACACATTACCTTAACATTAACCCTTCCACTTAACTCAACATTAACACATTACCTTAACATTAACCCTTCCCTTTAACTCAACATTAACACATTACCTTAACATTAACCCTTCCATTTAACTCAACATTAACACATTACCTTAACATTAACCCTTCCATTTAATTCAACATTAACACATTACTTTAACATTAACCCTTCCATTTAACTCAACATTAACCCTTACATTTAACTCAACATTAACACATTAACTTAACATTAACCCTTCCATTTAACTCAACATGAACACATTACCTTAACATTAACCCTTCCATTTAACTCAACATTAACACATTAACTTAACATTAACCCTTCCATTTAACTCAACATGAACACATTACCTTAACATTAACCCTTGCATTTAACTCAACATTAACACATTTAACTTAACCTTTTCATTTAACTCAACATTAACACATTGACCTTAACATTAACCCTTCCATTTAACTCAACATTAACACATTTACCTTAACATTAACCCTTCCATTTAACTCAACATTAACACATTAACTTAACATTAACCCTTCCATTTAACTCAACATTAACACATTACCTTAACATTAACCCTTCCATTTAACGTAACATTAACACATTACCTTAACATTAACCCATCCATTTAACTCAACATTAACACATTACCTTAACATTAACCCTTCCATTTAAGTTAACATTAACACATTACCTTAACATTAACCCTTCCATTTAACTCAACATTAACCCGTCAATTTAACTCAACATTAACACATTACCTTAACATTACCCTTCCATTTAACTTAACATTAACCCGTCCATTTAACTCAACATTAACACATATACCTTAACATTAACACTTCCATTTAACTCAACATTAACACATTACCTTAACATTAACCCTTCCATTTAACTCAACATTAACACAACGACCTTAACATTAACCCTTCCATTTAACTCAACATTAACACATTACCTTAACATTAACCGTTCCATTTAACCCAACATTAACACATTTACCTTAACATTAACCCTTCCATTTAAGTCAACATTAACACATTACCTTAATATTAACCGTTCCATTTAACCCAACATGAACACATTTACCTTAACATTAACCCTTCCATTTAAGTCAACATTAACACATTACCTTAACATTAACCCTTCCATTTAACTCAACATTAACCCTTCCATTTAACTCAACATTAACACATTACCTTAACAATAACCCTTCCATTTAACTCAACATTAACACATTACCTTAACATTAACCCTTCCATTTAACTCAACATTAACCCTTCCATTTAACTCATCATTAACACATTACCTTAACATTAACCCTTCCATTTAACTCAAAATTAACACATTTACCTTAACATTAACCCTTCCATTTAACTCAACATTAACACATTACCTTAACATTAACCCTTCCATTTAACTCAACATTAACACATTACCTTAACATTAACCCTTCCATTTAACTCAACATTAACACATTACCTTAACATTAACCCTTCCATTTAACTCAACATTAACACATTACCTTAACATTAACCCTTCCATTTAACTCAACATTAACACATTACCTTAACAATAACCCTTCCATTTAACTCAACATTAACACATTACCTTAACATTAACCCTTCCATTTAACCCAACATTAACACATTACCTTAACATTAACCCTTCCATTTAACTCAACATTAACACATTACCTTAACATTAACCCTTCCATTTAACTCAACATTAACACATTACCTGAACATTAACCCTTCCATTTAACGCAACATTAACCCTTCCATTTAACTCAACATTAATACATTTAACTTAACATTAACCCTTCCATTTAACTCAACATTAACACATTACCTTAATATTAACCCTTCCATTTAACTCAACATTAACACATTTAACTTAACCCTTCCATTTAACTCAACATTAACACATTGACCTTAACATTAACCCTTCCATTTAACTCAACATTACCTTAACATTAACCCTTCCATTTAACTCAACATTAACACATTAACTTAACATTAACCCTTCCATTTAACCCAACATTAACACATTACCTTAACATTAACCCTTCCATTTAACTCAACATTAACCCTTCCATTCAACTCAACATTAACACATTACCTTAACATTAACCCTTCCATTTAACTCAACATTAACACATTACCTTAACATTAACCCTTCCATTTAACTCAACATTAACCCTTCCATTTAACTCATCATTAACACATTACCTTAACATTAACCCTTCCATTTAACTCAACATTACCTTGACATAAACCCTTCCATTTAACTCAACATTAACACATTACCTTAACATTAACCCTTCCATTTAACTCAACATTAACACAACGACCTTAACATTAACCCTTCCATTTAACTCAAAATTAACACATTTACCTTAACATTAACCCTTCCATTTAACTCAACATTAACACATTACCTTAACATTAACCCTTCCATTTAACTCAACATTAACACATTACCTTAACAATAACCCTTCCATTTAACTCAACATTAACACATTACCTTAACATTAACCCTTCCATTTAACTCAACATTAACACATTACCTTAACATTAACCCTTCCATTTAACTCAACATTAACACATTACCTTAACAACAACCCTTCCATTTAACTCAACATTAACACATTACCTTAACATTAACCCTTCCATTTAACCCAACATTAACACATTACCTTAACATTAACCCTTCCATTTAACTCAACATTAACCCTTCCATTTAACTCAACATTAACACATTACCTTAACATTAACCCTTCCATTTAACTCAACATTAACACATTACCTTAACATTAACCCTTCCATTTAACTCAACATTAACCCTTCCATTTAACTCAACATTAATACATTTAACTTAACATTAACCCTTCCATTTAACTCAACATTAACACATTTATCTTAACATTAACCCTTCCATTTAACTCAACATTACCTTAACATTAACCCTTCCATTTAACTCAACATTAACACATTAACTTAACATTAACCCTTCCATTTAACTCAACATTAACACATTGACCTTAACATTAACCCTTCCATTTAACTCAACATTAACACATTACCTTAACATTAACCCTTCCATTTAACTCAACATTAACACATTTACCTTAACATTAACCCTTCTATTTAACTCAACATTACCTTAACATTAACCCTTCCATTTAAATCAACATTAACACATTAACTTAACATTAACCCTTCCATTTAACTCAACATTAACACATTGACCTCAACATTAACCCTTCCATTTAACTCAACATTAACACATTTATCTTAACATTAACCCTTCCATTTAACTCAACATTACCTTAACATTAACCCTTCCATTTAACTCAACATTAACACATTACCTTAAAATTAACCCTTCCATTTAACTCAACTTTAACACATTGACCTCAACATTAACCCTTTCATTTAACTCAACATTAACACATTAACTCAACCCTTCCATTTAACTCAACATTACCTTAACATTAACCCTTCCATTTAACTCAACATTAACACATTACCTTAACATTAACCCTTCCATTTAACTCAACATTAACACATTGACCTCAACATTAACCCTTTCATTTAACTCAACATTAACACATTAACTTAACCCTTCCATTTAACTCAACATTACCTTAACATTAACCCTTCCATTTAACTCAACATTAACACATTGACCTCAACATTAACCCTTCCATTTAACTCAACATTAACACATTGACCTCAACATTAACCCTTCCATTTAACTCAACATTAACACATTGACCTCAACATTAACCCTTCCATTTAACTCAACATTAACACATTACCTTAACATTAACCCTTCCATTTAACTCAACATTAACACATTGACCTCAACATTAACCCTTCCATTTAACTCAACATTAACACATTGACCTCAACATTAACCCTTCCATTTAACTCAACATTAACACATTGACCTCAACATTAACCCTTCCATTTAACTCAACATTAACACATTTATCTTAACATTAACCCTTCCATTTAACTCAACATTACCTTAACATTAACCCTTCCATTTAACTCAACATTAACACATTACCTTAAAATTAACCCTTCCATTTAACTCAACTTTAACACATTGACCTCAACATTAACCCTTTCATTTAACTCAACATTAACACATTAACTCAACCCTTCCATTTAACTCAACATTACCTTAACATTAACCCTTCCATTTAACTCAACATTAACACATTACCTTAACATTAACCCTTCCATTTAACTCAACATTAACACATTGACCTCAACATTAACCCTTTAATTTAACTCAACATTAACACATTAACGTAACCCTTCCATTTAACTCAACATTACCTTAACATTAACCCTTCCATTTAACTCAACATTAACACATTGACCTCAACATTAACCCTTCCATTTAACTCAACATTAACACATTGACCTCAACATTAACCCTTCCATTTAACTCAACATTAACACACTGACCTCAACATTAACCCTTCCATTTAACTCAACATTAACACATTGACCTCAACATTAACCCTTCCATTTAACTCAACATTAACACATTGACCTCAACATTAACCCTTCCATTTAACTCAACATTAACACATTACCTTAACATTAACCCTTCCATTTAACTCAACATTAACACATTGACCTCAACATTAACCCTTCCATTTAACTCAACATTACCTTAACATTAACCCTTCCATTTAACTCAACATTAACACATTGACCTCAACATTAACCCTTCCATTTAACTCAACATTAACACATTGACCTCAACATTAACCCTTCCATTTAACTCAACATTAACACATTGACCTCAACATTAACCCTTCCATTTAACTCAACATTAACACATTGACCTCAACATTAACCCTTCCATTTAACTCAACATTAACACATTGACCTCAACATTAACCCTTCCATTTAACTCAACATTAACACATTGACCTCAATATTAACCCTTCCATTTAACTCAACATTAACACATTGACCTCAACATTAACCCTTCCATTTAACTCAACATTAACACATTGACCTCAACATTAACCCTTCCATTTAACTCAACATTAACACATTGACCTCAATATTAACCCTTCCATTTAACTCAACATTAACACATTGACCTCAACATTAACCCTTCCCTCTCCTCCTGTTAAAGTCCTCCATCTTTAGTATCTCAGCCAGCAGCCCCTCGGCTGTCCTCTCCTTCTCATCTCCAGACAGCTTTCTGGATCTTTCTGCAGGTTTTGTCTCAAAGTGACGTTCTAGTTGTTTCTTTGAATTCAGACACGTTTGTTGTAAACTAAGCTCACAGCTTTACTGCCAACCTCCATGAAAAAGTACTGATCAGTCCATGACTCATTATATATATATATATATCTATATATATATATACACATATATACATATACATGTATATATATATATATATATATATATATACATGTATATGTATATACGTGTATATATATATATATATATACATGTATATGTATATATGTGTATATATATTTTGATATATACACACACACACACACACGCACACACACACACACACACACACACACACATTGGATGTGAGCTGGACAGTCTGGAGGTGGTGGCAGAGGGGAGGACCAGGAGGAGAACCCCTCCCACCCCCTCTATATACAGTTGTGTTCAAAATTATTCAACCCCCACAGTAGAGAAGTGTTTTTGCAAGTTTGACATTTATTTTTCATCTTGTTTATAATCACATTAAATAATGACATGTCAAATAGACAAATACAACTGAAATTACAAAAATATTTTTTGGAATATTCCAATTAATGGCCTTTCTGTGATTACCTCATTGACAAAATTCTTGAACCCCCCTAGTCCACCACTCTGAAGAACAGAGGTTTCCATCAGGTGTTGTCAAACAGCTGATGGAAACACCTGTAGATGTGAACGAACCCTAATGAGCAGCAATTAAGCAGATTTCAAAGGACTGTGACACATGGCTCTTCTTGGCAGTTAATGACATCTTTGCAACATGGTGAAGTCCAAGGAATGGTCAAAAAAGTTCAGAGAGGAGGAGCAAGGATATGGATATAAAAAGATGGCAAAGAGGCTAAACATTTCTAGAGACACAACTGGGAGCATAGTCCTCAAGTTTAAAGCTAAAGGCACAGTGGAAACGCTACCTGGGCGTGGTAGAAAGAGGTTACTGTCTGCTACTGCTGTGCGATACCTGAGGCGAAAGGTGGAGAAAAATCCCCGGTGACAGCTGAGGAACTACGACAGGACATGTCAAAGGGAGGTATTCAGGTTTCTGCCCAGACAATAAGACGCACACTGCCAAATGATGGCTTCCATGCAAGAACTCCCAGACGCACAAGAAGAGTCGACTCCAGTAGGCCAGAAACCATGTGGACAAACCACAGAGGTTCTGGGATACTGTTCTCTGGAGTGATGAGACCAAACTGGAGCTTTTTGGGCCAATGGATCAACGGTAGGTGTGGAGGAGAAAGAATGATGCCTATAAAGAAAAGACCACCCTGCCTACTGTGAAGCACGGTGGGGGGTCAGTCATGCTCTGGGGTTGGTTTGCTTCTTCAGGTTCAGGGAATCTTCAGCGTGTGCAGGTATTATGAATTCAGTTCACTACCAGGACATCTTGGATGCAAATGTCATGCAGTCAGTGACAAAGCTGAGGCTTGGGAGACGTTGGACCTTCCAACAGGACAATGATCCTAAGCATACCTCAAAATCTACCACAGCTTGGTTGCAAAAGAAGGGCTGGAAGATTCTGGAGTGGCCATCGCAACCACCAGACTTAAATCCCACTGATCTCTGGTGGGACTTGAAGAAGGCAGTTGCAGCACACAAGCCAAAAAATGTGAATGAACTGGAGGCCTTTGGCCATGAGGGACAAAGATACCTGTGGATCACTGCAAGAAACTTGTGTCAAACTATGCTTCACGTCTAAAGGATGTTATTGTTGCAAAAGGATGTTGTACTAAGTACTAAAGTTGTACATACCTGAGGGGTTGAATCATTTTGTCAATGAGGTAATCACAGAAAGGCCATTAATTGGAATATTACAAACATTTTTGTTGTAATTTCAGTTGTATTTGTCTATTTGACATGTCATTATTTAATGTGATTAGAAACAAGATGAAAAATAAATGTCAAACTTGTAAAAACACTTATCTACTGTGGGGGTTGAATAATTTTGAACTCAACTGAACCAAGGTCTGAACCAGAACCAAGGTCTGACCCAGAACCAAGGTCTGACCCAGAACCAACGTCTGAACCAGAACCAAGGTCTGAACCAGAACCAAGGTCTGACCCAGAACCAACGTCTGAACCAGAACCAAGGTCTGACCCCCATGTGACTCTGATCATCTGCTCCGTATTTATTCCGGGACCAAATGTATATAATTACATATAATTATATAATTACATATATATATGCTCTGCATATAGAATACTCACCACCTGCTGCACTTTACTGATTACTGTTACTGATTTATTTTATTGTCAATTCCCTTCATTGCACCTTCTCTTTTAATTTTTACTATATTGTATTTATCTGTACTGTTGTTGCTGCTGCTATGACCCCGAATTTCCCTCCAGGGATTAATAAAGGTTTATCTTATCTTATCTTATCTTATATATATACATAAAAGCTGTCTCTCTGAGAGTCTTTCTGCACCTGCAGCTATTTATCTACAAAGAGGATGAGACCTGCAGGCTAACACACACACACACACACACACACACACACACACACACACACACACACACTCTGAGTTTCACCTGTGATTTGCAGGATGGCTGTACGTATGAGGGATGTGTTGTGTGCTGCTGACTGAGTGGGAGGCAGCTTGCATAACTTTCCAGAGGTCAAACACTTGTTAGGGGCACTGCATGACACACACTCACACACACACACGCACACACACACACAGCGGACTTGTGGGTGTGTTGGATGTCCAGAGAGAGACTGAGGGCAGCAGCTCTACACCGATGGTGAAATACATGGAGAGTCTTTAATCAGACGTATTCAGTTTGTTCTGAGGCAGAACGCAGACTGCAGGTTAACTGATGACTCTACATGTCCTGTAGGTGTGAACGGTGTCTGTCTCTACGTGTCCTCTGATGGACTGGAGACCTGTCCAGGTGAACCCACCTTCACCCAGTACCAGCTGGGATCGGCTCCAGACCCCGACACCCTAACGGGATAAAAGGTTGCAGATGAATGGATGGATTTTGTAAATTTTGTCATTTCTGTTTGAATAAAAAGGAAAATCCTTGAAGTCTGATCTTTCATCTCTCACTAGACACTGATAGCAAAGGAAAGTACAACATTATTGAGTATCGACATCGTCGCGGCAACATCCCGTACTCGTTGGTAACTGGAGATAGCAACTATTGTTGGGAGACTGGACGAATATATTGGCTACTGACGGCTGGTTGAGCACATTTTGTTGGGCGATGTTTGTCATTTTATTTTGCTAATTTGATGATCTGCCTCTGAAGAACAAGAGTTTCATTTTGTCCCTGTTTGAATGAGGGTCGCTGTCAGCTGCTGCACCACTAAAATAGCTGAGAGTAGCTGGTGAGGAGGGAGGATGAGCCCCACGCCACACAAAGCATCCGCCGGGTTACAGCACTGGAACATATCGGCCAATCCTAACAGCTACGATAAGATAAGATAAGATAAGATGAACCTTTATTATTCCTCGGAGGGAAATTCAGGTGTCATAGCAGCAGCAACAACAGTACAGATGAATTATAATATAAGTAAAAGAGAAGGTGCAATGAAGGAAATGGCAATAAAATAAATGAGATAAGTAAAACAGTAATCAGTAAAGTGCAGCAGATGGTGAGTATTCTATATGCAGAGCATATATATATGTAATTATATAATTATATGTAATTATATACATTTGGTCCAGGAATAAATATGGAGCAGATGATCAGAGTCACATGGGGGACAGACCTTGGTTCTGGTTCAGACCTTGGTTCTGGAGCCTGATGGCCACCAACAGAAAGGACCGACCCAGACGGTTTGTAGTGGGCCGAGGGGGGATCGGTCTCTCTGACGGAGGCCTCATGTCCTCCGGAGATGGTAACCAGAGATGGTCACCAGCGACAGACAGAATTGCCCCGTTATCAGGAACCAATCTAAATGCCGATGGCCTCATTATTCTACAGCCATTACACTGTGCAACCAACACTTACTAAAAAGCTGGTCTCTAAATGAGTCCATGCTGGTCTCGTGTGTTTGAGGGTAAAGCAGCAGCAAGCCGTGGATCAGAACAATGTTCAGTTTACTGCTCGGTTTCAGCTAAATGACCTCTCAGTCGCGGCGTTTCATACTACAGTCCTTCCTGTTCATTAAAGCTAACATGACACCTCTCATATTAAGCAGCAGTCTGTGGGAAGAAGCCGAGCGTCAGTGTGTTTTCTGGTTTCTGATCGGGAGTTCCCAGTTTGGTCCCAACACAGAGCGATAAGTCGACCTTGAAGGCGTCCTAACTGAGTCTAGAAGATCTCTTTCTATCCCATTTTCTTCATCACTTATCCATCCTGCCCTCCGTCTTCTGATCCTGTATATTCAGAATTCATAGGTTTTTATTTACCTCATGTTTGGTGGTTCAGTTTAAGGTGAGATATATTCTGTCACACGGCTGCAAACAACAGCGATTTCTTCACTTTCTATAAACTAAAAAAAAAAGCATTAAGTCAGTGTTTGGTGGATTACGTCTCTGTTGGTCCAGTGTTGACTGTCGTTGTATCTGACCTGGTTGGAAGCCTGTTTTCACAGTGACGTCCAGCCACATTGTCAATGAGTGGGTTAGCGTGTAAGGAGAGTTAAGACATTGTCTTCGTGGTAAAACTGCTGTTCCAGACACTGTGTGATTACAGGAGTCTGCTGTTGATGCAGGGTTCGTAGCGAGTTAGTGGTTGTATGATCTGCTGCAGCCAAACAGACATTTTCCACCATTTAGACCCAACACGAGACAGTGAGGTCATGTGACTGTTCAGTTCATGTGTGAACAAGAGAAACGAAATACCCCATACCCCATAATACCCCATAATACCCCATAATACCCCATACCCCATAATACCCCATAATACCCCATAATACCCCATACCCCATAATACCCCATAATACCCATACCCCATAATACCCCATAATACCCCATAATACCCATACCCCATAATACCCCATAATACCCCATACCCCATAATACCCCATAATACCCCATACCCCATAATACCCCATAATACCCCATAATACCCCATAATACCCATACCCCATTATACCCCATACCCCATAATACCCCATGATACCCCATAATACCCCATACCCCATAATACCCCATAATACCCCATACCCCATAATACCCCATAATACCCCATAATACCCATACTCCATACCCCATAATACCCATACCCCATAATACCCCATACCCCATAATACCCCATAATACCCCATACCCCATAATACCCCATAATACCCCATAATACCCATACTCCATACCCCATAATACCCCATAATACCCCATAATACCCATACTCCATACCCCATAATACCCATACCCCATAATACCCCATAATACCCCATAATACCCCATAATACCCATACTCCATACCCCATAATACCCCATACCCCATAATACCCCATAATATCCCATACCCCATACCCCATAATACCCCATAATACCCCATACCCCATAATACCCCATAATACCCCATAATACCCCATAATACCCCATAATACCCCATAATACCCATACTCCATACCCCATAATACCCCATACCCCATAATACCCCATAATACCCCATACCCCATAATACCCCATACCCCATAATACCCCATAATACCCCATAATACCCCATACCCCATAATACCCCATAATACCCCATAATACCCCATACCCCATAATACCCCATACCCCATAATACCCCATAATACCCCATAATACCCCATAATACCCCATACCCCATAATACCCCATAATACCCATACCCCATAATACCCCATACCCCATAATACCCCATAATACCCCATAATACCCCATACTCCATACCCCATAATACCCCATAATACCCCATACCCCATAATACCCCATAATACCCCATACCCCATAATACCCCATAATACCCCATAATACCCCATACCCCATAATACCCCATAATACCCCATACCCCATAATACCCCATACCCCATAATACCCCATACCCCATAATACCCCATAATACCCCATAATACCCCATAATACCCATACTCCATACCCCATAATACCCCATACCCCATAATACCCCATACCCCATACCCCATAATACCCCATAATACCCCATACCCCATAATACCCCATAATACCCATACCCCATAATACCCCATACCCCATAATACCCCATAATACCCATACTCCATACCCCATAATACCCCATACCCCATAATACCCCATACCCCATAATACCCCATACCCCATAATACCCCATAATACCCCATACCCCATAATACCCCATAATACCCCATACCCCATAATACCCCATAATACCCCATAATACCCCATACCCCATAATACCCCATAATACCCCATACCCCATAATACCCCATAATACCCCATAATACCCATACTCCATACCCCATAATACCCCATACCCCATAATACCCCATACCCCATAATACCCCATAATACCCCATACCCCATAATACCCCATAATACCCCATAATACCCCATAATACCCCATAATACCCATACCCCATAATACCCCATACCCCATAATACCCCATAATACCCCATACCCCATAATACCCCATACCCCATAATACCCCATAATACCCATACTCCATACCCCATAATACCCCATACCCCATAATACCCCATACCCCATAATACCCCATAATACCCCATACCCCATAATACCCCATAATACCCCATAATACCCCATACCCCATAATACCCCATACCCCATAATACCCCATAATACCCCATACCCCATAATACCCCATACCCCATACCCCATAATACCCCATAATACCCCATAATACCCCATACCCCATACCCCATAATACCCCATAATACCCCATACCCCATAATACCCCATACCCCATAATACCCCATAATACCCCATACCCCATAATACCCCATACCCCATAATACCCCATAATACCCCATACCCCATAATACCCCATAATACCCCATAATACCCCATACCCCATAATACCCCATAATACCCCATACCCCATAATACCCCATAATACCCCATACCCCGAGTCGTGCTCGCTGTTATTTTCATTGTAGTTATGGTTTGAGCTCAGCTGAGGTCGACGAGCATTTCTACAGATTTACTGGACAAGCGTGATTTGATCAGGATGATTACAGTCATTTTGTCATCGTTGTCTTACTGTGGGCCATTACAAACAGCCAGCCAGCGTGAGTGCTGGCTATTTTACAAGCTGACACTCCATCAGTTGTATTTAGTCATCATCATCATCATCATCATCATCATCATCGTCATCATCATCATCATCATCATCATCATCGTCATCATCATCATCGTCATCATCCTGGCAGCTTCTATAAATAAAGTCAAACATTTGTCAGAAGCTGTGTGACAGCAGACAGAAGTATGTTGAGATAAAAAGTCACTAAATTACCATCCACATTATATTTTACCATCATCATCATCATTGTCATCATCATCATTGTCATCGTCATCATCATCATCATCGTCACCATCGTCGTCGCCATGTTAAGTGCTGTGAGAACACAGTGTGACATGCGTGTGTGTTTATTGTGGTCCATCAGTCAGCTGTGGGATCGATGCAGTCCGGTACCGGTCTGATGGTTCACACTGCAGGTACAGATCCAGGTTCTGGGTGTGCACGTTTACAGGGGACCAGACTTCTTCTATAGGTTTATATATGACTGATCCCCTGTCTGTTCGTCTATCAGTGAAACACACAAAGAGAAAAGACGTTTCCTTGCCGTTTGTGTGAAACATTGATTAGGCAGCGAGCAGTGTGTCCACTGGCCGAACTCAGCCCAGGAAGCACCAATCAGCCGTCCCTGTCCTGGTCAGTGGTCCGGAAGGGTTCTGGCCACAAAGCAGACATGAATATAACAGACTTGGCCCAGATGTGATGACGATACCGAGGAAGGCAGAAATGAATGAAGACCGAACAAAGATGTTTGTTTGAGTGGAGCCACAGCGAGTTAAACACTGACGAGTCAGTTTCCCAGGATGCCTTGTGACTTGTCATTTATCCATTATCATCCATTCTCAGCCTGATATAGTCAGTAAATGCTGAAAGACCAGCAGCCAAGGTGACTGCAGCTCTGTGCTGAACTGCTGTTTACTAGTGAAATACAGGTCAGAACCGGGCCGACCGGACCGCTCGTCCAGACATCTGCACATTCAACACTGCTCTTCCTTGTTCCTGAGTAATATAATATAACACCGACGTTTGGGTTTTTGCTTTAATTTGAATGACCAAGAACATTTCTCTTTGTATAAATTTGGCTGTGGCTCAGGGTAGAGCGGGTCGGAAGGTCGGTGGTTCGATCCCCGGCTGCTCCGGTCACGTGTCGAAGGCATCGCCATCAGTGTGTGAATGAGATGAATGAGTAGATTAGATGCTGATGTGCAGAGCACCTGGCAGCTTCATCAGCGTATGAATGTGTGTGAACAAGTGAATGTGACATGTAAGAGCTTCGAGTGGTCAGAGGACTAGAAAAGGGCTGTTCAAATGCAGGTCCATTTACCATTTACCATTCATTTATGACCATGATTGAGCTTTTTATTAGCTTTACATTAGCCTGAACTTGAGTCTCTCAGCTCCAACTCCATTCTCACATCTCAAGCTGCTAATCGGACGCTAGACTGTAACTGGCCCGGATATCCACCGGTTATACCAGAACCCCACAGATGTCGACGTCAGACCGATAGTCAGTGGGTCCAGAGATGGGTGGAGCTAAAACTAACAACAAACTAGAGCTAAAAGGAGGATGAACACTGAACTCCCAAGGTGGAGAGACGCATGACGTTGTTGGATGTGTATAAAGGCACATCTGGCACATCTGTGAGTGTGTGTTTGCTAACAGGTTTTCCACAACTACTTTCTATGGTGACCATACAGTATGTCAGATGTTGAGTCTGTTCCTCTGCTCAAAAGGAGCCAAAAAAATCACCTGAATGTTGTGAGACATGAGCGAACTTTAAACTTTAAAGTAGTTTTGACCTGATGTGGGTATTGACGAGGATTAGTAAAGGCCAGCTTGTGGTCTCCCCTCCTATCAGCTCCTCTGTGATGCTGACATTTACAGGTACATGTGAAATGTACTTTTGCTTTTAATGCAGACCGGACCGAAATGCTACAGGAACACAGCCTCTCTTTAATCTACTGTTTTTACTCAACATTAGAAAATAAATTCAACAGACAGCCTACCATATAACATCCTGACATCCTATTAAGCTAATGTGGGCGTTGGTGCAGAATCCTGGCAGGCGTAATGTAAGCAAGAACAGCAGCTGATGGCTGGTATGATACTGCAATTACCAGCCGGCTCCCTCTGGCTCTTCATTCACTTGCTATATAACAGTGAGAGATGTCTCAGAGAAGTAATAATCATTTCAACAATTGCACTGAAAACTGTTTTCTAATAACGTGGGGCGCATGCCACAGTGTGCCGGCAGCAGCTGGTGAGTGGGTGGGTGACCGAGATCAGGGGGGATGTGCTCAGGAGATTGTTTAAGATGAGATTTACAGGGATGAATCGGTCTCTTCATGATTACAGCAAGGAGCTGCATTTAAAGATCAGCAAGATCAGCATTTAAAAGCACTTAGAGCGTGTCGGAGCGTCTCTTTTATTATTGTGTTGACTGTTAGCCAATCAGATAACTGGTGTGCTCCTGATTGAATCGGCGGTTATCAGCCTTATAAATGGCTCAGAAGGGGCCTGATACACCTACTAGAAGGCTGTTAGCATCTATTCACATGGTTGATCACTGATACAAATACAAGACGACAACGCCAACCTCTCGTGGCAGCAGTGGATGGAGGTTCATTTTTATTGATACCATTTTTGAGATGCTGATACTGCTATCGATACTTTTCTGTTACTTGGTGGAAAGATAAGATGAGACTCCGGAGTCAAACTCAGTTTGATCCCGGGCCACTTCAGCATTATGGTTGCCCTTAAAGGATCGGTTGGAACTGTGAGTCTATCTAAATATATTTACTCTTAACTGTTTTAGTAATAATAATTTATTTATGAACTAGTTATGAAAACAGAAGTCTAGGAAAAAATAATTGCAATCAGAAATATTGTACAAAGTAATAAAAACACATGCTTGTTCATCAATATATCTGCAGCGCGTAGACACAAAAATACTGTATGTGGACACACACTCACATTTATATGTGTTATAACATAAATCCATGAATTTTAGATAAGATAAGATAAGATGAACCTTTATTAATCCCCGGAGGGAAATTCGGGTGTCATAGCAGCAGCAACAACAGTATGAGATTTTATGAGATTCAGAGATCATTACTCATCAAAGATCAAAATAATTAATAAAGGTCTTTTTTCTACCATCACACAAATATTATCAAACCCAGTTTATTCCATTGACTTAGTTTAACTTTGTGGTGGGAGTTGAGAGGGGCAGAACTCTAGTCCAACAGATCAATGAGCTGTGATCTAACGTTCAGTCTGTGGCGTATAAACTGTTATATATAAACTTTGTGGTGGGAGTTGAGAGGGGCAGAACTCTAGTCCAACAGATCAATGTGCTCTGATCTAACGTTCAGTCTGTGGCGTATAAACTGTTATATATAAACTTTGTGGTGGGAGTTGAGAGGGGCAGAACTCTAGTCCAACAGATCAATGTGCTCTGATCTAACGTTCAGTCTGTGGCGTATAAACTGTTATATATAAACTTTGTGGTGGGAGTTGAGAGGGGCAGAACTCTAGTCCAACAGATCAATGTGCTCTGATCTAACGTTCAGTCTGTGGCGTATAAACTGTTATATATAAACTTTGTGGTGGGAGTTGAGAGGGGCAGAACTCTAGTCCAACAGATCAATGAGCTCTGATCTAACGTTCAGTCTGTGGCGTATAAACTGTTATATATAAACTTTGTGGTGGGAGTTGAGAGGGGCAGAACTCTAGTCCAACAGATCAATGAGCTCTGATCTAACGTTCAGTCTGTGGCGTATAAACTGTTATATATAAACTTTGTGGTGGGAGTTGAGAGGGGCAGAACTCTAGTCCAGCAGATCAATGAGCTCTGATCTAACGTTCAGTCTGTGGCGTATAAACTGTTATATATAAACTTTGTGGTGGGAGTTGAGAGGGGCAGAACTCTAGTCCAACAGATCAATGTGCTCTGATCTAACGTTCAGTCTGTGGCGTATAAACTGTTATATATAAACTTTGTGGTGGGAGTTGAGAGGGGCAGAACTCTAGTCCAACAGATCAATGTGCTCTGATCTAACGTTCAGTCTGTGGCGTATAAACTGTTATATATAAACTTTGTGGTGGGAGTTGAGAGGGGCAGAACTCTAGTCCAACAGATCAATGAGCTCTGATCTAACGTTCAGTCTGTGGCGTATAAACTGTTATATATAAACTTTGTGGTGGGAGTTGAGAGGGGCAGAACTCTAGTCCAGCAGATCAATGAGCTCTGATCTAACGTTCAGTCTGTGGCGTATAAACTGTTATATATAAACTTTGTGGTGGGAGTTGAGAGGGGCAGAACTCTAGTCCAACAGATCAATGTGCTCTGATCTAACGTTCAGTCTGTGGCGTATAAACTGTTATATATAAACTTTGTGGTGGGAGTTGAGAGGGGCAGAACTCTAGTCCAACAGATCAATGTGCTCTGATCTAACGTTCAGTCTGTGGCGTATAAACTGTTATATATAAACTTTGTGGTGGGAGTTGAGAGGGGCAGAACTCTAGTCCAACAGGTCAATGAGCTCTGATCTAACGTTCAGTCTGTGGCGTATAAACTGTTATATATAAACTTTGTGGTGGGAGTTGAGAGGGGCAGAACTCTAGTCCAACAGATCAATGTGCTCTGATCTAACGTTCAGTCTGTGGCGTATAAACTGTTATATATAAACTTTGTGGTGGGAGTTGAGAGGGGCAGAACTCTAGTCCAACAGATCAATGTGCTCTGAGAAATGAGATGTCGGGCTGAATTTGGCCAGCGGGCCTTGAGTTTAACACATGTGGCTGAACGGTTTGATTTCTGAACAGATTAAATAATTCAAAGAGACTTTTAACATAAATAAAACATCAGAAGTGACTCGTTTTTATACAAAACATTGTTGCTTTTTATGTTTAAAAAATTATATTTTATCATTTTTATGTTTGTTGTGATTTTGCTGTTAAAAATGCATCTAAGTTAAATGGAAATATATGTTTTTGCATGTATAATGTGATCAGAAAACAAGGTTTTGTGTAGTAGCTGCTGGACGAGATAAACTGTGGCAGTCGATGGTGATGGATGGGAAGAAAAACCACAACTACTCATCTCAACCTAAAGCACAGTCATTTCCTAAACCTATCCAAGTTGTTTTGTTGCCTAAACCTTAAAACCTTTAAGTTCAATTCACAAAGTTTCACTTTAACATCTGTGTAACTGATCACAGCCGCTCAGCTGATTGATGACAGACAAGATGCCAATGTCTATCTATATGCTATTTTTGAGCTTGTCTTTGATTTTCCAGCTAGAAATGACATATTTAAAGGGTTAGTTCACCTCTATAATAAAAGCACACAAAATGTGTGCCTCTCCGGGAACCATCACCTTAACGTGGTGGAGAGGTTTGTGTGTCCCTATGAACCTGAGGGCTGTGTTGTCTGGAGCCTAGTGCTCCTGGTAGGGTCTCCCATGGCAAATTGGTCTCAGGTGAGGGGCCAGACAAAGAATGGTTCAAAATCCCCATGAATAACCGAGGAAGAGGAGGAGTGACCCGGCCCGGAGGAAGCCCGGGGCCCCCATCTGGAGCCAGGCCCAGATGGAGGGCCCGTGAGCGAGCGCCTGGTGGCCGGGCTTGCCACGGAGCCCGGCCGGGCTCAGCCCGAAAAAGCGACGTGGAGACCCCCTCCTCTCCATCCTGTGGGCCCACCACCCGCAGGAGGAACCGCTGGGGTCGGGTGCGCTGCCATATGGGTGGCAGTGAAAGCCAGGGACTGCGACGGACCAGACCTGGGCGGCAGAGGCTGGCTCTGGGGACGTGGAACGTCACCTCTCTGTGGGGGAAAGAGCCGGAGCTTGTGCGGGAGGTGGAGCGCTATCAGTTAGATCTGGTGGGGCTTACCTCTACGCACAGCCTCGGCTCTGGAACCGTTTTCCTGGATAGGGGTTGGACTCTATTCTTCTCTGGAGTTGCCCAGGGTGTGAGGCGCCAAGCGGGTGTGGGGATACTCACAAATCCCCGGTTGAGTGCTGCTACGTTGGGGTTTACCCCGGTGAACGAGAGGGTCGCCTCCCTGCGCCTTCGGGTTGTGGGGGGGAAAACTCTGACTGTTGTCTGTGCATATGCACCGAACAGCAGTTCAGAGTATTCGACCTTCTTGGAGACCCTGAATGGAGTCCTGTATGGGGCCCCAGTAGGGGACTCCATTGTTCTGCTGGGGGACTTCAACGCACACGTGGGCAACGATGGAGGTACCTGGAGAGGCGTGATTGGGAGGAATGGCCTACCTGATCTGAACCGGAGCGGTCATTTGTTATTGGATTTCTGTGCTAGTCATGGATTATCCATAACAAATACCATGTTCGAACATAAGGATGCTCATAAGTGTACTTGGTACCAGAGCACCCTAGGCCGAAGATCGATGATCGATTTTGTGATCGTATCATCTGATCTGAGGCCGCATGTTTTGGACACTCGGGTGAAGAGAGGGGCAGAGCTGTCAACTGATCACCATCTGGTGGTGAGTTGGATCAGAGGGTGGGGGAAGACTCTGGATAGACCTGGTAAACCCAAACGTGTAGTGCGGGTGAACTGGGAAAGTCTGGAGGAGGCCCCTATCCGAGAGATCTTCAACTCACACCTCCGGCGGAGCTTTTCTAGCATTCCTGTGGAGGCTGGGGGCATTGAACCTGAGTGGGCGATGTTCAAAGCTTCCATTGCTGAAGCTGCGGCGGTGAGCTGTGGCCTGCGGGTCTTAGGTGCCTCAAGGGGCGGTAACCCTCGAACACCGTGGTGGACACCGGTGGTCAGGGAAGCTGTCCGACTGAAGAAGGAGTCCTTCCGGGATATGTTATCTCGGAGGACTCCGGAGGCAGTTGCAAGGTACCGACGGGCCCGTGGGGCGGCAGCCGCTGCCGTAAAGGAGGCAAAGCAGCGGGTGTGGGAGGAGTTCGGAGCAGCGATGGAGAAGGACTTTCGGTCGGCACCAAGGTGCTTCTGGAAAACTGTCCGGCACCTCAGGAGGGGGAAACGGGGAACCATCCAAGCTGTGTACAGTAAGGACGGGACACTGTTGACCTCAACTGAGGAGGTAACCGGGCGGTGGAAGGAGCACTTTGAGGAACTCCTGAACCCGACTGATACGCCCTCTCTTGTAGAGGCAGAGCTGGAAGCTGATGGGGGATCGTCGTCAATTTCCCTAGGGGAAGTCACTGAGGTAGTTAAACAGCTCCGCAGTGGCAAGGCCCCGGGGATTGACGAGATTCGCCCAGAAATGCTGAAGGCTCTGGGTGTGGAGGGGCTGTCGTGGATGACACGCCTCTTCAACATTGCGTGGAAGTCGGGGACAGTGCCTAAAGAGTGGCAGACCGGGGTGGTGGTTCCCCTGTTCAAAAAGGGGGACCAGAGAGTGTGTGCCAATTACAGGGGTATCACACTACTCAGCCTCCCTGGTAAAGTCTACTCTAGGGTGCTGGATAGGAGGGTCCGGCCGATAGTCGAACCTCAGATTGAAGAGGAACAATGCGGATTTCGTCCTGGCCGTGGAACAACGGACCAGCTCTTCACTCTCACAAGAATCCTTGAGGGGGCCTGGGAGTATGCCCATCCAGTCTACATGTGTTTTGTAGACTTGGAGAAGGCGTACGATCGGGTCCCCCGGGGTATACTGTGGGAGGTGCTGCGGGAGTATGGGGTGAGGGGGTCACTTCTCAGGGCCATCCAATCCCTGTACTCCCAAAGCGAGAGCTGCGTCCGGGTTCTCGGCAGTAAGTCGGACTCGTTTCCGGTGGGCGTTGGCCTTCGCCAGGGTTGCGCCTTGTCTCCAATCCTGTTCGTGATATTCATGGACAGGATATCGAGGCGTAGTCGGGGGGAGGAGGGTTTGCAGATTGGTGTGCTGAGGATCTCATCGCTGCTTTTTGCAGATGATGTGGTTCTGCTGGCATCATCAGTCTGTGACCTCCAGCGCTCACTGGATCGGTTCGCAGCCGAGTGTGAAGCAGTTGGGATGAGGATCAGCACCTCTAAATCGGAGGCCATGGTTCTCAGCAGGAAACCGATGGATTGTCTACTCCAGGTAGGGAATGAGTCTTTACCCCAAGTGAAGGAGTTCAAGTACCTCGGGGCCTTGTTCACGAGTGAGGGAACAATGGAACGTGAGATTGGCCGGAGAATCGGAGCAGCGGGGGCGGTATTGCAGTCGCTGTACCGCACCGTTGTGACGAAGAGAGAGTTGAGCCGGAAGGCAAAGCTCTCTATCTACCGGTCAATCTTCGTGCCTACTCTCACCTATGGTCATGAGGGCTGGGTCATGACCGAAAGAACTAGATCGCGAGTACAAGCGGCCGAAATGGGTTTTCTCAGGAGGGTGGCTGGCCTCTCCCTTAGAGATAAGGTGAGAAGCTCGGTCATCCGTGAGGGACTCGGAGTAGAGCCGCTGCTTCTTTGCGTTGAAAGGAGCCAGTTGAGGTGGTTCGGGCATCTGGTAAGGATGCCTCCTGGGCGCCTCCCTAGGGAGGTGTTCCAGGCACGACCAGCTGGGAGGAGACCCCGGGGACGACCCAGGACTAGATGGAGAGATTATATCTCCACACTGGCCTGGGAACGCCTCGGGATCCCCCAGTCAGAGCTGGTTAATGTGGCCCGGGAAAGGGAAGTTTGGGGTCCCCTGCTGGATCTGTTGCCCCCGCGACCCGACCCCGGATAAGCGGTTGAAGATGAAGATGAAGATGAAGAAGAAAATGTGTGCAGATTGTGCAGAAATGTGTACATGTGAGACTGCTGGCAACAGTAAAGGTTCATAACAAACATTATCTGTAATGAAGCTTCTGACGTATGTTGCTTCTACCTAACATTTTTACAGAAGCAGATATGGTTTGTGGGTGGTTAAAACTCACCATAGAGGATGTTGATGAGGGAGATGGGCATGACCAGGATGCCAACGAGCATGTCCGCCACAGCCAGCGACCTCAGGAAGAAGTTGGTGGCGTTTTGCAGCTTCTTCTCCAGCGACACAGCCAAGATCACGAGGATGTTGCCGCCGATTGTCAGTGCGATGATGACAAGGATGAGCAGCGCCGGCCAGTTCTTCTCTTTCATCGCCGCCCTGGTGACAGACTCCTGGGTGAAATTGTCCAGACCTGCGCTCATGGCTGCCGCACCGCCACCGCTGCCTCCCAGCCCGATCCCCCATGACAGGGTTTGGTTGAGGTCCAGGGGGTTAATGCTTGGCCAGGCCATCCGACCCCCAACCTCCAGGGAAGAAGTGGTGGTGCTGAACCCGCCAAGAAGAGCCCTTGCTGGGCCGCCCATCCTGAAGAGAGACCCTTCCCCTACTGGAAGTTGAAAGAGGGAGGATTCCCCTGGGCTTAATTCATCATCTTCACCAGCAGAGGGAAGAAGAAGGTGGAGAGAGTGATGCGGTCAGCATTGATCAAGACTTATTTTAAGAGTTTTGAAGCGTGTCTTCTAAAATGGACTCTCGATAACAACAGAACACCATTAATAAGGATCTGGAGGAAGGAAAAACAGGGAGGAAGCAAAAGGATAAGGACTGACAGGGAAGAGGGTAGAGGGGATAATCAGGGCCTAGCTAAGTGTTTGTAGGTTTATATTGTAGTTCAATAAAGTCCCGCTAGCTGCAAAGAGCCTCAAATTGGTCCCTGAGCTTTGAATCTCCCATTTCTTGCCAATAAGTCATTGGCGGTGAGCTCTCAAGGTGTACGCTGAGCCAAACCGTCCTGTTGCTTCCTGGTGCATCAGTCACATCCGCCTCTTGATGGAACTGAGAGTTTAAGAGTGTCTAATCTAGAGCTGAAGATTAGTTTACTCGTATCCATGGCTGCTGTTTGTTCTGTCACCAGACCTTTACTGGTTAGTCTGCAGGATGAGTATCAGTCAGTGGTTGGTCATATCCACGAGGAGTTCTGGCTGATCTGGTTGATCTGTGGAAGGAACCAACAACACAAAAAGACACCATATCATTTCTTTTTGAACTTCCTGTATGCACGTTTCATTAATTTCCACACCGTCATTCGCACACGTAGATCTGTGGAGGATTTCACTAGATTCTTTAATACTAAGCTTTCGGTCTGTCAGACCTTTACCAGAGCAAACATTTGATGACGGTCAGACACCAAATGATTAGTATTAAACAATCAAGTGAAATACTGCAGAGATCGTGTGTGCAGAAATCTTTTCTATTATCTATCACCAAAGGTTAATCAATTAGCGCTTTCTCTCTTGCATCATCCTTCCTGTTTCAACATCAGTTGAGATTCAGGTCTGTTCTACCCAGAACATTTCATTGGAAGAACCCTTTTTTCAGGTCTTAGTAAGATTGTTCCATTAAGCACCATTTTCATCCAAAGGACTTTTTAGAAGAAGGAGTTCCCCAATGATTGTTGAAAGTACAGCCGTTAAAAGATCCTCCGAGACCACACACCCACGAAATGTGATTGTCAGCTATGATTGTTGTGGGTTGTTGCAGCATATGAGCCCCGACCCTTTCGGAGCTTCATGAGGAACCCGGGTTGGGCTAGGGCTTTTATTGTGAAAGCTCAAGGTTGAAATGGGTAATAGAGTTTGCTGTCCTGGTTCAGACTGTGTTGTTTCATAAAGATAGGTGCTGCACGACGTGATTGGTTGATGCCTTTATTCGCAGTGCAAAACTCAGAAAACAAACCACGTAATATTTGCCTTCAGCGTGAAAGTACTCATGACAAAAAGTGAGAATATATCCAGTATATTGATGTGCAAATTAATTGCAGAAAAATAAAAAATGTAGCTGAGGTTTAACGGACTTTAGAAGGTGGAGCGGTTCTAGAAAGGGTTCTGGGTGGAACCATTACACCAGAGTAGGGTTCTCTCTCACAGGGGGGGTCCTCCTTCTAAGCTGAAGAACCGTTCCTTCCTTCTTTCCATCCTTCCTTTATTACTTATTTGGATCTCCCTCCCTCTCTTCCTCCCCTCCATCCATCCGTCACCACAGCCGCTCACATCTTCCCTTCTTTGCTTCTCTCGTCCTCCCTGCGTTCTTCCTTTACCAGACTAATCTCTGATACTGTCGGCAGCCTTAATAAAGGTTATGCAGAGAGAAGGATGTGACGAAATACAAAGTGGAGGAGATAAATGAAACGGAAGCTGTGGTGTTTCCACCCTCACAGTCGCAGCTGTCCTCTCTGCTTAACTTCCCTCCCAGCAGTTTGTGATTTAGCACCTCATAAATGTCTTGACGGATACGAGGAGGAGCTGTGTGAGCCTTATGTCTGCATGAAACCAACAGTACGGCAGAGTGAACTACTGTGAAACTCAATGAGACATTGTTTTAAAGAATGTGAGGGTATAGGTTTAAGAATGAAGAGAGGCTGTTTCCATCTCCTCTGTGTCCATGTGCATTAGAGATAAAATGCCAGCCCATCTCCAGACGGACCGAAGCCTCCAGCAGAGAGTTTCGTGGGCGGTGAGTCTACGATAGCATCAAGCAGAGCACAACAGGCTCTCTGACTGTGTTAAATGTTAAACTCACAGCTAAAAGCACAAAGTCTGCAAAGTCTGCATGCTAACTTCATTTTTTGTTGAATGTGAATCTATTGTACGTCAATGTGTTTGTTTTTGTGTGAATAAATTCACTGTCTAGGTGTGACTGCGTGCAAACTAGGGCTGCCAATCAAAGTAATCATTCAATCAATTCAATCACAAGTATTTAAGTGTAATTACTTCTGCTAATAGCAGTTAATTCCACACGTTTTATATGTTCAAAATGTACCTTGAAGGGAGATTGTCAAGTGTTTATTACCTACTGAGCAAATGTATGTATATATTTATTATAGTAAATCAATAACAACACTAATCAATACCAGATATTGACCAGAAACCCTCCCAGGTTCTGACTTTAGCATCAACAATCTGCTCCAATCAGAACATGGCAAACTGCAGCCCAACAGGCAACAACAGCTGTCAGTGTGTCAGAGTGCTGACTTGACTAGGACTTGATCCAGACTGACTGGGACTATCAGAAAGTGGGCATGTCTGTAAAGGGGAGACTGGTGGGGACCCAGAGAACCCATTTACATCCACACATCTGAAGGTCAGAGGTCAAGGGACCCCTTTGAATGTGGACATGACCGTTTGGTTGGTACCAACAGATTCATCAGTTTTCTAGTTTTATATGATACCAGTATCTTCACAGTGGCTTCATGGCTGCAGTCTGTCATGTTCTGATTGGAGCAGATTGTTGATGCTAAAGTCAGAACCTGGGAGGGTTTCTGGACAATATCTGGTATTGATTAGTGTTGTTATTGATTTACTATAATAAATATATACATAGATTTACATAAAGCAGCATATTAGCCCACTAACATGTTGATAAGAGGATTAAATACTGGACTGATCTCCTTTAAGGGAAATTATGAACAGATAAAACATGATTAATTAGCAATAAATCATGATAAATATTTTAATCAATTGACAGCCCTATATTTTTTACTAAACCTAACCAAGCAGTTTTATTGCGTTTCTTTGTTTTGTTTCAATCAAACAGAAGTTTAAAACTGTTTAAAACTGTTTAAAACTCTTTGAAACTGTTTGAAATAGTTTCAAAGTGTTTAAAAGTGTTTAAACTGTGCCTGGTATCCAGGAGAAAAGCGTAAGCGTCTGTATCTTCAGCCGATTAAAGGAGGCTGAACCGGCTTTCAGTGCTTATTGGTCTTGACTGTCGATGCTGAAAAAAGAGGACTTTGTGCAGCATCAAGTCGATGAAACAGCAGAGGACTGCAGTTGTTTTAGAGGTAAAACCACTAATCAGGCTGATTCTCAATAATGGTAGAGTCAGGTGGAAGTAGAAACATACTTTGACTTTAAATAAGAGCAGAATGAGGATTTACAGTGTGTGCGATCACCTCAGGCTGCTTCCTATCAGAGGATCAGGTAGTTCACAGGAAACTAAACTGCACTGCAGGCCAGCCGTTCAACCGGGCTGATAAAGCAGCAACACATCACAGAGAGAGATACAGTGATAGAGAAGAGAGGAACCAGAGAAGAGAGGAACCAGAGAAGAGAGGAACCAGAGAAGAGAGGAACCAGAGAAGAGAGGAACCAGAGAAGAGAGGAACCAGAGAAGAGAGGAACCAGAGAAGAGAGGAACCAGAGAGAGGTGTAGCTCAAACTGCAGCCTGGACGTCTTCAGTTCGTCAGCTGCAGACCAAAGACGACATGCAGAGTGACTATACGCGAGTCTCAGCCAACCAATCACATCATCAGTAGACTCTAATTGGTGCTGTGGCTGTGAAAGCCTTCGTAGAGAGGCCTGCGTGGATACGATCACGCAGCAGAGGCCGAGTTAAAGCACAGATGTCGCCGCTGCCGCTTCGCTTTTCACCGCGGGGATAAACTGCTGCCGCACTTCTGCTTGTTTAAGCCGTCTCTGCTCGGAGAGATAAAACAGAGGAAATGGGATGGAGGGATTTTCTCCTTATTAAACTGGCCCACAGACAAACAGCACTTACTCTCTGTTTCTTTGTTTGTGTGGTCTGAAGCTGCTTCACATTCAAGGGGTATATTTCATATCCATTCACGCACCAGCTACAAATGATGGTAAATGACTGAATTAGACAATAACACTTTGTATGTCATTACTCACACTTATTTTCTGTAGAAACGTCTTGGTTTGCCTCATCACTATGCTCTCATTACTCGTGTAATACACGGTGGAACATTCAGTTTTAGGTGGAATACAGTAAATCCACTATGATTTTGGACATTTGCAGTGTCAGACTCTTAAGGGACCGCTATGACCAGCCAGTACAGCAGCACCATTCCTCACTGATCACCATGGCGGTGCGTTTGGTATAATAATAATATAGTATAGTATAATAAGTGAGGGGAGACATGGGTCAAACAGACAAAGGCCTTTCACCCACAACACCACTGTTCATGTCGAGCAAAGCCAAAGTAACACTGACTTCACGCTTGTTACGTAACATTAACATTATACTTATTATGTCACATGACGTAAGAAAGTCTGCCAAGGGAGGTTGTTATCCATTTATGTTAGGTTTTTACAGTTGTTACATTAGCTTGTTACACTGCGCTGTTATGTTATGTTGTAACATTACACTGTTATGTTGTGTTGTTACATTAAGCTGTGAGGTTATGTTACGTTACGTTGTTGCGTTACACTGTTACCTTATATCGTTACATTGTTACACTGTTACTTTATGCGGTTACATTATGTTGATAACACTATATTGATACGTTATGCTGTTATGTTACATTGTAGCGTTACATTGCTGTATTACATTGTCACATTCCATTTGTTATATTGTTACGTTACATTGTTACATTATGCTATTGTGTTACAGTATGTTGTTACATTGTGAGGATATGTTGTTACGTTATGTTGTTGCATCACCATTACATTACATGATTATATTGTCATGTTACACTGTTGCATTATGCTCTGACATTATGTTGTTGTATTACGTTATTACCTTCAACTGTTACATTGTTACTTTATGCTGTTACATTACGTTGCTACATTATATTATATTCCATTGTTATGTTACATTGCTACATTGTTACATTGATATATTGTTACATTATTATGTTATCACATTACATTCTTACGTTAAGCTGTTATATTACATTGTGAGGTTATGTTGGGATGTTACTTTGTTACATTACATTGTAACATTATGTTGTTATGTTACATTGCTCCATTTTCAAACCTTAACCAAATAGGGTTGTTGCCTAACCCTAAACAATCGTTTCACAATGTTAATGTGGTGTTGTGCATTTCTGCCAGTGTGATATAAGGCTGATATTAACTGTTTTTATGAAACATAGTTCTGGTTCAGAAACGTTAACTGGGTTGGCCACCCCACACACTAATTTGATAAAAAAGGTTTTTGATAATAAAGCTGAAAAACAAAAATTACAAAACATAATGTCTGTATTGACTGGATCTATAAATGTGGTTTTCAAAATCTGCCAAAATCTAATTAACCAGAAAATTCATAGGTGTATTATAACATCTTATAATGAGTCTTTATTTAGTTCCCATGTCCCTTAATCACAGATTTTTTATATTTTCTTGCATTGATTAATCAAAATGAGAGAGAAAAGGTGCTGCTTTAAGAAAAAAGAGAACAGAACAGAAAACAGCAGCTGGAGCTTTAAGTTCGACAAGATACTGTATTTTACATAGCGAACATCCTACCGTATTAGCCTGGCTAGCTAGCTAGGCTACTGTCTCACTTTGCATTTATCCCTTAATAAATTTAGCTTGACAGAAACCTAAAATCTCTTCCTCACAAACTTCTGTTTCAGATGCATGAAAAGTAAAACGATCACTTCAAGTACAGAAGAAGCTTTTTAAAAAGTGCCAACGCAGAAGAATTTAAAACTGGAGAAGTTGAGTCAGTGTTGTGGTGCAGCTCTATATGCTGTTATACTGTAAATATACTATATATACTATATACTGTTGTACTGTAAATATACTATATATACTATATACTGTTGTACTGCTGTATCAGCCACACGGTTTAACGCTGAGACAACCAGAACGTGGGAAAGGCCCAAAGAGCCTTTAGAGAAAGTGCAGCGCTGCTTCGTCAGAGCTATCGGTGTTACAGGGTTTTACAGAGTGATGGACGGGCAGAGAGGGAAACAGAGGAAAAGAAAGCACCAGTGATGGAGTGTGAAAAGAGAGAGAGAGTGAGAAACACTGTCATCCCAGCATCAGTAAATCTGGTCACTTACTTCTTCTCGCCTCCCGATCGATGCGTCTGACCTTTGCAGCTGTTTCCATCACTGGCGGCGGCGACCCTTTCTGACGCTGCCTCCCTCTTTCTCTCTGGCTTCCGCCGTATCAATCCCTCCGTCATCTGTCACTCCACACCTCCGGAGCGAGGGATCAGCATCATCCATCTGCCTACAGGGGGAGAGGGAGCGAGAGGCAAACCAAGACAGACTTTTGTGAAACATTTCAGATGGAAACTGAAGCCCCTCACACACCTGGAACAACAAGTACAGAACAAGTGAACTAGCGTTGATCTTCACTTCTTCCATCCACCACAAGCTCAGTGACCCTGAATTAACCCTCCACATCCTGCTGAGATTAGAGAAATCAGCCCTGTTCGAAACAACCAGGCCCCACCCGGAGAAACTGAACCAGCTAGGAAAGGACGAAGATGACAAACTGAGCTCATGTTATGAATGAATGAATGCCAGATGTGATAAAAATATATGAATTACAGCTCTGTGAGTTAACTGAACTAAAACAAAGAATGAAAGAAAAGTGCAGAATGGTTCTAGTGTGAAAACTGGGTCATGCTTCATTTTGCTGGTCCATTATTTCCTAGAAAGAATGTCATGTTAATGAAAGAGAAATTAATATTTAAACCTCAGCAAACATTCAGTTCTTGTTCCTGGATGATATGGTGAGACAGTCTGGATCTTTAGGACCTTTTTAGGACTCGGCAGCAGGAAGAATGTTTCCAGGCAAAAATCCCAAAATAACCTTTCAGCAGAGAAAACCAGACGTCTGCTCCTCCTCATTCTCTGCTTTTAGGCGTCGAAAATCACTCTGACGGGACACTTTGACCAATCACAGGTCAGTTCAGACAGAGCGTTCCTATTGGCTGTGCTCCGGCTGGTGGGCGGTGCTTGGTGTTTCCTCAACATGGCTGCCAGGTCACAAACTTTCTAATTTTCCAGCTAAACAGAAACTACAAGATGTTTGTGAGAACACTGAGGAGAGAAATAGACATTACAGTAACAGGATATTGATCCATATCTGATCAGAGAGTTCAGAGTGATTGGCAGCTGATCAGTGACATCAGACTGCCATCAGCTCTGATTGGTTGTTTTCCTCCAGCCAGTGAAATCTGGTAGATGCCGTTAGGAGGACGGCAGGACACCGGAGGGTTACCTGATTACCTGTCTCATCCTCGACTGTCAGGATTTCCCTCGCTCTCGATTGGGATCAATTCATTCAGTGTTCAGATTTGTAGAACGGGCCTCATGCAGGAAGCAGCCTACGAACGACCGTCCTCTTATTTATGTTGGTGTCCGTTGATTTCTGGGGTTCATCAATGTTTGCTCTTCTCTTAGGAGAACATTTTATCAAGTTCTTCTTCTTACAGCATTTTTGGTGGCTTTGCACACGGCACACCTCCTGACCTGTAGTGGCCTCAGACGGCCGAGGCCCGCGGGAAGTCTGACGGCCGAGGCCCGCGGGAAGTCTGACGGACCGAGGCCCAGGAAGTCTGACGGCCGAGGCCCGCGGGAAGTCTGACGGCCGAGGCCCGTGGGAAGTCTGACGGACCGAGGCCCAGGAAGTCTGACGGCCGAGGCCCGTGGGAAGTCTGACGGACCGAGGCCCAGGAAGTCTGACGGACCGAGGCCAGCGGGAAGTCTGACGGGCCGAGGCCTGCGGGAAGTCTGACGGCCGAGGCCAGCGGGAAGTCTGACGGACCGAGGCCTGCGGGAAGTCTGACGGACCGAGGCCAGCGGGAAGTCTGACGGGCCGAGGCCCCGAGCGACACTGAGCAACACTGAGCAAGTGTCACAAGACGTCCAGACTCTACTTTCCCCAATCTGCCAAACGGGGATTTGGCTCTGGGTTCTGGGTTCTGGGCTGTTGGACCAGACTTTAAGGGCAGTTATCCATGCTAATAATAAATTCATGTCTCCAGTTTATGATCAGGTGGGATTCATCATTCAGGGTTAAGGACTTGATTTATCTTATATTTCCTATTAACAGCAAATTAAGAGAAAATATGAGAAACTTCAGAGATGTCACATTTGTCCTGTTTTAATCAAATTACTTAGTTCTCAAAATGACAGAACTGCAATATAAAATGTAAATTAAAAATATGAAAATATAAACAATCATACCTAAATCTGAGGAGAAACCAGTTTCTAACTTTACAGAAGATCATTTCATACTTTAATCAAATGAACAACCAACCACAGCCGGCACCGAGGTCGGTTTTAAATTGTCACCTGAAGCAGTTTCAGTTAAAACACACCGACGAGGGATTCAGAGCGATAACGTCTAACTGCCCCCGGGGGGACGCCGGGGGACAGAAACTGCCCCGGGGAGTCACTGGGACACTATCTGATAAAAACCAGCCCCCGGTTCAGAGCGAGGCCGGCGTCCTGTCGGACGGGTCATCTTCACGAGCGACGGCACGAAGCCAAGAGGGTCCATTACAGGAACCAGAGGGATGGATGGATGGATGGAGGGAAAGCAGATAAGAAATAATAATTCATTTATTCTGTTTTGAGACCTGCTTCTCCCATGTCGGGTCAGACACACTACGTAGACCTATATCCAGTGTTTCGCCCTTCGTAGCCCTGAGACTCACAGCAGGGACGAAGAAGAAACCCACCATATATTCAGATATACTGTACAGGGACTCAGAGGCCTGTAAAACTTACATCAGTGCAAATAAAGTTGATTACGTGCAGTTTAATTGGCCAATTTGTCTTTTCAATATCCTCTAAAGACTGGTGGTTAGAGGATTATTGATTGTTTAACTCAGACAGTAAACAGCATCTTTGAACTGACTATCCCGAATTTCCCTGTGGGGATTAATAAAGGTTCATCTTATCTTATCTTATCTGGTTTTTAGCTTCAACTCCGATATCCTCCTTAGATTCGCCTCAGCTGTTAATCACAAAGACTGCAGAGATGAGAGAGCGGCAGGACGGGAGGTAAGGAGTTAATGGGAGGGTTGTGGGTTTAGGAACAGTATGAGCTGTAGTCTCTTCATAGAGGGCGGAGGGATTCTTCTTTTACTTGTACAGCTACATATTCAGTGGACAGATGAACTGATGTCTTTATTAAGAAGGTAAAACACACTAAACTGGACAAGAACAGAAAAACAAAAGTATGTTTCCATCGTCTGTTTTTATGCACATTTTCAGTTTTTGGCATTTGTACAAACTGAGTAGAATCCAGACGAAGGCCCGGTTACATGTCAGCACCAGTTCTGGTATCATCCTCATCGTCTAGATGATTCCCAGCCTCAATCAGGGCTCGGTGTCTGGGCCTCAATCAGGGCTCGGTATCTGGGCTTCAATCAGGGCTCGGTATCTGGGCCTCAATCAGGGCTCGGTATCTGGGCCTCAATCAGGGCTCGGTATCTGGGCTTCAATCAGGGCTCGGTATCTGGGCCTCAATCAGGGCTCGCTATCTGGGCCTCGATCAGGGCTCTGTATCTGGGCCTCAATCAGGGCTCGGTATCTGGGCCTCAATCAGGGCTCTGTATCTGGGCCTCAATAACCAGAGGGCTCGGTATCTGGGCCTCAATCAGGGCTCGGTATCTGGGCCTCAATCAGGGCTCGGTATCTGGGCCTCGATCAGGGCTCTGTATCTGGGCCTCAATCAGGGCTCGGTATCTGGGCCTCAATCAGGGCTCTGTATCTGGGCCTCAATAACCAGAGGGCTCGGTATCTGGGCAGCCCGGTTCGCATAAAAAAGGTGTATGAATGACACGATAATGCTTGATAATACTCCCGTTCTTGTTTTCGGTGTGTCATGTCTACACCGTGGAGTCTGTACTGACGGCAGTACTGACTGAGTAAATCTGCTAAAGCTCAGAGTCAGTGACGTTGAATATACAGTGAGACAGACTGCTGATGGTGGACGGGTTCAACTAAGACTTTCAACCAGGACACTGGTGTTTGATATTGTGTTTTCCATACTTTTATTATGTGTTTCTCTACATATTTTACTGTCTTACAACCTGAATATTTGAGAATCCGACCCAGTTTCCCCGGTGTTTCCCAGTGTCCTCCCTGTCCTTTAGTTTCCTGTACTGTCTCAGGTCAGGTGGGCGTGGTTAACGGCACACCTGAGAGTAATCACCAATCATTCACAGCCTCTGGCAGGTGATCCAGTCACCCTCTGTGGTAGCGATGGTCTCAGCCCAGCTGTTGTTGGATTGACCTTGTTCTTCCTGTTTCCAACACACCTGTCTGCTCTGAAAACACAGTTTCTGAACATCTCCACCCTGGTGCACATTTCCTCCACTTTCTGATAGTGTGAAACAAAAACAGCTAACGCAGAGGTGTCAAACTCAAGGCCTGCAAAGAATATACGTATCATGATTATCATACAATTCTGTACCACTTTACAGAACTACGGTGTCCTTAAACTACATGTCCCACAATGCATCTCCATGTTGTTACATGAAGCGTCTCAGTATCAGCGGTTTCCAGCAGCGGCGCTCTAGCCGAGCGATGGAGTCATTAAATAATCTGAACAGAACCAAAATGTCCCAGAAAAGCAAAGTTGGTGCAGAGGGAAGGACAGAAAGAGGATCCATGTTAGTGGTTGATGGAGACCAGCCGGTATGTCTTCTTTACTACGAGGCAGTAAAACACTGTCACACCACTGTCATCTACCACAGAGGCGGCAGTAGCTCAGTCCGTAAGGACTTGGGTTAGGATGCGAAGGTCACCGGTTCAAATCCCCCATGGACCAAGTCCAAGTGGTTGCTGGAGAGGTGCCAGTTTACCTCTTGGGCACTGCCGAGGTGCCCCTGAGCAAGGCACCGAACCCCCAACTGCTCTGGGCGCTTGTAAGGAGCAGCCCCCTCACTCTGACATCTCTCCATTGACATGTATATGTACTGTGTGAACAACAGAGTGTAAAACTGAATTTCCCCACTGTGGGACTAATAAAGGAATATCTTTCTTTCTTTCTTCTTTTACCACATGATCTCAGCTGATCAGCTGCAACGTTAGATCAGAGCTCATTGATCTGTTGGACTAGAGTTCTGCCCCTCTCAACTCCCACCACAAAGTTTATATATAACAGTTTATACGCCACCGACTGAACGTTAGATCAGAGCTCATTGATCTGCTGGACTAGAGTTCTGCCCCTCTCAACTCCCACCACAAAGTTTATATATAACAGTTTATACGCCACAGACTGAACGTTAGATCAGAGCTCATTGATCTGCTGGACTAGAGTTCTGCCCCTCTCAACTCCCACCACAAAGTTTATATATAACAGTTTATACGCCACAGACTGAACGTTAGATCAGAGCTCATTGATCTGGTGGACTAGAGTTCTGCCCCTCTCAACTCCCACCACAAAGTTAAACTAAGCTGATGGAATAAACTGGGTTTGATAATATTGGTGTGATGGTAAAAAAAGACCTTTATTATTCACTAGAGGATGATTTTGATCTCTGATGGATGAGTAATGATGAGGGTTTCTGAATCTCATAAATTCATGGATTTATGTTATAATAACATAGAAATGTGAGTGTGTGTCCACATACAGTAGTTTTGTGTCTACATGCTGCAGATATATTGATGAACAAGCATGTGTTTTTGTTACTGTTTTTAAATAAATTGATCAATATTTCTGATTGTAATTATTTTCCTAGATTTCTGCTGTCAGAGCTAGTTATTAAATAAATTATTACTAAAACTAATAATAATCAAGTGCAGAGGCAGTTTTGTGATATGACCCAGAGTAGATATATTTATGTAGTCTTATGGTTACAGCCGGCCCTCTGAGGGGAACCACGATGCTGATGTGGACCAGGATCAGACTGAGGTTGAACCCTGATCTAACGTCTTGGAGCAAACTCTAGAAAGTGAATAAGCTTGTTTCCCTCTTCTTTTAACAGATGATGTTAAATTTATTAGTAGTAGTATTAAAGTCCTTCTGTGGTCCGTCCTGTAGTGAATCTTCATTAGTAGTCAAGAATAGCCTGGAGCTTTACCTGCCACTGACTCACCTTAGCTTTCCTCACAGAGACAAATGACATCATTACAAAGCAGGAAAAGACAGAGGGGCAGCAGCAGCGACTTATTAATCCCGGCACGTCCACTTCAATATATTCTCATTAAGGACGCTGATGGGAAACCTGCTGAATCTCATTCCAGTCAGCTGAAATGTCAGAAACCAAGTTTAATGGAAATCTGAGTCAGAGAGAAACAGAGACGTACAGGATGATGTGAAGGCCACAAACAAAGAGCTGCTACTGTGACACCACATAATCCCTCCGTCTGAGACTGTGGACAGAGTGGGGGGGACAGAGTGGGGTGGGGGATGGGACAGAGAGGGGGGGGGGGCAGAGAGGGGGATGGGACAGAGTGGGGGATGGGACAGAGAGGGGGTGGGACAGAGAGGGGGATGGGACAGAGTGGGGGGGGGGGGCAGAGAGGGGGATGGGACAGAGTGGGGGATGGGACAGAGAGGGGGTGGGACAGAGAGGGGGATGGGACAGAGTGGGGGATGGGACAGAGAGGGGTGGGGGATGGGACAGAGAGGGGGGGGCAGAGAGGGGGATGGGACAGAGTGGGGGGGGGGCAGAGAGGGGGATGGGACAGAGTGGGGGATGGGACAGAGGGGGATGGGACAGAGTGGGGGGGGGGCAGAGAGGGGGGGGGGGCAGAGTGGGGGGGGGCAGAGAGGGGGATGGGACAGAGTGGGGGGGGGGCAGAGAGGGGGATGGGACAGAGTGGGGGGGGCAGAGAGGGGGGGGGGCAGAGTGGGGGGGGGGGCAGAGAGGGGGATGGGACAGAGTGGGGGGGGACAGAGAGGGGGATGGGACAGAGTGGGGGGGACAGAGAGGGGGGGCAGAGAGGGGGATGGGACAGAGTGGGGGGGGGCAGAGTGGGGGATGGGACAGAGAGGGGGGGCAGAGAGGGGGATGGGACAGAGTGGGGGATGGGACAGAGTGGGGGATGGGACAGAGGGGGATGGGACAGAGTGGGGGATGGGACAGAGAGGGGGATGGGACAGAGGGGGATGGGACAGAGTGGGGGATGGGACAGAGAGGGGGGGGCAGAGAGGGGGATGGGACAGAGTGGGGGATGGGACAGAGGGGGATGGGACAGAGTGGGGGATGGGACAGAGAGGGGGATGGGACAGAGGGGGATGGGACAGAGTGGGGGATGGGACAGAGGGGGATGGGACAGAGTGGGGGATGGGACAGAGAGGGGGATGGGACAGAGTGGGGGATGGGACAGATGGGGGGGGGGCGAGTGGGAGGGGGATGGGACAGAGTGGGGGATGGGACAGAGAGGGGGATGGGACAGAGTGGGGGGGCAGAGTGGGGGGGGCAGAGAGGGGGTGGGACAGAGTGGGGGTGGGACAGAGGGGGGGGGCAGAGAGGGGGTGGGACAGAGTGGGGGATGGGACAGAGAGGGGGATGGGACAGAGTGGGAGATGGGACAGAGAGGGGGGGACAGAGGGGGATGGGACAGAGTGGGGGATGGGACAGAGGGGGATGGGACAGAGTGGGGGATGGGACAGAGAGGGGGATGGGACAGAGAGGGGGATGGGACAGAGTGGGGGATGGGACAGAGAGGGGGATGGGACAGAGAGGGGGATGGGACAGAGTGGGAGATGGGACAGAGAGGGGGATGGGACAGAGAGGGGGATGGGACAGAGTGGGGGATGGGACAGAGAGGGGGATGGGACAGAGTGGGGGATGGGACAGAGTGGGGGATGGGACAGATGGGGGGGGGCGAGTGGGGGATGGGACAGAGAGGGGGATGGGACAGAGTGGGGGATGGGACAGAGAGGGGGATGGGACAGAGTGGGGGGGGCAGAGTGGGGGGGGCAGAGAGGGGGTGGGACAGAGTGGGGGTGGGACAGAGGGGGGGGACAGAGTGGGGGATGGGACAGAGAGGGGGGGACAGAGAGGGGGATGGGACAGAGTCGGGGGGGGGGTGGGACAGAGTGGGAGATGGGACAGAGGGGGGGTGACAGAGAGGGGGTGGGACAGAGTGGGGGATGGGAGAGAGGGGGATGGGACAGAGTGGGAGATGGGACAGAGTGGGGGGGGACAGAGAGGGGGATGGGACAGAGTGGGGGTGGGACAGAGGGGGGATGGGACAGAGTGGGGTGGGACAGAGGGGGGGGACAGAGAGGGGGTGGGACAGAGTGGGGGTGGGACAGAGGGGGGGGGACAGAGAGGGGGTGGGACAGAGTGGGGGATGGGACAGAGAGGGGGATGGGACAGAGTGGGAGATGGGACAGAGTGGGGGGGGACAGAGAGGGGGATGGGACAGAGTCGGGGGGGGGGGTGGGACAGAGTGGGAGATGGGACAGAGTGTGGGGGGGGGGCAGAGTGGGGGGGGGGGTGGGACAGAGTGGGAGATGGGACAGAGTGTGGGGGGGGGGGGCAGAGTGTGGGGGCATCACGATGCAGTGCTTCAGATCGAAGCAGAAAACCCTCCGAGACACTACGGAGACCAGACCAGAGCATCCATTAACCTCTCCGGGTCGAGAAATTTAGAAGTGAGTTTCAGATTTGATAAAGCTCTGCCTGGTTCGGCACCGAGCTCCTTCCTCCCCAACGTACCACCCTCTAACCTGAGCTCCTCAGACCAGGCTGTACTGGTTGGACCAGGTCTAGGCTGGAGACTAAGGGTCTTTACCATCAGTGCCCCTAGACTCTGGAGCAGCTCCTGAGGACCCCAGGTTAGCGAGCTCATTAACCGGGTTTAAATCTCGACACGAGACAACAGCTTGGTGAACCTCCCCACTGCCTGTACTGTCTCATTATTTTATCTGTGCAAAGACTTTGTAATTATTATTATTATTATCATTATATCAGTCAAGAGACTCAGCACAGAAAAGAAAGTCAGGACAGAGGAGGAGAGACAAGAGATAAAACCTCCGAGACCCACAACAGACTGGTCTTAAGGAGTCCAGGGGGTTTTTAGGGGGTCCAGGGTGTCTATAGGAGGTACAGGGGGTCTTTAGGGGGTCCAGGGTGTCTATAGGAGGTACAGGGGGTGAACATCATCAGAAAGATGGAACCTGGAGATTAATCTGAGATGCTGCTCTGCTCTGAGTGATAAGTTGTTCCAGTTATTAATCAGAAATGAACAAGATTTAACTGATTAATTAATTACAATAAATTGTAAAAGTGTATCAGGGTTTCTAACAGTATGATATTAGTATCTGATGTACATCCTCATGCTCTATTATGTCTCAGAAGTTATTTTTGGGTTGACACCATTTGTTCCACAGATTTGGTGCTAAATTAAACCATTTTCACCACTAGAGAATTGATCAAACTGATCAATAATCCTCCAAAATACCACATTAAGACACCAAGACCTCGAGGAACACCATAGAAGAAGACCTCTGGGATCTGGGATCAATTTTCGGATCAATACCTTTTAGCTACTACTGCTACTACTACTAGTACTACTAGTACTACTAGTACTAGTAGTAGTAGTAGTAGTAGTAGAAGTAGAGGCTGTGATTATCCTAGAGGTAGTAGTAGTAGTAGTAGTAGTAGAGGCTGTGATTATCCTAGAGGTAGTAGTAGTAGTACTAGTAGTAGAAGTAGAGGCTGTGATTATCCTCGAGGTAGTAGTAGTAGTAGTAGTAGTAGAGGCTGTGATTATCCTAGAGGTAGTAGTAGTAGTAGTAGTAGTAGTAGTAGAAGTAGAGGCTGTGATTATTCTAGAGGTAGTAGTAGTAGTAGTAGTGATTATCCTAGAGGTAGTAGTAGTAGTAGTAGTAGTGATTATCCTAAAGGTAGTAGTAGTAGTAGTATTATCCTAGAGGTAGTAGTAGTAGTAGTGATTATCCTAGAGGTAGTAGTAGTAGTAGTAGTAGTGATTATCCTAGAGGTAGTAGTAGTAGTAGTAGTAGTAGTAGTAGTATCCTAGAGGTAGTAGTAGTAGTAGTAGTAGTATCCTAGAGGTCACCACAGGTCATTTTATACAGTGATCAATGAAATGGCTCCTATGGGGACTAACATCATCACACATGAATCCAGTTGGACTCATTGATCCACCAGAGTCTCAGCTTTACTCTGAGACCCAGTTTATGGGGTTCAGGACTGTTTGCTGACATTATCTCTCAGCAGCTTATAATAATCCATACTTATATAAAATAGATAATACAGAAGGGGTGAGGGGGGTCACTTCTCAAGGCCATCTGATCTCTGTACTCCCAAAGCGAGAGCTGTGTTCGGCTTCTCGGCAGTAAGTTGGACTCGTTTCCGGAGGGAATTACCCTCCGCCAGGGTTGCGCTTTGTTACCAGTCCTGTTCTTGATATTCATGGACAGGATATCGAGGCGGAGTCGGGGGGGAGGAAGGTTTGCAGATTGGTATGCTGAAGATCTCATCGCTGCTTCTTTGCAGATGATGTGGTCCTGTTGGCATCATCAGTCTGTGGCCTCCAACACTCATTGGATCGACTGGGATGAGGATCAGCACCTCTAAATCTGAGGCCATGGTTCTCAGCAGGAAACTGAAGTATTGTCTGCTCCGGGTAGGGAACGAGTCCTTACACCAAGTGGAGTTCAAGTACCTCGGGGTCTTGTTCGTGAGTGAGGGGACAATCTGTATTGCATTTGCTTTACCGTACCATTGTGACGAAAAGAGAGCTGAGCTGGAAGGCAAAGTTCTCCACCTACCGGTCAGTCTTTGTTCCTACTCTCACCGATGGTCCTGAGGGCTGGGTCAGGACCCAAAGAACTAGATCGCAGGTCTGAGCGGCCAAAATGGGTTTTCTTAGGACGGTGGCTGGCGTCTCCTAAGAAACGAGATCTGTGACGGACTCGGAGTAGAGCTGCTGCTGCTTTGGGCTGAAAGGAGCCAGTTGAGGTGGTTCATCTGGTAAGGGTGCCCCCCTGGGTGCCTGTTCCAGGGAGGACCAGCTGGGAGGAGGCCCCAGGGAAGACCGAGGACTAGATGGAGAGATTATATCTCCACACCGGCCTGGGAACGCCTCGGATCCCCCAGTCAGAGCTGGTTAATGTGGCCCAGGAAAGGGAGGTTTGGGGTCCCTGCTGGAGCTGCTGGCCCTGAGACCCGACCCGGATCAGAGGCTGACGATGAGTGAGATAACAGAGAGGGAATTATGAGCTGTTTAACTTCCTGACACTAACAGCAGCTCAGATGGGATTACCTTGAGTTAGCTGTGTCTCATAAGGACGTTAAATGCTGCATCTATATCAGACACTGAGGCTCACTGACTGAGGTGTTTGGGTTTGACGGGTGAAAACGGGTCGAATATGATTGAAACCACCAGAACATGCACTGAATGGACCTCGTGGTGAGACTGTTTTCTCTGGATTAACATTTAAATGATAAGACGCAACCTTAGACCAGATCAACACTACCACTGCAGTAAGACGCAGGCTACAAACGGCCTCAACGGTGGTCTCCCAGCTAATCTGACAAACACACATCGATGTTTAATTAGCGCCTTTAAGTTCATACAGCTGCAGTCCCTCTGAGCAATCTGTATTCCTCACCCCACGGGGAGGAAAGGAGGGATGGAGGGAGAAGGGAAGGGAATAAGGGAGAAATAGGAAAATGTCACTCAGAGTCGATAAAGGAGGGACTGCTATCAGCATCGCTTGTACACAAAGAAAGAAACACACACTCGGCCATGCATCACACACTTCAGCAGGAGAAACTCATTATGCTTCCTGAAAGGCCTCTTGGCTATTAATCACAAGCAAACCCCCCATACGTTTATCAGCCGGTATCACTCAGCTGAGAGAGGCACACTGTAAAGAGTGAGGCAAACACAAAGTAAGTGAACATGAAATAGGAACCTTAAAGGCGCCGTCTCACCCAAAAGAGATTAATTAAGCCGCAAATAAAAAGAGACAGAAGCCGGATTACAACTGAACTTTAGAAATGTCAAGAAAGAAAATGCAAATTAGGATTGCTTCCATGAGCTGGAGTCAAACACACTAAGCACAGAAAAGGTAAACTTCAATAATCTGTTTGAGCTTGAACTCTCTTTACAAGCCAGCTTCTGTTTTAAAGAGAATAAAGTAGAGATGCTCTCCTCTGTGTGGTCATCGGCTGAAGGTCCCAGTGAAATATACAGCAGCAGGTTGAACGTTTCTGAGGGAGTTTCAGCCATTTTTAAACTCTTCTCGCTTCAAACCGTCAGAGTTATTATTCATTTAACAGTTGCACTTCCATCTGCATTTATCATATCATTTATTCATTGACAAAAACTATTTATGCTTCAAGTGAATGAAAACGCAGCGTTTGAGGAAATTGGACCAACTTTTTGTAATTTGAATCATTATTATGAAGCCCAGAGACGTTTTCAAATCTGGGTGAACATTTTACAATGAACAGAAATACCGTGTGTAATAGGAAAAACTGGATTTATATTATTATTAGTGTTTTTGGGGGCTGCATAGTAGGTCAGGGGTTAGTTCGTCCTGTTCGTCCTCCTGTGTGGAGTCTGCATGTTATCCCCATGTTAGTGGGGGTTTTCTCCGGGTGCTCCCGTTTCCTCCCACTCTCTCACACAACTATGTTTACATTACCTGTATTAATTTTGCCATATGGATTGTCTGTGTTGTATTTTCATGGTGTTGTTGCTCTGAGGTTTCTGACAGAGTTTTTCCTGACCTGATGAGGGTCTTCTGTCAGAGGGTGTCGTTTCCTGTACAGACGGTAAATGCTAAATTAATAAAACTGACTTGATGAGTCTGTACCTGCCTCTTTGTGTCTCCATATCTTTGCCGATGAAACAACAGACCCTGACTGTTATTTTTGCTGTGATTAGAAGTGAAGAGGCTTCAGCGATGAAGCAGAGGCAACGAGAGACCAGGTGTGAATCACTTTTTGTTGTATGAGTGTGTTTCTGTGTTTGTGTATTTGTCCATACTCCCTCTGTGCTGCTGTCAAAGTTTCCATTAAAGCTACCTGATGAGTCAACAGCAACGCCATAAGGCTAGCGTGCAGGCTATCAGAGAGGACTTTTCCTCTCAGAATAGGTTTTAGAAATGGGTTTTCTCCTTGATTTATGTCCTGCTCAGCCAACGTTAACTTAACTACACAGTCCTGAACGAAGCTAGAGCCATAACTTGTCCTTAAGAGGATTTTTATAGACTTGGGTCAGCTTGTTGTATATTTCTGCTTGAGGCAAACCACACTTTACTGTAACGTATGTAGCGTGATTACTGGACTTAAGCGATCTTAATTCACTATATACAGGCGCAGATAATTAACTAATGATGCAGACGTGTCTGAAGAAGTTAGAATGTGACGCTGACACTACCTATCCCAGCACCACACAACCAACAGACACATTTAGCGACTAGCTTAGCCAGATAATGTATACAGGAGTTGGTAGAGCCCGAAACAGAGCTAAAAGTGAATATCAGATTTATGGTCATTAAGTGGCTAGAAACATGGCTGTAATCAACTGATTGTAAATATGCAATTTTTAGTGACATAATCGCCATCTAATTCATAAGGTGATAATACGTCAGTACATTTAAAGTTGTATTTTCAATGTTGTAATTTTCTAATTTTGTAATTAACTAATGAGCCAAAACATAGCAGGAAGTTGTTACCTATAACTAAGGCTGAGCCTCAAGGTCCAATCCCAGATCCAGTTCTTTTTTTACAATTTATCTTAATGACATTATCTCATTTGAACTAACTACCAATTACATGCAGATGATACACTATTGTATTCCTGACTGCTCAGCTAGCTGTGGAGAACCTGTGACAGTCTTTAATGCTGCCCAGGTCACACTGACCGATCTGAAACCTGCACTGAATGCACATAATCCAAAGCTCATGTTGTTCTGTAGAGCGAGTGGTACTGATAGTAAGAACGTTCACACTTTGACTGTACAAACATCCAATGTTGAGAGGTACAGAATATGAATACCTTGGTATTTGGATAGATGACAAACTCACATTGAAATATCTTAAAGACGATCTTGCCAAGAAATTATGACAAGAGATTTTCTATATAGAAAAACAACTAACTTTCCTGTGTTTGTAGGAAAATATGCTGACCTCTCAGTTATGGTTGGTATGGATTTATAGGCCTACATCTGTCTCTACTCTTAAGCCCTTGGATGCTGTTTATCATTCTGCACTTTGGTTTATTACTAATGATATTTATAGCACTCACCAACGTCTCATACAATCCTGTATGAGACAGTCGGTTGGCCTTCACTGACAGATTATGTTATTTCTTTATGTATAAAGCCCTGATTGATAAGCTACCACCTTGGACTGGAACATTGGACCTTAACGAACCTTAACGGACCTTGACGGACCTTAACGGACCTTGACGGACTTTAGCTCGCATGAACGTCTTACGCTTATAGTTCCACGAACACAGTGTGCTCTGTAAAAGTCGTCCCCTCCAGTCGGTGCTCCCCTAACCTACGAAGAGTTCAGGGTCAAGATCATGGGCCATAACTGGTTTTATTGCTCTTATTTTTGTTTTTATGTGTTTTTTTAATCTTGTTTTGTTCTGTTATAAAAGAGGACCTGCCCTCAATGATCACTAGGACATATAAATACACATAATGAAATATGTATAAAGCCCCGGAAACTCATCTCCCATACAGGTGTTTTTCTGATTCTAAGGGCCGTGCACAGCCCTTTTAAATCTCATATAAATATGTGGTGACTTGTTTTTTATCTGCTGTAATTTATCAGATTCATTGCAGAGAACGCAACACCCCGACTAGGTTTAACCAAAGCAATCAGGACTTTTCCTGTTCTGCACTGTGAAAGTAATAAAAGCAGCGGTTAATGTTGTGACTAACACTGTGGAAAATGAAAGAGGCTGTCGGATGAGCTGATTTCACACCACAGGGAACATGTGAAAAAAAGAGAAACGACAGCAGAATAGACTGGAGATGTGAGACTGAAGGTAAAATATGGTAAAGTGTTTGTGGGTGTATGTCTGATGAACAGCACTATTAGATTTTTACAGTGTTTTATTGGTGCTGAGGCGCTGACGATACCACAACTTCCTGTTGAGTCTGTGCTTGTTGTGGCTGTCAATGAAATGTGTGTGCCAGGTAGGAAATACAGGTAGCGGCCTACACTCTCAGAATCATCATCAGGACTGGGGTACGCCAGCTAGCCGAAATACAACACTAGAAGCCCTTTCACACCAATTATGTATTTTTGTCCCCAAAATTTAACGGACCGTGATTTTTGTGGTAATATCCTGTATGTTTGACCAATGAAATTCCTTGTTCCAACTGATGTCATACCTACAGGTCAAAGCTAGTTTGCTGCCAAAATGGGAGAATGGCTTATCAATTTGTTTTCTCAGCGGCCAATACTGTACAACGAACAGCTAACTAACGCAACAACCAAATAAAGGACAACATGTGGCTTGAGATCAGGTAGTTTGTTTGTGCTGTAGTGCAAGTAAAATTACAGTTTTTTTCCAAATGAGTCTGGTTTCTTTGTCAAGAGCAAAGATAAAGGCTTCAGTTCCCTGTCGGAAACACAGAGCGTCCAGAGTAGGCGTCTAGAGTAGGCGTCCAGAGCAAGCATCCAGAGTAGGCGTCCAGAGTAGGCGTCTAGAGTAGGCATCCAAAGCAAGCATCCAGAGTAGGTGTCCAGAGTAGGCGTCTAGAGTAGGCATCCAAAGCAAGCGTCCAGAGCAAGCATCCAGAGTAGGCGTCCAGAGTAGGCGTCTAGAGTAGGCATCCAAAGCAAGCATCCAGAGCAAGCATCTAGAGTAGGCGTCTAGAGTAGGCATCCAAAGCAAGCATCCAGAGCAAGCATCCAGAGTAGGCGTCTAGAGTAGGCGTCTAGAGTAGGCATCCAAAGCAAGCATCCAGAGCAAGCATCCAGAGTAGGCGTCCAGAGTAGGCGTCCAGAGTAGGCATCCAGAGTAGGCGTCCAGAGTAGGCATCCAGAGTAGGCGTCCAGAGCAGGCGTCCAGAGTAGGCGTCCAGAGTAGGCATCCAAAGCAGGCGTCCAGAGTAGGCGTCCAGAGTAGGCATCCAGAGCAAGCATCCAAAGCAGGCATCCAGAGCAGGCGTCCGGAGCAAGCGTCCGGAGCAAGCGTCCGGAGCAAGGTAAACTGATGAAAATATGGTAAATATAGTGTAGACTCCAACTGATATTGATTCTTTAAGGTATCTAAAATCTGTTTTCCTGCCCGTCTACAGCAGTGCATTACTTTACTCCAGCTGGTAGTCCTGTCTGTTTCTCCAACCTGAGGGCCTGCTGACCGTCAGCTACTGTACGTAATAGACTGAATATACATAAGTACCTCATACAACCCCAGTTCAACACACCTGAACTGTCCCTTTAACAGATCTCCCACCAGGTGAAGCTTCTAGATCTTTTAGGAAATCAGTTGCCAACATGTTTCAGCCCTCAGACTTCAATTAGTGTTTGTTACTCAAAACTCACAAAGCAGAGATTTTACCCTCTAAAATGCCACATATTAGTATTTTATCTAATTAACGAGCTGTTCCTTTTGTTGTTATAAGATGACTGTGATGCCACAGATTCATCGGATATCTGACTCTGTATTTTCATATTTCATAAAGTACTAAAGCTGAGAATAAATACTGAATGTGACTGTAAAACCAAAGCAAACAAAGCTAAATATAACACTGACTGTGTGATGTGATTGGTCGAAGGCGTGTTCCAGCTGTGCTCATAATTCCCATAAAGCACGGCTTTCCGTCCTGGAATGTAAATACAGTCCTTTTCCTTGCTGGACCATGTCCGGTCCGACAGACGGCGTCCAGTTGTGGCTGACTTCCATAAGTACGTAACGCATGTGTGTTAACTCAAGTGTGTGTCTTCACACACTGGGGAGGTTTCATCACAGTGATCTGATTGATCAAACACGGCGCAGGTGTGCTGCTAATACCCATAATGCACCAGTAGGTGCATTTTATTTGGAGCTAGAAAACTGATGTTGTTGGTGTCTACCATTTTATAATCGTAATATATTTGAAAACGTCTCTGGGCTATTATAATAATAATAAATAATATTTGTTGTCACTACACATTATTAACTGATTTGATATAATAGTTTTACTGGCTTTATCTCTGGTCTATTGTGTGTGTGTGTGTGTGTGTGTGTGTGTGTGAGACCAATGTATGTTTCTGGATAAATGCTGCATCACTGATGCTGACTAAATGTTTAATTATCTCACCTAACATGAAGGATTCACACAACTCTGAACATAAAGTTTGGATTGTCTCAGGTGATCTCACGGTGATTCGTTCCTCGTTGTTCATCACATACATCCCATAAGCATGAGCTGAGATTGATCTGTGCAGCTTGCGGGAAGCCGGACCTGTCTAATCACAGAATGAGGCTCTGAAAGCCAAATGAAATATTGGAACGTTGCTGCTTGAAAGCAAACAGACTGAATTAAATTACACAGTGGGTGAGTTTGGACAACAGACTGTAAAATGGTAAAACAAATCTAATTCTGTGAAACCAAAGAAAAAAGCCTGCTAAAATGGACCTTTCTATCCATCCGTCACTCTTTCCACTCGTCTTTCAGTCTGTCTAACCTCCTGCATCTCGCTGCGATGGGTCGAAGCCTCCTGCGGCTTTAACGGGTTGTAATGCAGTGAAAGATGATGTAAAGCCTTCAGGGACAGGAAGCAGGTTGTATTCACACACTGGTAGTCTGGAAGCATGTAGACACACTATCACATAGACATAGTTTACTGTGAAACACTTTAAATAAACCACTGAAGTGAAACCTCACACACTTAAAGCAGCTAAATTTAATATTTTCGAGGCAACACAAGTGTGAGAGAGAGAGCGTTATCCCTCAACTCTGCACTTCCCCTGACGGCTATGGAGGATTTCTATTTGTCCTGGTGTTCGGACACGGTGGCATGGTCCAGCCTGGTCTGGCATGGTCCAGCCTGGTCTGGCATGGTCCAGCCTGGTCTGGCATGGTCCAGCCTGGTCTGGCATGGTCCAGCCTGGTCTGGCATGGTCCAGCCTGGTCTGGCATGGTCCAGCCTGGTCTCCTCATCACTATCAAATAATAATAAATAACATTTCCTCCTGGATTACATTTGTCAGCCCTGGAAGGTCGGTGCGGTTCATGGTCAACTTATTTTAGTTTACGGAAGTAACAAACATATTTTAAGCCAAACCATGATGTTATTTTAACTAAACCTAAACCTAAGTAGATTTGTTGCCGAAACAGAAGTTATTCAGCCTCTAAAACAGTTTTATTTTGAGGTAAAACTGAAGTGAGGGCACCCAAAATGTAAGTAATAGTCCGTCATTGCACAGAAAACTGTCCTGGTTGATACTTTCAGCATCACCTTGGTGTTACGCAGTGATTAGTGAGAAACCTCTGACTGTTTCTTGCTCTGTCGGAGAGCATTTACTGTTACTCAGTAACAGCAGACTGATCTTATACGGTGAGTTATGAGCTGGAATCAGATTAAATAGATGCCTGGCACAGCTGAAGTTACACAGTTCAACACAATCTACAGATGACGCACTTCTTGGCTTGCACGACCTTCAATTCAGCACAAGGTGAGGCGAGAAGTCCTTGGCGTCCATTCAGTGATAACGTAATCAACAGTCAGCAAGTGAAAGGAAGCAAATCTAACTGTGTGTTTTGTACAATTTGTTCCAGGCCCAAAGAGAGCTTTTCTTCTGCCAAACAAAACCACAAGGATAACAGCTCTTTGACTTAGGACGTTTCATCAGGCCGCCATGTGTGCGGCGCTGAGTGTGCCATGTAGATTTGCAGAGAAAGCTTATCTGCTCACATAGAAGCAGCAGGATTGAAGGATTTTCATGTTAATTCTCCTGCAAACACGTATCCATGTGTTTGCTGGCAGATGATTGATTCAGTGTGTGTGTGTGCAGTTAATGTCTCAGAGTGTTTCCATAGAGATTTATGTATTTTACCTTTCTGACACACTCACAGTAAGAACATCATCCCTGGTTGCAGTGATTATGTGGAGCTATAAGACGGTCGGTTATCCTCCTCTATCCTCCGCTCACACCTCCAGGTATGAGGATGGATTCCAGCTGAGTGTGAATGTGTCCCTGCTGTCCCTCCTGTCCATCTGAGATCTGTGTCCATGTGCTGCTGAAGGAGTCCTGACAGTTTCTATCCTTCATTTAGTTTCTCCTCCGTCTGGGTCACTGCTCCTCCTCCTCTGTTGCTCCTTCATTTGTCCGACTTTCCTTCTCGTACTATGCATCTGTCTTGATGCCTAATCTTAAGTAGTTTTGCTATTTAAACCTAACTAAGCAGTTTTGTTGTCTAAACTTAACTAATTAGGTTTGTTGTCTAAACCTAACTAAATGTATTTGTTGCCTAAACCTAAGTAATTTTGTTACCTAAACCTAACTAATTAGTTTTGTTGTCTAAACCTAAGTAAGTAGTGTTGCTACCTAAAGCTAACTCAGTGTATTTGAAGCAGCAACTGAAGCAGATATTGACACGTGTGTCACATGTTGGAAATAAGAAAACATGAAAAATGAGGAATAAGTTCTTATAAGATGTCATACAGCCCATACAGGTCGTTATTAGTAAAGCATCCACTACTAGAGTTCAGCTAGTTTCCTGGTCAGACAGCCGAGAATAGAGAGAATATGGAGGAAGGAAGGAAGGAGGAGGAAGAGGAGCCACCGGGGGAAGAAGTACATTGACTGGAAATGAAAGTGTAAACGAGAAAGAGGAGTACATAGAAAGACAGAAATGAAGAGAGAGAGAGAGTCAGAGAGAGAGAGAGAGAAGAGGAGGCTGACACGAGAGAGAAAGGCTGTGAATGTGCTCTTTGCCCTTGAGTGGGCAGCAGCACACTCCTCCATCTCTGCTGCTTCATCCCTCTCTCATCCATCCATCCATCCATCCATCCATCCATCCATCTCTCTCCGTGCCTCCCAGTAAAGTTTAACTGGAGGAGAACTGAAAAGCAGACACTCAAGGGGGAGTGACACATCTTGCTCGAGATATTTATATCTCATCCCCCTCTTCCCTCTTTTTCTCTTTCTCTTCAACCTCTCTCTCTTTCATTCTTGGCCATCCACCTGCCTTGTCTGCACTTTACATAGAAGATTTAGAGAGAGGGGGGGGGGGACAGAGAGAGAGAGAGGGGGGGGGGGGGGGGGCAGAGAGAGAGAGAGAGAGAGAGGGGGGGAGACAGAGAGAGAGAGAGAGAGAGAGGGGGAGGAAGAGAGAGAGAGAGAGAGAGGGGGGCGACAGAGAGAGAGAGATAGAGAGGGGGGGGAGACAGAGAGAGAGAGAGGGGCAGGAGACAGAGAGAGAGAGAGAGAGAGAGAGAGAGAGAGAGAGAGAGAGAGGGGGAGACAGAGAGAGAGAGAGGGGGGCAGAGAGAGAGAGAGAGAGAGAGAGAGGGGCAGGAGACAGAGAGAGACAGAGAGAGAGAGGATGTCTACAACATTTCTGGCAGTTCTGACATATTGTTTATTATTGAAGTATTAAAGTATGAAAGTATTGAGGAATCCAGTTCTGACAGGTCGACCTGTTGACCCAGCGCTGACCTGCATGTACAGATTAAAACTTCCTGTAGTCACGGAGAGTGTTCAGTCTCAGAGACGCTGTTTTCAGAGCAGACATTGGTTTTTCCTCCACTAGAAGCTCTGAGGTTGTTGTTAAGTGTCTTAAACATGTAACGGACTTCAGTAAAATGTGTGGCACATACTCTGGAAGTACTGAAAATCAGTTTCTCTTATCAAACTATACGCAGGCTTTGGGCAGGACAGTACAGTTTTTCTATCTATTTCCAGCCCAGTGTCATTCCCAGGGCGTTACATACTGAGGCTTTGTCACAGCCGCCGAGGTTTGGTCCGGAGAGTCACTACGTTCAGCGCCACCGCGGTCGGTGCCACTACGGTCGGTGTCACTACGGTCGGTGCCACTATGGTCGGTGCCACTACAGTCGGTGTCACTACATTCGGTGCCACTACGGTCGGTGCCACTACGGTCGGTGTCACTACGGACGGTGCCACTACGGTCGGTGCCACTACGGTCGGTGTCACTACGGACGGTGCCACTACAGTCGGTGTCACTACATTCGGTGCCACTACGGTCGGTGTCACTACGGTCGGTGCCACTACGGTCGGTGCCACTACAGTCGGTGTCACTACATTCGGTGCCACTACGGTCGGTGCCACTACGGTCGGTGTCACTACGGACGGTGCCACTACAGTCGGTGTCACTACATTCGGTGCCACTACGGTCGGTGTCACTACGGTCGGTGCCACTACGGTCGGTGCCACTACAGTCGGTGTCACTACATTCGGTGCCACTACGGTCGGTGCCACTACGGTCGGTGTCACTACGGACGGTGCCACTACGGTCGGTGCCACTACGTTCAGCATCACTGCGTTCAGACTCGATGAACTGTACAAACGTAGACATGTTAAGACCAGGCATGTATTTCTGTCCTAAACCTGTGTTTCTTTTCTACGTAATAATAACCAAGTCCATCTTTAGGTAGTAGTAGTAAGAAAAAGAAAGAAAGATATTCCTTTATTAGTCCCACAGTGGGGAAATTCAGTTTTACACTCTGTTGTTCACACAGTACATATACATGTCAATGGAGAGATGTCAGAGTGAGGGGGCTGCTCCTGACAAGCGCCCAGAGCAGTTGGTGCCTTGCTCAGGGGCACCTCAGCAGTGCCCAAGAGGTAAACTGGCACCTCTCCAGCAACCAGTTGGTCTTGGTCCATGGGGGATTTGAACCCGGGTCCTCCACATCCTAACCCAAGTCCTTACGGACAGAGCTACTGCCGCCCCCAGTAGAAGTCATAGTTTTGCTGCCAAATAACAACTAAATCCATCTTTTCCTAAACCTAAGTAGTTTTGCTGCCTAAACCTAAGGATTTTTCTTCTTGTGAAGACTGAAGTTTATTTTGATAAGACGCAGTGGATAGCACTCTTGCCTCACAGCAAGAGGGTCGCAGGTTCGATTCCGGCTTGGGGCTCTTCTGTGTGGAGTTTGCATGTTCTTCGGGTACTCCGGCTTCTTCCCACAGTCCAAAGACATGCTGTGCGATGGACTGGCGACCTGTCCAGGTGAACCCCGCCTTCACCCAGTGCCAGCTGGGATCGGCTCCAGCCCCCCGAGACCCCTAACGGGATAAGTGGTTGACGATGGATGGATGGATGGCATGTTATAAGCAGAAACTGACACTGTTGCGGGACATTTGTAGATAAATGAACGAAAAAGGAGGACTAGTTTTTGTAAGATATATATACCTTATGCCATTTTTCATTTTCATAATAATACAGTCTTTGGGCACAAAGTAAACACACCACTGACCTTGTATTCATAATCTGGTAATGAATACTAATGTTTCAGGTTGGGGTATTTAAAGACTTGAATAACACAAAGTCTTTGCATACTGAGGAAGAATTAAAGAAGGAAAGCAGAAGGATATAAAACCCAGAAAATTATATAGATAGAAGAAGTAAATTACGGTAGCCTGGAGGTGCCAATCCAGAAAGAACTAAATGCTGCTTTGGTTAATGCTGCTAGAAAACGGTAATTAAGGGGCAGCAGTGACACCACTTATTACTGTGGTCGGTGTGTCTCCTCCAAACATTACTGCTGATTTGCTGTCATCACATCTGCAGGAAGTGCCTCATTTATCTGCCGTTCTCGCAGCATGTGGTCGCTGTGTTATTGAGGATATCCAGCTCCAAACCGTTTTACAGTAAATCACTGAGGCTTTTAGCTTCAGGTGCTAAAGGACTTCCTGTGCTGGTGAAGGGTGTGGTGGATTTACGTTGGCATCAGCACGCAGACATACAGGCGGCGGATGGTGTGGAGGTCAGCTGATGGATGCTGGCGTTAATACGTGGAGGGAATGGTGATAGCTGCACACGCACAGATGCATTTACCCTCCATTCAGCCATAACTTCAAAACTCATCTCTCCTCCCTCTTCATCCACTAACTTCTACCCCTTTAACCTCCTCCTTAGTCCATCCTGCTGTGATCACGATTCATTATCAGCTTTTACAGCTTTCACACCACTGTCTTTTTTCTGTTATTCATTCTCAATGTCTCAGCATCTCTATCTAATTGGCCTTTTCACCTCTATATCTTTTCACTTAAGTTCTTTCTTTTTGTCCCTTGTCTTCATTACCACCTTTTCTTTTCCAGCCTGTGCTTCATTTCATCTGCCACCTCCCTTTATATCCCTCATTCCCCTGCTCCCTCTCTCACATCCTTTCTTTCCAGCTCCACTTTAGTTCTCCTCATCAGTCCTTCAGTATTGGAGTCATGGCAACGTTGGTCTGTTTGATGGTCAGTTGTTCAGTCCACTAGCTTGGTCCCCAGAGGATGAGTCCTAATGACACTGGTGATCCCTGATTAGGTATTTTTCACATTAATGCCAAGTTTTGTTGGACTTTTTGGTCCTTCACGCTAAATAACAGCAAAAGCCACCAAAAAAGTCCAATTATGGAGGTGGAAGTCGAGGACATAAAGAAATCACTCAACATCAGGATTGCCATAAAATTTCAAACATACGTTCATGGTTCTCAGTCAGTGGACCCCCTGACCATCCCCTGGTCTTTCCTCTAGTCTAGCCCATCCTGAGGCTGACATCTGTGGTTTTATGTCAACTGATTCAACAGCTATTGGATGGATTGCCACAAAATTTGGCACACATATTCATATCCCCTCAAGATGAACTGTGATGACTTTGGTGATATTTTAAAAGGGCAGTCATACATCTCAAAGTATGTTTAGTTGGGGAGTATTAGTTGTAGCTGTACAAAGTCTGAGACGGTGATGGGACCTGAGTCAGCGCTGGTTGGGGCTGAAGAAGACTGACAATGAAAGAAATGGGATGATGGAGGTATTGATCTGAGGGAACATGGGGTGAAGGAATACATGATACCTTCCAATGACACTGGTGAGTTGTGTTTACAACATGGGAAGACTCGTGTGGTAAAGTCATGAGCCACTGCTAAACAACAGCAATATTAACATTACTGTTGGTGTCTAGAGGTCACAGAGGCAAACAATTTAGCAAGCTAGCTGGTAGGTAACACAGTGCAGCAAATATAGAGGCATAATGACAGCTGGGGATATCGACATTTTCCTCCGACATATTATAAAGTCAACAAACACGTCAGCAGTCGTGAACTCGGTCGTGAAAACCACGAGAGAGGTGTTCATATGGACTCATGAACGCCATGAATATGACCCCATCTGAAGGCGTCGATAGGCCAGCTCCCACAGTAAACATGACACCAGCTGTTAGCATTTAGCTGTTAGCATTTAGCACGTAGCCTTTAGCTGTTAGCACCGCTGTTCCTCGGTGAAGCCTCAGAGCTGCCAGCATGGCTGCTTTTGTCCTTCCTGTCATGTCTCTCAGTACACATTAGTGAGGACTTCTACACCCTTCACTTCCTTTCTTCCTTGTTTACATCCCTTCATCCTCACTTCTGTCCTCCCTGTTCCATCCCTCCTTCCAGCTTTCATCCATCATGGCCTCTCTCAGTCTCTCCCACCATCTGTCCATCCTTCCTTCTTCCTGCATTCTCTTAATTTCTTCCTCTTTGCCACCACCCTCCCCTCAATTCATCAACCCCTTTCCTGCTCGCCCTCTTTTCCCTCTGTGTATCCATCACTCCATCCCTTCATCCCTCTCTCTAATTGGTGTCCTGGAGGTCTTGGACCATTAAGACCCCTCCAGACCCGTCCGACTGCCCTTGCTGTGCTCGACCTAAAGTTCCTCTGCAGCTTCAGCTCCCACTAATCAGGCGGCAAGAAAAGATGGCCGACGGCGCTGAAGGGTCTTCATGGTGAATGTTATTAAGGTGTTCGGCTGAGGGCTTTAAATGAGTACAACATACACACACAAGAAAAGACGTGGATTTACACACCGACACAAAGAAGGAAAGGACAGATACAACAGTTAAAGTAGCAGACTGACACACAGTTGGATGGAAACCAGGACGCCAGCAGTGATCGGTGATGGACAGTCTGAGAGCCGAACGGAGACGTGAAAGGACTCGGATCAAAAAAAGGAGGGAAACAGCAAACAGAGGGAGCTTGAGATGATGAAGGAGCGAGAAGATGACTTTTGAAGGGTTTTTGATCACACTGCATGTCAGATTATGAAAAACCAACATCAACGAGGACGTTGTTGGCCAGAGGTTTGTGGATACCTGCTGTCGCGGGTGTTGCGTTTGATTCAGGTCAGTTGTCATGGTTTGGACTCCAAAGGGACACGTTCATACAGCTGCAGTCAACTTTTGTTGTGTAGTTTTGGGCTTTTACAAAATATGAGATTTTTGATGAATACACAGCAATGTGAATATAATAATCACTTTACTGTAAAACAGCCTTTTAAACAGGGAAAACAACACTTATGCCACATTACGATATTCGATATCTAGGATGTTATCTACTCTCATATCATGACAGTGATATTATTATTATTATTGATTATTATGTTGACTGATATTGATATGTTTCATGTCTCATTGAGGTGTTTCAGGAAATAAGCACACTTGATAAGAAAGAAGTGACCAAAGAAAAGTAGAATCATTACCTTCACATTTCCTTCGTCAACCAGGTAAGTTACAGATTACATCCATGTCTGTCCAAACTGTCATCACTTCATCATTTTATCCTGTTTGTGTGGACGTACGGACGGACGGAGGGATGGACGGACAGAGGGACAGACAGATGGATGGACTGATGGACGGATGAACTTAATGACAATAAAAATCAGGAGTTTTTGATATATATTCTGATCATATAGTGTCAGTACTGCTTGATTATTCTGGACCTTTCAGTCACATGGCATGGTCTTCATCAGCCTCTAGTTTATTCAGTTGTCATGGAGATGGTTGTGTTGTAATCGTGTGACAACAGCTAAAGGCCTTTACCCATCAAGACTGGAAGGAGCTCCTGGAAGTAGACTTAAATTGGCTGATGAAGCCCAAGAAATGTGGCTGAAAGCTCTGGAAGAACTACGTAAGTGGAGCTCGTGAAACAAGTTCGGACACTAACTGCTGTCGTTTTTTAATATGAGCAAATAAAACAAACTACATGTTGGCATTTAAAAGCTGTCTGTTCATTTAAAATGATCTCTTTCATTCATCTGGTGAGAGGTTTCTTTGTATTGAAATGCTGCATATTTTCATTCCCTCAGATGTTTTTTGTGTTTGATTTTTGCAATATTGCAGCTCATTGCATCATGTAAACTGTCACCACTACTGCTGATGGCCACTCGCTGTCTGCGGTCTTTGTTACTCTCCCTCCCTCTTCTAGCGTTTTTTGGGTTTTCATGGATTTCATTTTGTCTCCCGGTGATCGCGTTGTTTGTTAGCCTCGCTCCGTCTTATCGCTGTCTATCTGCATCTTGGCAGATTCAATTTAATTGGCCTTTATTGGCACAAAACACACAGCGAGACGTGATCCAGCCGACAAAGCGTGGAGCGGGACAAGTCGAATGCTAATGCAGATCCACATCTGAGGCCAATCTGTTGAAACGTACTGTTTGTCTCTTAATTTACCTTCATCACAGAAAGCAGAGAGACGCTGAACGGACGGGTTTTGTATTTGCATTAACAGAGATGCACAACAATACATGAACACACACAGAGGTGGGGGGTAATGCACCATGAAATGAAATACACAGCGGGGTTTTGGTGAAGTCCTTTCAATCAGTCAGAGCGCCGTCAGTGCAGCCGAAGAAGGCTGTTTACTGCTGAAACATCAGTCCTCGTCTTCCTTTGTGCATTTACTTTGTCTGTGTTTGCAGCAGTCTATACCTGTGTGTCTTCACACTACCAACCTTTTTCTTAGACATTTTATTCTACCGCTAGCCCAGCTCATGGGCAGCTGAGGAAATCTGAGAACGTCAACGTCAATATTATAAGAATCCCCTCTTCCTCCTCCTGTTGCAGCTGTTATTGATCATTCATTTGTATGAGATGGGATAAAGCAGCGGGGAAGGTCAGCTGACTCCAAAAAACACAAAGATTTTCAACTATACTAAAATGCAGGACAAGAAGCAAAGAAAAGGCTTGTGAGAAAAAAAACTTAAAATTAAAATTCTTGTCATAAGGCTTTGTAGAGATCGGTCTTTATTAAATGTGGCCATGTTAGTTTAGATTATAAGTAGTTTAGCAGTGCTAATATTGAGTTAGCTTTGTGCCATGTTAGTTTAGATTATAAGTAGTTTAGCAGTGCTAATATTGAGTTAGCTTTGTGCCATGTTAGCTTATATTATAAGTAGTTTAGCAGTGCTAATATTGAGTTAGCTTTGTGCCATGTTAGCTTAGATAATAAGTAGTTTAGCAGTGCTAATATTGAGTTAGTGTGTTGACCCCAAACACGACTTAACCGCTTGAACACGACGTATGATGTGTTCGGGACTTCTCATCTCGTAAACACGGTAAACACGACCCCATGTGACTCACGGTTAGCCGTGAAAGAGAAAGAGCATTAAAAAGACAAGAAAAAACAGAACAGTAGAATTTAAGTAAAATATATATAATCAATAATGCTGCCAAGCAGTTTTAAAACTAAATAAGAGTAAAATTAATACATATAAGTTAAATAAAACATGTAAAATAATTAGTGCAACTCAGCTAAGCAGTGTTAAAACTAATGAAGAGCTAATTCAAAGCTCAGGTGAACAGATGAGATTTTAGCTGACTTTTATAGATATCTATTGATCTGCCTTGAGTGGCAGGGTTATGTCAATAATGACATTCTCATATACTGTTTGTTAAATATGAAAAATAGTGGGAAAATATCAATCCCACAGTGCAGCAATGACAAAAACATAATTGCAATAAAATATCCAAAGTCTATCTTTATTTTCTATCCTGAAGGGAAGAACGACTGGATGCATTTAAAGTTGTTTCTTCCCCCTAAAAGCTCATTTGTGCTATTTTCAATAGAGGAAATATATTTGACCAGAGGACACGTTTTCGTGCAAATTGTTGTTCAGAACTTAATAAACTTCCGAGCAAAAAGAGAAAAGGCATTATCCGGGAAACCGTAAGCGAGATGACCTCATCAAACACAATAAGCATCATTGATCCACACACACACTCCCACATGCACAAACACAAACACAACATCATTTGCGAGAGAGCTCCCGTTATAGAATGCAAACGATTTATGGTTGAAAACATGAACAGTACAAATAGCTGCGTCTCTCTGCCGGGAGGCGTCAGCTTCGATATCCACAACCTGAGTCTGCAGCCCAGACCGTGTCCCAGAGCCAGACAGCAGTTCAACCAAATGGTCACTCTCTACAGATGGAGGGAGAGCCAGCCGAGGAGACGGAGGAGGTGAAGACCAACGCCATGTTCGTATAAAAGCCCGAGTCACTCAGGACGTTCTCATCAGTCATCTTCAACCACTTATCCGGGATCGGGTCGCGGTGCAACCGCTCCAACGGGGGAGCCCAAACTTCCCTTTCCCAGAAGAGCCTATGACTGAGGGAGATAGAGGAGGAGAGACCCGGCCCAGAGGAAGCCCAGGGCCCCCGTCTGGAGCCGGGCCCAGACGGAGGGCCTGTAAGCGAGCGCCTGGTAGTGGCGTGGTGACCCCCCTCCTCTCCATCACCACCTCACCACCTGCAGGAGGACTGCTGGGGTCGGGTGCGCTGCCACACAGGCGGCAGTGAAGGGGACATTTAAGGGGAGTTCAGGGACGGTTCAGTCATAAAAATGTTGATTACAGAGCAGTTTTTAGAGGCATCCATTAGCTCTGATGAGGGTCTTCCTCTCTGCTACGTCTGTCCTAATCCATCAGTACAAGTTTGGCTGATATCCAGGGACATTTACTCTATTGTTCTGAATAAATAAGAAATAATGTTAAACGAATGCAAGCTTCCGAATAAAAATAGTTCCGATTTAAATGAGATCATTTTCAAACACAGGAAGTAAAAGAGATGATCTTCGACGTGACTGTAATTCCTAACCCCATCCACTCTCACATCGTATTTCATATGAATCAAGGTGACTTCATGGATAAAAGCATTAGCTTATTAAAATGTACATAACTCCCATCAGTGGACAACCTCCAGGTCTGAGAGGTGAAGTCTTAACCCTTCATCCTGTCTCCAGCCAGCAGGGGGCGACTCCTCTGGGTCTATAGAGTCTCTAGAAAATGATCCTCCTCTCTGATTGATTACCTCAGTAAACACTGGAAACATCAGTTTATGGTCTCAGTCTCTAGTTTCAGTCTTCTTCAGTACAGCAGGATGATCATTTACTAGATTATGGTCCATTTAGAGTCAGATAGACCAGAAAGCAGGGGGGCTTTAGGGCGGGGCTACCTGGTGACTGGCCGTTTGGGTGTTTTACAACTTTAACCCTTTCAAAAATGATTCATTTATTCACTGTTCAGTTGTGTAGGAGCCATCCATGTAAGTTTGTAATTAATATGCATTTTGCTTGGCTCCAGTGTTTGTTTGCTATTGGTACTTGGTGGAAGGGGTGTCACTATGGGTGTGTACTCCACAGTTACCAAATAGAGGCACTCACCTGCACTCACGGGATCACTTTCTATCATGGGGTAGGGTGAGCGCTGGGGTGAGATTTTCTGTTGACCGCACCTTTAGACTAAGTTAGGAGAATGTTTAGAACGCGCATTGAGAGAGCGTATTTGTGATTAGTTGGAGCATTGAGTGTCGATTGTTTGAGCAGCATCGTACACCAATAAAGGAGAGGAGTCACAGCTGAAGGTGAAGTGGAGTCTATCTGTGTGCGCGTCACCAATTTATCCCTGTGTTTTGCCTACCGCGGCTGTTTCTTTGTGGTCGCCATTCAGCCGCAATAAGTTGTGCTTAGCGTTGTCCAGTCTGGGAGTTGTTCATGTTTTTGTACACATCTTTAACCCTTTCACAGTGTGTTTTCACTTCATCAAAGTTAATTATTATATTTTGATCACCTATAAAGGAGTTCACGTACCTCGGGGTGTTGTTTGAGAGTGAGGGGACAGTAGCATGGCCGGAGAATCAGAGCAGTGGGGCGGTTTTACATTAGCTTTACTGCACCGTGAGTCGGAGGGCAAAGCTCTGGATCTACCGGTCAGTCTTCGTTCCTACTCTCATCTCTGGTCAGGAGTTCTGGTCAGGACCCAAAGAACTAGATCACTGGTATCAGCGTCTAAAATGGGTTTTCTCAGGAAGGAGGCTGGCGTCTCCCTTAGAGATAGGGTGAGAAGATCAGCCATCCATGAGGGTAGAGAGAGTAGAGCTACTGCTGCTTTGGGTGGAAAGGAGCCAGTTGAGGCCCCCGGGTGCCTCCCGAGGGAGGTGTTCCAGGGAGGACCAGCTGGGAGGAGGCCCCAGGAAAGACCCAGGACTAGGTGGAGAGATCATATCTCCACACTGGCCTGGGAACACCTCGGTTCCCCCAGTCAGAGCTGGTTAATGTGGCCCAGGAAAGGGAAGTCTGGGGTCAAATTTAGAGTCAAATGGACCATAAAGCAGGGGATGCTTTAGGGCGGGGCTACCTGGTGACTGACGGTTTGACAGTGTGTTTTTTTTTTTTTTCATTCAAGTTAAAGTAACCTAAAAATGTGTTGTTCAGCGTTGGATTCTACTGAGGTTCACCCACTCCACCCACTTCTGGTTGCAACAAAAACAAGATGGTTACAGCCAAAATGCCAAAATCAAGGCTTTAAAACGGCAGTCCACAAACCAATCAGTGACATCACAGTGACTATGTCCACCTCTTATATACATTCTATGATTCACATCTATATTAAACCACAACATGGTAAATTTAGAGATAAAACACCTTAAAACAGTGGAGCTTGGTTCCAACAAACGTCGCCAAAGACGAGCCCTTCGATCACAGTAAGCATCACATGGAGAATCGCTGGAACTCGTTCAAACGGTGACAAACAATGAACAATGCCTGCAGGCTTTGTTCACTTGAAGGACTGGCATCATCCTTTGTTGGTGCCATTGTTCCACATGCTTCCTTCACTGCTGAGATGAGCTTTTAGCTTTCTAGAAGACACTGATAATGGATAATTCAAGGTTGTTGCTGTTCAGTACAAGGACAGTCACTAAGAACATACTGATCAATTCAGAGAAGATGAAATGAAAGCAAGTATTGCAAAAATTCAAGAAGCTCAATAATAGAAAAATACATAAAAAGTATAAGAAAAAATTAAAAATAATATCTACAATACATCTCAATGAACATGACAGAGCTGTGAAGTTTTTAGAAGTGGTAGTTTTGTGTAGAAATGTGCATTGTTGTCCAAGGACTGTGTAATGGTACGAATACTACGAACAGTGACAGCAGGATCCGACTGTAGAGGGAAATAACTGTCCTTCCTCGTCACTGCTTCTACTTCTTCTACTCTTGGTCAGTCCATGACGGCGGTTTTCTGTTTGGTTGTTACAGAAACTGTCAAATGTTCTCATTAGTTTCTGACTTTGTCTTTATGTGCAGACAGCAAAACCTATTTCTCTGACAGAGTAAAGCCGAGGAAGCAACGCTGCAGTTAACCCTAACATACAGTTCTTTGGAAGGACATCAGAAGTGCTGCAGGCACTGCAGAACAGAAGCAGACGTAATCTCTGTGACCTTACATATTTAGTTTTGTGGGCTGCAGTTTGAGTTTGCTGTGTTGGCCACTGCCATCTTGGGTTTTGCTCAGTTCTTTGGGTCCTGACCAGAGGTGAGAGCAGGAACAAAGACTCACCGGTAGATCCAGAGCTTTGCCCTCCGGCTCACGGTGCAGTAAAGCTAATGTAAAAATCGCCCCGCTGCTCCAATTCTCCGGCCATGCTACTGTTCCCTCACTCTCAAACAAGACCCCCAGGGTATGTGAACTCCTGAAAGGGTTAAAGTTGAAGACAAAAACAACTCCCAGACTGGACAACGCCGTGGTAGCAACCTGTCAATCACCAGGTAACCCCGCAGTACAGCATCCCCTGCTTTCTGGTCTATCTGACTCTAAATGGACCATCATCTACTAAATGAACATCCTGCTGTACTGAAGAAGACTGAAACTAGTGACTGAGACCAGAAACTGATGTTTCCAGTGTTTACTGAGGTAATCAATCAGAGAGGAGGATCATTTTCTAGAGACTCTATAGACCCAGAGGAGTCGCCCCCTGCTGGCTGCAGACAGGATGAAGGGTTAAGGCTCCAGCTCTCAGACCTGGAGGTTGACCTCTGGCAGCATGGAGTGCTTCCATCCAGCCTTACCTATTTTTCCTCCTCCTCTTCCTCCTCCTCCTATGAGGAGTCAGGCTGTTATTCGCTTGATAAAGTTTAGCTTGAACCCCAAACTCTTTCTCCTTCTATCTAAGTGGCAGCGGGTGACATTAAACGAGATGTGCATGTCAACACTGGAGCCTTCACCTTCAATCCACCTCCTTCATACTGTTATACAGTGCTCAGCGGTGTAGGTGATATTTGATGGCTCCACTGACGTGTGAAGCTTCATTGTGTTGGATTCTGCCACTAGTCATGTCGGGGAGGAGAGGAGAGGAGATGATGATGAGAGGAGGAGAGGCAGAGACAGAGGAGGAGAGGAAGTAGAGAAGAATAACTTTGCGACCTTGCTGTCTAACGCCGCTCCTAAAAACAGAGCTGCAGCTGAAAAGCTGAAAAGACAAGAGTTTCTGTAAAAAGACAACGGTGACATGGAATGTGGGTTCCCCTGACATAGTGCCATCGTTCTTCAAACTAAAAACTACATTTCCCAAAATGCTGTTCTTCCATTTGCAGTAATGCCACAGTGTCTTGGCTTTCATTGACCCGTGATGCAGTGGTCGACTCAGTATGTCTGAAAAGGGCACCAGCATGTATGACATGACCCATATGACATACAGTAGCATCATGTTCTCTCCATTGGTTAGTGCTCTGCATCTCCTTGGGCACTGTATCCTGTTTAATCAATGATAGGGGACCCTAGAGGACTCTGTATCCTGTTTAATCAATGATAGGGGGACCCTAGAGGACTCTGTATCCTGTTTAATCAATGATAGGGGACCCTAGAGGACTCTGTATCCTGTCTTATCAATGACAGGGGGACCCTAGAGGACTCTGTATCCTGTTTAATCAATGACAGGGGGACCCTAGAGGACTCTGTATCCTGTTTAATCAATGATAGGGGGACCCTAGAGGACTCTGTGTCCTGTTTAATCAATGATAGGGGGACCCTAGAGGACTCTGTATCCTGTTTAATCAATGATAGGGGACCCTAGAGGACTCTGTATCCTGTTTAATCAATGACAGGGGGACCCTAGAGGACTCTGTATCCTGTTTAATCAATGATAGGGGGACCCTAGAGGACTCTGTATCCTGTTTAATCAATGATAGGGGGACCCTAGAGGACTCTGTATCCTGTTTAATCAATGACAGGGGGACCCTAGAGGACTCTGTATCCTGTCTTATCAATGACAGGGGGACCCTAGAGGACTCTGTATCCTGTTTAATCAATGATAGGGGGGACCCTAGAGGACTCTGTATCCTGTCTTATCAATGACAGGGGGACCCTAGAGGACTCTGTATCCTGTCTTATCAATGACAGGGGGACCCTAGAGGACTCTTTATCCTGTCTTATCAATGACAGGGGGACCCTAGAGGACTCTGTATCCTGTCTTATCAATGACAGGGGGACCCTAGAGGACTCTGCATCCTGTCTTATCAATGATAGGGGGACCCTCGAGGACTCTGCATCCTGGCTTATCAATGATAGGGGAACCCTACAGGACTCTGCATCCTGTCTTATCAATGATAGGGGGACCCTAGAGGACTCTGTATCCTGTTTAATCAATGATAGGGGGACCCTACAGGACTCTGTATCCTGTCTTATCAATGACAGCGGGACCCTAAAGGACTGTGTATCCTGTTTAATCAATGATAGGGGGGCCCTAGAGGACTCTGTATCCTGTCTTATCAATGACAGGGGGACCCTAGAGGACTCTGTATCCTGTCCTATCAATGATAGGGGGACCCTAGCGGACACTGTATCCTGTCTTATCAATGATAGGGGGACCCTAGAGGACACTGTATCCTGTCTTATCAATGACAGGGGGACCCTAGAGGACTCTTTATCCTGTCTTATCAATGATAGGGGGACCCTAGAGGACACTGTATCCTGTCTTATCAATGATAGGGGGACCCTAGAGGACTCTGTATCCTGTCCTATCAATGATAGGGGGACCCTAGCGGACACTGTATCCTGTCTTATCAATGATAGGGGGACCCTAGAGGACCACTTCATTGTGTTTCTTTTAGGTAAGGAACCTGGGAGTGACTGGTCAGAGTCAATACCTACTTGGTTCAGATAACTCAGGCTGCTTACGCTACATATGAAAATTCCTTTGAGAAACATTGTAACTGATTATGAAAGTCAGTTAATACTAATTTAATACTGATGCCTCTAGATGACCTACACGTCTATAGTTCCTTTTAATGTCTGTTATCGGGTCTGATTCCACCGCAAAATCAGATGAGACCATTCGCAGCAGACAAGTTCACCAGAAACCCCGTCAGTTCGGACTCCGGCAGGGCGTCCTGTAGTGACCCAGTCCACCATGAACAGTCTCAGATCCGACTTCGCTGCTGCCTTCAACCTGCAGAAGGAGCTCCGTCGAGCTCGGTACCTCACGGCGGCACCTCGTCCAGGGAGCCAACACCATGCTGCTGGAGGCTTAGGTTATATTGCTGGACCCACTGGAGGGAAGGGAGGCAGGAGCAGGAGAACCAGGACCAGGACTGCACCGGGTTGTTTTTATATATATATATATATATATATATATATATATATATATATATATATATATGTATGTATATATATATAGTAGGTATTGCTACGAACTATACCTACGTACTACATCGCATATATACATACATACACATATATACATACACTCACAGCACTGTAGGATGAGATATATAGATCCACCAAATTGTAAAATATTTACAGTCCAAATCGTAGTGAAGGATATAAATTATTGTGGAAAAACTAAAAAGTTTGTATATGTTGAGACTATGAATAGTTGCAGACTGCCTTCCAAAGGTTGGTACAAAATTTGCGACCTCATATTTCTCTGCTGGTAGAAGTTTTTCTTGAGCTTGGACTTGATTCAGCAACTTTGTCCAAATGCAATTTATCAGGACATAGCTCTATAAACCTTGAAAGAGCAGAATGCTCATAAATATGATTCTTGTAATGCTGCCGCTGCCCGTACAACTTAGTCAGCGAGGCAGATTACGAGCTGACTTTGTATGGCTGTAAATCTCCTCCCGACAGCTTCGCCTCTTTTCCTCGGCTGACTGATTCCAAGCCAAAGCTCAAACAAAAACCTGTTAGATTTTAGTTTTTCAGAATGAGACGATGAAGCTGACACAGCTGCCACTGAAAAACGCATCGGCCGGCTCGGAAGGAGCTGCGATCTCCACAAGGCATTGTGTCTCTCCTTTGAAAGACACTACGACACTCATCCGCACAGTGAGAAAGTGGAGGAAGGAGGTGCTGCCTTAAACTGACATGGTGGCTTTCAAACAAAAGCAGCAAGCTCCAGCTACACAGCAGGAAACAGAGATTTCTTCCTGCTTGTGATGCCATCAGCTGTCGTCCGGCCTTGGTGACAAAAATAAGTCGCTGCGACTGAGGCGCATCGCAAGGGCTTCGAGTTCGTCTGAAACGAGCGGTGTCGAGTGGGTAGCTGCTGTTTCGATTGATTCAGCAAGGGAGATGTGTTCGATAATTTATGCAAATGACGGAGAGAGGTTAAACCTCTTTATCGCCCTCCTACATGACGGCGTCTCCCTCTCCTCCTGTTGTCCGTCGTTCGACTCTGCTGCTGGAGGACGAGGAGGAGGAGGTGTGCCTACGTTTACTCAGCAGTGGGACACAGCCGTCCACTCTTCAGCAGGGACATTATTGAGACTAAACAACAAAAAGACACTTTCTCCGTCTCACTTTCTAACTGACACTTTCCTGATGTGCCTGCCTCCATAATAAAAACTACTTAAGGCGAGTGAGGCTGACGAAACACCGACCCCCCGGAGAGGAGCGCTGGAGAGGCAGCGAAGAGGAGGAGAGGAATGTTCGGTCATTTTAATTGCAAAGCTTGTTAGCCCTTTTCTCTGTTGTTAGTTCCTTATTAGCATGTCATTATGAAGCCAGGCGGCGTTTGATAGACAGCCTGAAGGCGAGCAATCAGTCTGTGTGCACGTGTGAGTGCACGTTCTGCAGACAGCTATTATTGAGTGTTTACTACATGTTAAGATGAAGCAGTGAGTGTCCATCTAGGCACCTTGGTGGGTTGACGCTCTCCTCCAGCATCCTGTGGTTCTCATTCATGCAGATACAATACGTTTGACTATGAGATTTGGTGCGTTGGTCACTGGCTGGTTTAATTATCACTACTTCCAGTTTTCTGCTCAGTCAGATGGTAACTACACTGCTGACCTCGTGTTCCTGAAAGCCGCCAAGAGAACAGAGATTGTGGAAAATGTTTGCCAAGAATAACCACTAAAATGTTCTTGACTATCTGACGACACACGTCTGCCCTCTGCCTGGAAATAGAACGACGACGTAGAGGGCGTGCCGATAGCTAATTTGGGTTTATGCACCGGCCGTGAGCGCGATGATGGGTTGTCAACGGAGAGTCCAAAAGACGAAGAGCCCATATCTGTTGATTACCTTTATTTCTGGCAATCAGAGGCCTGTGAGGAGTGGCTGTTGTGGCTATGGGAGCTGCTAATGAATACTTGATTGCCCACTTTAAGCAGAACACTTCACTGGCAGGAGAGATCTTTTAAAATGAAGCATCTGACACTGTCCTTGGTCTGCAGCCCTGTCAGAAAGCTAATATCGTGTTCCCCTCACCGAAATGAATGGGAATGAGTGCAGTTCTGGTGCAGCCTTATTAGGTAAAGATGGATAGGTTTTTCTGGAACAGTGGCAAATAATTGCTGCGATACTATCGTCACTTAGACATTCAGCCAGGGCAAGAGTCAACACTCTCTCCTACAAAATGATGTCTTTACTAAGAACTGCATTCTCAGTTAGGCTTCGAGGGAGTTGTATTTCTGCTGGTTTACAGCCACAGTTATAAACAGCTTTAAAGTGGAAAGGAAGGTTGGCTTACTAAATGGATTTCCACTGTACTGAACAATTATATAACAAGCAAGACAAATGTCAGCATATTTCCTGCAGCTTTCCTGGAAGAGTGCCACCACGTTGCAGTACTCATCACAAGAATACTTGGCTCGGCCAAGTTACACAGATACAGTGACCATGAACCACAGAGACTCAGGAGACACAAGACAGTTGTAATGTCAATAATAGATCAGTATTCTCTGAGGTGAAATATGGAGTACCTCAGGGCTCTCTTCTTGGCCCTCTGTTCTCCTTATACATCGCACCTCTGGGCCAAATTATACATCATCATGTAATTAATTTCCACTGTTACGCCGACGACACACAGCTGTATGTGCCTATAAAGGTTGAGGATCGATCAAAAATTATTAAATTAGAGTGAAAAACTGGATGTCAAGGAATTTCTTGCTCCTAAATTCAGATAAAACTGAGATGCTGGTCATTGGCCCTGGTCGACAGAGACGTCAGTTTGATCAGGTTACAGTATCTTTAGATAACTGTGTGATATCCCAGAGTTCAACAGTTAAGAATCTTTTGATCAGCACATTAAACACATCCCAACGATCGCTTTCTAAATCAGGCCGTCTTTATCTGGGGCAGGCGCAGAGATCCTAATCCATGCCTTTGCAGACCAAAGGTCCTTTTCTTATCGAGCCCCTTTCCTTTGGAATAACCTCCCTATAGACATCAGATAGTCTGATTCTGTGCAGGTCTTAAAATCAAACTCAAAACTAGTATTCCTGCCGACGAGAATATTCTTAATTTTAAGCTACTGGCATGGAGAGGAGGTCATGTTGCTCTGCCAGGAAGCTGACTGACATCCTCCTGGATCCACTTTCTAAATTAATCGCCCAAAACACGACTTTATTCTGAAGCCCATGTTATAGCATTTGTTTACATAATTTGCTGGTAGCTTCTGCTAGCTAACTAGCTACTAACTCAACATTGCCATACCAAAGCAAACACTAGAGACACTATTGCCCTCATGCTACTTGTGTTCACCACTAACTAGATAACCACATAGTAACTATATAAGTCAGTAAACTACCAAGCTGACATGCACACAGACCGGCAGCTCCAGGCGGTGTGGGCGGAGCCCCAGTCTTCGCTCCGTGGTGTCCGTCGGCTTGGGACTTAACTGACAGTCATTTAGACAGCTAGTTGAAGGAGAACACAGGTAACATTCGGTAGCGCTGTGGACAAAAAAGCCAAGGGAAAATATGCTGATTGAAGGCAATGGTTCTGCAAGGAACTAAAAGTCAGTCTCGTACCACCATCTTCAACTCAAGGTGACTGTATCATACTTTTGGGCATTGGGCACTGCATATCTACTTCAATAAAAATGTCCTGGACCCAAACTGAAACACAAAACTACTGCAGGCTAAATAAAAGTCCACTGCTAGGTCAGACAACTGCAGCAATGCACCATGGTCAAGCTCGACGGTCGGGTGATAGACCTGTCCTGGTCAGTACATTGGCACCAGGGATATAAAGTTGCAGAGAAAAACACCTGCTGAAATTAGCTCTTCAGTGCACTTTTTTACTGTTATTTGGAACCATAACTCTCTATGGCTGTATGGTCAATCCTACCTATTGGTTCACTGTGTAAAAACCAAAGAAAACCAACCAACTATCTGAGCTTCATTGAGGCATATGTGCACGCCGCAGGACGTCCTCATAATGAAGCATGTCCCGGTGACCTCTGACAACCTCCACATGTTCGTGATCTTAATTGGCACTTGTGGCAGGTACTTGACTTCTCCCAAATACCTCTGGTATGGGTTTCCTTTATTTGACAGATGAAGACTGTCATGGCAGACTAGAAATGAAGAGAGAGGAGTAGGACATGGAGTAAAGGACGCAGGGCTGGAATCGAACCGGGGACATTGTGGTTACGTTGCATGACAAATATGATGGTTTACACTTCCTGTCTCCTAAGAAGGCGTGGTCATGGCATGTTCACCTCGTTGATGCATTGTAGACTTATAGTACCTTTCCAGTGAAGATCCTACTACTACTACTACTACTACTACTACTACTACATACTGGTCTCATCTTAACCCAACCCATCTGAACCGTTAACCCAATCTGTCTGTTTGATTTTGGTTAAATATTTGATCATTTGATCTCTTTGGGATTCAAACTGTTTAAAATAGCTCGTGATTAATTTAATAGTTGACAGCTAATTGATTAATCGATTACTCTTAAAAACAAGTTTATAAAGTGATTATATGTATTTATTTTTAATCTAAATTCATAATATAGATATAAAATTAATAAGAGCTTTGAATGTACTACAATATTTAATTTAATATATAGTAGATTTAAAATATGATAAATTCTTGATTAATTGCGATTAACTATGGACACTCGTGTGATTAATCACAATTAAATATGTTAACTGATTGACAGTCCTAATTTGTACAGTATATTTCTACTTACTTCTGCTAACACTGGATATTAACCCAGCTAACAGCCATATCTGGCACTATGGAAATGTGGCCTTCACAGGCTTTAGTGTCCAGATCTTGTGACAGTGTCCAGCTGAGACAACAGCTGTTTTCTCTGTCTGAAAAAAGAGCATTTCAGTGTCGGGAGGTGTTTGTGACAAATGGGTCCAATATTTGCTTATTAATTTATTGACTAGGGGGTGAAAGAATCGGTCATAATCTGTGGTCTCTTCTGCCATCGGAGTTAACGGACTCCTAAAGGAGGCGGGACGCTGGTGGAAGCCACGCTGACCCTCTGGATGCAGCCATTCGCTCACTAAGGGGATCTGGACGGGTCCATTCCCGCCTCGACGGCGGCACCGTGACGAGAGCCACAGCGGTGTCGAAAGAGTTCATGAGAGACAAACGATCCCTAAATAGGTTTGTCATTGCCTCACATCATCAAGATATTTATGAAAAGGGCTATTTCACATTAAAAGTTGTTTAAGTACAGTTCTGCCACAGGCCTTGGTCCTCAGGTTATGGATCCAAACAGCTGGGAAAAATGACGCCTTTATAGATGATTCTAGGGCTCCGTATGTTCTGGCTCCACAAACACAGAAGAAAAGATATTGATGATCAATAACCAGCCTTCCTCAGACCGACCAATCATGGCCCGAGCGTTAAGAATCTCTGCATTTCATGCTGCTCTGAGGAGTACAATTTATAGACAATCACTACGTGAAGAGCTGTAAACCATAATTAAGCTGAGTGAGTGAGGAAGAGTGGAGTGAACTGGCTTCCTGATGACCGTGAAGCCGTCGCTTTGCCGCCGGTGTGCTGAGCCCTGTACAGCAGGATAAATGAAACTTCATTCGTGTTTGAATCATAGTTGAAATGTTTTTGCTCACAAAAAAACAACCAAAAAGGTGTCCGTTACCTGGCAACAGCAGCGAGAGGTGCACTGTGGTCAAGATTGCGAGGTGCCGCCGACAGCCGAGGCCTGACGCTGTGATAGTCTGAGATAATATCCTGCTGCTTCTGCTACCAAATATCTGCTGTGAAGTCAAATTACACCCCGTAATGTCAGTTTAAATGGACCTGAGACGTCTAAGATGGATCACTAAACATCCTCCACACATAAAGAGAGCTGCCCTCCAAACATCCATCCACGATGCCCACACAGCCGCTCACATGTACACACTGAAACATGTACTCGTATAGATGTAGACATACATACGATATACACGACTCTATCAGTATTATATAGTAGTCCTGGTTGTCCTACTTTCTTACAGTCTCTCTAAATAGCACATGAATTCATTATATTAATACACAGAAGGTTGAAACGCGACCTTGAGCGGAGCATGTTGATATAACTGAACATCATGTGAAATCAGGAGTGGATCTACCATTGAGGACTCATGTTTCTGGTATTTTCTCCAAAGCCACCGGGGGCGGGGTTTTCTCTGAAGCATCACCAGATATACACCACCGATCCCTGAAACTGTAAAAACTACAGCAGTTAATGTGAAAATAACCGTCCATGAAAATCTGTTTTAATGCCACTAATTTCTTTAACGCATTAACACAGCTGAACTGAGCTGTAGGGGCTCAGCTCTACTACTACTACTACTACTACTACTACTACGACTACTACATCCTGGTCTCATCTGAAACTACAGAACCTGATGGATCCATCGGTACCAACCAGGTCAGACTACTACTACTACTACTACTACTACTACATCCTGGTCTCATCTGAAACTAGAGAACCTGATGGATCCATCAGTACCAACCAGGTCAGACTACTACTACTACTACTACTACTACTACATCCTGGTCTCATCTGAAACTACAGAACCTGATGGATCCATCGGTACCAACCAGGTCAGACTACTACTACTACTACTACTACTACTACTACATCCTGGTCTCATCTGAAACTAGAGAACCTGATGGATCCATCGGTACCAACCAGGTCAGACTACTACTACTACTACTACTACTACTACTACTACTACATCCTGGTCTCATCTGAAACTAGAGAACCTGATGGATCCATCAGTACCAACCAGGTCAGACTACTACTACTACTACTACTACTACTACATACTGGTCTCATCTGAAACTAGAGAACCTGATGGATCCATCAGTACCAACCAGGTCAGACTAGCTGGTAGTGAAGGAGGTTAAATGAGGCTCCAGACTTGACCTCTGACCTCCAGATGTGTGGATGTAAATGGGTTCTCTGGGTCCCCACCAGTCTCCCCTTTACAGAGATGTCAGAAAAAGTCCAGAAATTTTCCAAGATATGTCTAAAAAAGGCAGAAAAAATGTCTGAAAATATCAGAAAAAGTCGGACTGCCATGTTGATTGAGGGTCAAACACTGGACTAATCTCCCATCAAGGTTCAGCTAAAACAATGTGCAAATAATTTCCAATTAAATATGGATGGTCATTAATCGCAATTTAATATTTTAATCAATTGACAGCTCTGATAAATATTAAATGAAAAATCTAAATAGTAAAAATGTGGCGATATGTAGCCCTTATTAAATAACTATGAAATAATAAGTAAATAAGTACGTTAAAGAGAAGAGATCCAAGAAAAACAGTCCTACAGAAGTAATCTGAGTTAAAGTACTGCGTCTGTCCCTCAGGCTAGTTCACTGACTCACAGGCTTTCTATCAGAAAGATTCACACTTCATTATGGCTGAAACACTCTGAAACACTCTGAAATACGCTGAAACACTCTGAAACACTCTAAAACACACTGAAACACTCTCAAACATGCTGAAACACTCTGAGAAACTCTGAAACACTCTGAAACACTCTGAAACACTCTGAGACACTCTGAGACACTCTGAGACACTCTGAGAAACTCTGAAACACTCTGAAACACTCTGAGACACTCTGAGACACTCTGAGACACTCTGAGACACTCTGAAACACGCTGAAACAAACTGAAACACTCTGAGACACTCTGAGACACTCTGAAACACGCTGAAACACACTGAAACACTCTGAAACACGCTGATGAAACACTCTGAAACACGCTGAAACACTCTGAAACACGCTGAAACTCTGAAACACTCTGAAACACGCAGAAACACTCTGAAACACTCTGAAACACTCTGAAACACTCTGAAACACTCTGAAACACGCTGAAACACTCTGAAACACGCTGAAACACTCTGAAACACTCTGAAACACTCTGAAACACGCAGAAACACTGAAACACGCTGAAACACTCTGAAACACTCTGAAACACGCAGAAACACTCTGAAACACGCTGAAACACTGAAACACGCTGAAACACGCTGATGAAACACTCTGAAACACGCTGAAACACTGAAACACTCTGAAACACTCTGAAACACGCTGAAACACTCTGAAACACTCTGAAACACGCTGATGAAACACGCTGAAACACTCTGAAACACTCTGAAACACGCTGTCTGTCCTCAGTTTCTGTCTGTCCTCATGTAGGACGGCCGGGTCCTCGTCTGAACTCAACACTCATCATGTTCTCAGCAGCTCTGAGAGGCAGCTTCCTGCCACACTGAGTCCTGGTCTGAGGACGTCACCACAGTAGGAGTGTTACCGACGATGCTCACAAACAGCTGAATGTGTGAAGAAACTGCAGTGTGAGCGCTGGATGCTGAACGGCTGACGCTCCGCTGGAATGCTGGCTGGAATGTCAAGAACGTGACGTTGTAGGAATAGTCCGAAAACTGGGAATTTATTCGTATGAATATCATTGAAAAAGTTGAGAAACCCCAGTAATTTATAAAAGATCTGAAATACTGTAAAGGAAATTGAACAGCTGCTATGCTGTAATGCTGGTTTTCACCTGTATGAAGATGGAGAAGAAGTAGGAATATTTGGAAAAGTGGGAATGGATTAAATTTATATCAATATCATTGAAAAGTTGAAAAATACCAGTATTTCTTTTTAAAAGATTTGGAAAATGTAAAGGTTTTTGAATAGCCGACTTTAACTGGGAATTTTTTGGAAAAGTGGAATGAAGTGGAAGCTGAAGACGAGTAAGAATCTTCGGAAGATGGGGAACATTTTAACGTCTGCATGGAGTTTCTACATGAAAGTAGAAATGAGTAGTTCGCTCTGAAGAGGGCTGAATGATTGTCAGATTTGAACATGTCCCCATTCATTTTCAAAGCGTGAAATTTTGCTGAAAACAGAGAATATTTTTGGAAGTTTGGGAACGAATGGCTCCAGCGTTCAGAGCAGTGTTAGCGGAGAACAGGAAGCTGTGTGTGACGGTGTGTGACGGTGTGTGACGGTGTGTGACGGTGTGACGGTGTGTGACGGTGTGTGTGCTGCCTACTCACCTCTGCCTGGTGCTCATGTGGACCGGACGCCTTTGGATGAGCCGCCTCGGTGTTTCTTCAGACTTCAGACTTTCATCTGATGTACGCTTTTTAGTCTGAAAGACAAAGAAATGGCTCTTGAGTTTGACTGACTATATATGCAGAGGTTGTGTAGCACGCTAGGAAGCTAATATTTAATGTTAGTGTTGTGCAGGCTTCAGTCCTGCAGACTGTCAACCATGCAGGAGCGGTGAACAAACATAACCGGATTAGATTAAGGGCTTCGTTGTACGCTTCCCTCAGCTGTTGTCGGCTAACTAATGCTAACGAGAGCTACACCTCCAACATTTATGTCTTCCATTGACAGCCAGTCTATGACTACTTAATGCTTCATGCTCTGTGTACATGAATTCAGACATTATAATACTGGCTGATTATTGGCCATTAGCATTGTACTGTCTGTCAGGGTTAAATGGATCAGCCTGGGTCGGGCTGGTGCTGTTTTCAGTGGTGTAAATTAGCCACACTTAAAAAGCCTCCACAGCGTCCATCACAGTGACCCTGAAGCCTTCATTGGGTTTTGTTTCTGTCTGTTATTTCACACTCTGCTGACGGCCAATCACCTGACGGAGTCAGAGAGGAAATAATCCATCCAAACATGTCGCTTCATTCACTCTGTTGTCTCTTTATACACACCGGCTTTGTTAGTCCGGTCAGCAGATTTTAAAACTGGTCTCAGCGGTTTAAAGTCGGTCAACAATCTCCAGTGAGTCTGCAGCAACAGACAGTCTGTGTGGTGTTATATAACTTTAAATCAATCCCAATGAAAATCAGAGTGTTTGTGAACTGATTTCATCTATTGCTGACAAGGCTGCAACTAACATGTATTTTCATTGTTGATTAATTTGCTAATTTTTTTTCCAGATAAATCGTCTACAAAATGTCAGAAAATAGATGATTTGTCAGTCTGAAACCCAAAGATATTCAGTTCAGCATGATGTAAAACAGAAAAAAAGCAGGAAATTTCACTTGAGAGGATGAAAACAGCATTTTGTGTCATTTCACTACAAATTATTTTTCTGTCAATTGACCAGTCGATTAGTCAACTAATTGCTGCAGCTGCAGCTGACAGCATCATGAACTGAGCATAATTTGCAACCAATATCTTCCGTCTCCAGGTCCGAGTCACAGCAGATATAAGATAAGATAAGATAAGATATTCCTTTTCTTAGTCTCACAGTGGAGAAATTCACAACCATCAAGTTTATTCATTTACATAATTAATTTCTACCTTGTATTTTTTCCCATGTAGTTTCGAAAATGACATACAGGGTAGCTTTATTCATTTATTGTTCATGGCACGAAGCATGACGACGCCGTTGCCATGGTCACCAGCACCTGGGCGTTCAGTTACCATCAACTCTCTGAAGATGCAAATAATTTCACCGTAAGTGCATGTGGCTATTAGCACTGATCTTGTGGACTGGACTGTTTTGCAAGGAGGCTCATTTGCATGGAAAGGTGTGCATATTACCTAATTTACATAAGTGCAGATAGCACATGCAGCACAGTTAAAGGTGCATTTCACCCTTTGTTGGTGCTCTGTGAGTTGCACAGACTCTTTTTGTCTTAATTCTTCAGGTTTATCCGACACGAAAGCTGCACACGTGTCAAACTCAAGGCCCGCGGGCCAAATTAGGCCCAGCACCTCATGTTATGCGGCCCGCGAGGGCCTGCAAAGAACATATTGATTCATGATCATCATGATTATCATACAATTCTTAGATCAGAGCACATTGATCTGCTGGACTAGAGTTCTGCCCCTCTCAACTCCCACCACAAAGTTTATATATAACAGTTTATACGCCACAGACTGAACGTTAGATCAGAGCTCATTGATCTGGTGGACTAGAGTTCTGCCCCTCTCAACTCCCACCACAAAGTTTATATATAACAGTTTATACGCCACAGACTGAACGTTAGATCACAGCTCATTGATCTGTTGGACTAGAGTTCTGCCCCTCTCAACTCCCACCACAAAGTTCATATATAACAGTTTATACGCCACAGACTGAACGTTAGATCAGAGCTCATTGATCTGTTGGACTAGAGTTCTGCCCCTCTCAACTCCCACCACAAAGTTTATATATAACAGTTTATACGCCACAGACTGAACGTTAGATCAGAGCTCATTGATCTGGTGGACTAGAGTTCTGCCCCTCTCAACTCCCACCACAAAGTTAAACTAAGCTAATGGAATAAACTGGGTTTGATAATATTGGTGTGATGGTAAAAAAAGACCTTTATTATTCACTAGAGGATTATTTTGATCTCTGATGGATGAGTAATGATGAGGGTTTCTGAATCTCATAAATTCATGGATTTATGTTATATTAACACATAGAAATGTGAATGTGTCCACATACAGTGTTTATGTGTCTACGTGCTGCAGATATATTTAGATAGATTTCTGCTGTCAGAGCTAGTTATTTAAAAAATTATTACTAAAACTAATAATAATCAAATGCAGAGGCAGTTTTGTGATATGATCAAGAGTAGGTATATTTATGTAGTCTTACGGTTACAGCCGGCCCTCTGAGGGGAACCATGATGCTGATGTGTGCTGATGTGATAGGAATGTTTGTACCAGATTTCATGGCGAACCATCCAATAGCTGTTGAGAGTTCAGTCTGGACCAAAATGGCCGACCACTCTCCTTGCATGGCTGATATAAAACCTTTAACAGAGTCAGAAAACTAAAATACATTTTAAGATTTAGTTGTTTTATAATGTTATCCAGTTGGAAAATAATTCATACCTTTAAATGACTAATTCTGTGTGTGTGTGTGTGTGTGTGTGTGTATGTATATATATATATATATATATATATATATATATATATATATATATATATATTACTTATTATTATGTTACCTGCACCAGTCACCTGTGTCTGATCGTCTCCCCCGCCCCTGATCATGTCCACCTGTCCATAGTTAGTCACCGTTTTGGACTTGTTTGCCTGTGAGTTTTGACTTCCGTGTACCGACCCTTTTTGTGAATAAAGGACCAGCGTTGTTGTTTTAAACCTGTCGTCTGAGTGTTTGCTTCTGAGTCCAAGCCTGTCTGCCTCCGAGTCGTCACACCTCTCCAGCAACCAGTTGGTCTTGGTCCATGGGGGACTTGAACCAGTGACCTCCGCGTCCTAACCAAGTCCTTACGGACTGAGCTACTGCCGCCCCATGACTTGCATGACTATTGACATTGTAGATAGATAGATAGATAGATAGATAGATAGATAGATAGATAGATAGATAGATACTTTATTGATCCCAAGTTGGGAAATTGTGGTGTTACAGCAGCAGGTTATCAGCACAATATACAAGAGAGAATATACACAACTATGTACACATAAAAAAGAGAATATGCACATCTGTAGAAGTGTGAAGTATATACAGACAATCTTGTTATAAACTAATCTAATTCTAAGAAATGTAAACATTATACACTATAATGATAATAAGATAATAAAATAATAAAATAAAATGATAAAACAAAATGATATGATGATATAGTATATAATGTAATGTTGTATAGCATAACATGATATATATGTATGTATGTATGATACATATAATATATATATGTGGAATAGATATATAGAGCTGTGGTATAATAATATAATACAATATACACGGCAATACACAAAATAACATAATCTAATATGTATAATGCTCTATAATACACCTAACCAACAGTAGCTGGGGGTCTATTAATCATACTAATATATATAAAAATATAGAAGAAGTAAAGAATAACACTCTATATATACAGTCAGTAGTGCAGATGTTAAAGTTAAATTGTGCAGTGTTAGATGTCAGGGGGAGCAGAGAGCTCTCTGCCAGCCAGAGGTGATGTGTTGAACAGCTTGATAGCTGTTGGTAGGAAGGATTTCCTGTATCTGTCCTGGTGACAGCGGAGCTGAACCAGTCTGTTTGAGAAGCTGCTCCGCTGTCGCTCCAGTACCGGGTGAAGTGGGTGGTCCGGATTGTCCAGAATAGACAACAGCTTGTTCATAGTCCTCCTCCACCACAGCCTCAAACGTGTCCAGTTTGCAGCCAATCACATGCTGATGCTGCTCCCCCAGCAGACCACAGCAGAGTACAGGGTGCTGGTCCCCCAGCAGACCACAGCAGAGTACAGGGTGCTGGTCCCCTAGCAGACCACAGCCCAGTACAGGGTGCTGGTCCCCCAGCAGACCACAGCAGAGTACAGGGTGCTGGTCCCCCAGCAGACCACAGCAGAGTACAGAGTGCTGGTCCCCCAGCAGACCACAGCCCAGTACAGGGTGCTGGTCCCCCAGCAGACCACAGCAGAGTACAGGGTGCTGGCTACAATGGACTGGTAGAAGATCTCCAGCATTCTGCTGCACACGTTGAAGGATCTGAGCTTCCTGAGGAAGTAGAGGCGGCTCATCCCCTTCTTGTACACAGCATCAGCGTTGGTCCTCCAGTTCAGTCCGTTGTCGATGTAGACGCCCAAGTATTTATACTCCTCCACAATATCAATGACCTCCCCGAGGATCTTCAGGGGCTGTGTGGGTGTCCTCTTCTTCCTGAAGTCGATCACCATCTCCCTGGTCTTGGCCACATTGAGATGCAGATGATTCCGACCAGACCACTCCACAAAATCATCCACCAGAGCCCTGTACTCCTCCTCCTGTCCACCACTTATACACCCCACAACTGCCGAGTCATCAGAAAATTTCTGTAGATGACAAGACTCTGAGTTGTATTTGAAATCCGAGGTGTACACGGTGAACAGAAAAGGAGACAGCACCGTACCCTGCGGAGCTCCTGTACCACTGACCACCACATCGGACAGGTCGCTGCCCAGCCGGACAAACTGCGGCCTGTCCGTCAGGTAGTCCGTGATCCAGGAGATGGTGGGAGCGTCCACATTCATCGCCCGCAGCTTCTCCCTCAGAAGAAAAGGCTGGATGGTGTTGAATGCACGAGAGAAATCAATCTCACAGTGCACCCAACACCATCCAGATGTGAGAGAGTCCTCTGCAGGAGATAAATAATGGCATCCTCCACACCTAGATGAGGCTGGTAGGCAAACTGCAGAGGGTCTAGCAATGGTCTCACCTGTGGTCTCAGATGGGTCAGGACCAGCCTCTCTAGCACCTTCATCACATGAGAGGTGAGGGCCACTGGTCGATAGTCATTTAGGTCCGATGGAGATGACTTCTTGGGCACCGGAACCAGGCAGGAGGTCTTCCACAGGGTTGGTACCTTCTCCTGGTCCAAGCTCAGGTTGAAGAGTCTACACAGGACAGGAGACAGCTGGCTGGCGCAGGTCCTAAGGATCCTGGGGTTGATGCCATCAGGGCCCGCTGCCTTTCGTAGGTGGAGTCTCTCCAGCTGCCTTCTAACCTGGTCGGTGGTCACAGCCAGGCGGGGGAGGTCTACTGTCTGTGGAGGGTGGGATGGGCCTGTGTGGCTCACTGGAGGGGATAGTAGGGGGGAGGGGGTGGGTGGTGGAGGTGGAGGTGGAAGCATTGTTGGAAGTGAGGGGGGGTGGGGGGCTGCAGGAGGTGGTGAACTGAACCTGTTGAAGAAACAGTTCAGCTCGTTGGCCCTCTCCACGCTGTGGGCTGGTTCTCTGTCCTTCACCTTGAAGCCGGTGATCTCCTTCATACCAGCCCACACCTCCTTGGTGTTGTTTTGTTGGAGCTTGTCCTCCAACTTCCTCCTGTAGGAGTCTCTGTACTCCCTCAGCTTCACCTTCAGTTCACGCTGCACCCTTTTCAGCTCATCCCTGTCCCCAGCCCTGAAAGCTTTCTTCTTCTCGTTGAGAAGCTCCTTCAGGTCACTGGTAATCCAGGGCTTGTTGTTGGGGTAGCAGCGTACGGTCCGGGTCTGGAGGGTGGTGTATTCACAGAACTTGATGTAGTCTGTGATGCAGTCCGTCATGGAGTTGGTGTCCTCCCCATGTGGTTCGCAGAGCACGTCCCAATCTGTTGTCTCAAAGCAGTCCTGCAGTCTGTCCCTCGCCTCCTGAATTCATTCATTCTGATTCACACTGAAGGCATCAAAAATATGAATTAACACGTGGAAATATGTACACCACTATCTACTACTACTACAGTCTACTTCCAACAGTCTTGAAGGAGTCCCAGAGATGCTGAGCACTTGTTGGCCCTTTTGCCTTCACTCTGCGGTCCAGCTCACTCCAAACCATCTGGATCGGGTTCAGGTCCGGTGACTGTGGAGGCCAGGTCATCTGGTCCAGCACCCCATCACTCTCCTTCTGGGTCAAATAGCCCTCACACAGCCTGGAGGTGTGTTTGGGGTCATTGTCCTGTTGAAAAATAAATGATGGTCCAACTAAACGCAGACCGGATGGAATAGCATGCTGCTGCTAGATGCTGTGGTAGCCATGCTGGTTCAGTAGGCCTTCAGTTTGAATAAATCCCCAACAGTGTCACCAGCAAAGCCCCCCCACACCATCACACCTCCTCCTCCATGCTTCACGGTGGGAACCAGGCATGTAGAGTCCATCCGTTCACCTTTTCTGGTTCCACAAAGACACGGTGGTTGGAACCAAAGATCTCAGATCTGGACTCATCAGACCAAAGCCCAGATTTCCACTGGTCTAATGTCCATTCCTGGTGGTCTTTATCCCAAACAAGTCTCTCTGCTTGTTGCCTGTCCTTAGCAGTGGTTTCCTAGCAGCTATTCTACCATGAAGGCCTGATTCACACAGTCTCCTCTTAACAGTTGTTCTAGAGATGTGTCTGCTGCTAGAACTCTGTGTGGCATTGACCTGGTCTCTAGTCTGAGCTGCTGTTAACCTGCCATTTCTGAGGCCGGTGACTCGGATGAACTGATCCTCCTCAGCAGAGGTGACTCTTGGTCTTCCTTTCCTGGGGCGGTCCTCATGTGAGCCACTTTCTTTGTAGTGCTTGATGGTTTTTGCGACTGCACTTGGGGACACTTTCAAAGTTTTCCCAATTTTTGGGACTGACTGACCTTCATTTCTTAAAGTAATGATGGCCACTGTTTTTTCTTTACTTAGCTGCTTTTTTCTGCCATAATCCAAATTCTAACAGTCTATTCAGCAGGACTATCAGCTGTGTCTCCACCTGACTTCTGATGGTCCCAACCCCATTTATAAGGCCAGAAATCCCCCTGATTAAACCTGACAGGGCTCACCTGTGAAGTGGAGACCATTTCAGGTGACGACCTCATCAAGAGGATGCAGAGTGTGGAGCAGTAATCAGAGCAAAAGGAGGTACTTTGAAGAAACTATAATATCAGACATATTTTCAGTTGTTTTACACTTTTTTGTTAAGTACATATTTCCACATGTGTTAATTCATAGTTTTGATGCCTTCAGTGTGAATCTACAATGTCAATAGTCATGAAAAGAAAGAAAACTCTTTGAATGAGGTGTGTCCAAACTTTTGGTCTGTACTGTATGTATATATATATATATATATATATATATATATATATATATATATATATACACTGCAACAGCAGATACATCCTTACTCATTACCCAAAGAAGGCAAAAGTAAAAGAAACCCGAAGCTGATTTGGTCTTATTGGTTTGTTCAGTCATGTTTGTCCCATATAGCTGGAAAACGTCTCCAAACCAACACTCTGTACATTGATTGTCCCTCCTGCCTTCCCTCCTCTCTTTCTTTTCCAGTTAAGAACCTGAGTCCAGCTGAGATCCCCCACTTGGTCCTGCACTATTATCACAACATGCCACCATCACGAGGACAAGGTCAAATCCTCGGCGGTGGGGAGCAGGAATATAATATACTGCTGCATATGAACTGTATTTATTTATCCGTGAAATCTCCTTACTTAATAGTTACACAGTAACAGAGCTGAAAACTTTACTCCAAATGTATATAAAACAGAACAACAGAAACCAATAAAGTTTGCTAATTCGCTAATTAGATCCCCAGTTACCGCCAGAGTTGGCAAGGCTGTGCTTTATGGGAACGGAGCGCGCCTTGAACCAATCAAAAAGCTCATTTGAAACAATAATAAACTGGCTTTGCCTCCATCTTTAAAACGTTGAGACGCCTTCAGAGCTGTTACGTAAGGTCTCCAACAGAAACCCTCTGATGTAACCGCTTCAAGGGTAGAAAATACTCGCTCTGTAAATTATCGAACTTGATTTAATTTTGCTTTTGAAAACTGTTGAGATGTAATTAGTCTGAAGTCCAAACTAAACACTTGGCCTGCAGCCTCACAGCCATTTGGGAGATAAATAATTTGATTTATGTAATAAATCACTTTATTTGATAAGAGACACCTGAGTTCACTTTGCAGGTTGAATTAGATGCACAGTGGATACATTTAATGCTGCTTTCAGGAAAGTAAAGGAGCATGCTGGTGTTTTTGCATCCTTTGTAAACTTGCATATAATCATCTGCCCCTGTTAGCTTCCTTTTTGATTTCAAAATAAAATCAGCTTGCACATACTTAAAAGTCATGGACAGCTAATCCCTCACCATGAATATTTAAATAGTATTTTGCTTATCCCTCATCGTTACCGTACGACTGTGTGGTAACAGCTGAAAGCTGTGGGGAATGAAAACTCATTCATTTCATCCTCTGTCTTTATGTTCTCCTGACTAAGGACAAACTAAAGCAAATGACCCAAATGACATAAATATTCTGACTTCAGTGGCTTTTCATGACCATCAGCGGTCCAGTATCGCGTCTGTCTGGGACAAAGCTTTAGGGCTTTCCTCAATACTTCTAGCGGCAGTAGCTCAGTCTGTAGGGAGTTGGCTTGGGAACCGGAGGGTCACCGGTTCAAGTCCCGACATGGACCAAAAACTGAGTGTGAACTGGTAGCTGGAGAGGTGCCAGTTTACCTCTTGGGCACTGCCGAGGTGCCCCTGAGCAAGGCACCAAACCCCCAACTGCTCGGGGCGCTTGTCAGGAGCAGCCCCCTCACTCTGACATCTCTCCATTAATGCAGGTCTATGGGTCCTGCATGTACTGTGTATAAGTTACAACAGAGTGTAAAATTGAATTTCCCCTAGTGGGACTAATAAAGGTAGATCTTCTTCTTCTAAGTCATTCAGCATGAGAAACGACTAATCTTAATCCACGAATCTGAGACCAAAAACACTCGTGACCAGTTTAAAGTTGTTTAAAACTACTGAAACTGTTTAAAACTATTGAAACTGTGTAAAGTTGTTTAAAACTACTGAAACTGTTTAAAACTATTGAAACTGTGTAAAGTTGTTTAAAACTACTGAAACTGTTTAAAACTATTGAAACTGTTTAAAGTTGTTTAAAACTATTGAAACTGTTTAAAACTATTGAAACTGTGTAAAGTTGTTTAAAACTATTGAAACTGTGTAAAGTTGTTTAAAAATTACTGAAACTGTTTAAAACTATTGGAACTGTTTAAAGTTGTTTAAAACTACTGAAACTGTTTAAAACTATTGAAACTGTTTAAAGTTGTTTAAAACTACTGAAACTGTTTAAAACTATTGAAACTATGTAAAGTTGTTTAAAACTACTGAAACTGTTTAAAACTATTAAAACTGTTTAAAGTTGTTTAAAACTACTGAAACTGTTTAAAACTATTGAAACTGTTTAAAGTTGTTAAAAACTATTGAAACTGTGTAAAGTTGTTTAAAAATTACTGAAACTGTTTAAAACTATTGAAACTGTGTAAAGTTGTTTAAAACTATTGAAACTGTGTAAAGTTGTTTAAAAATTACTGGAACTGTTTAAAACTATTGAAACTGTGTAAAGTTGTTTAAAACTATTAAAACTGTTTAAAGTTGTTTAAAACTATTGAAACTGTTTAAAACTATTGAAACTGTTTAAAACTATTGAAACTGTTTAAAGTTGTTTAAAACTACTGAAACTGTTTAAAACTATTGAAACTGTTTAAAGTTGTTTAAAACTACTGAAACTGTTTAAAACTATTGAAACTGTGTAAAGTTGTTTAAAACTATGAAAACTGTTTAAAGTTGTTTAAAACTATTGAAACTGTTTAAAACTATTGAAACTGTTTAAAGTTGTTTAAAACTACTGAAACTGTTTAAAAATATTGGAACTATGTAAAGTTGTTTAAAACTACTGAAACTGTTTAAAACTATTAAAACTGTTTAAAGTTGTTTAAAACTACTGAAACTGTTTAAAACTATTGAAACTGTTTAAAGTTGTTTAAAACTACTGAAACTGTTTAAAACTATTGAAACTGTTTAAAGTTGTTTAAAACTACTGAAACTGTTTAAAACTATTGAAACTGTTTAAAGTTGTTTAAAACTACTGAAACTGTTTAAAACTATTGAAACTATGTAAAGTTGTTTAAAACTACTGAAACTGTTTAAAACTATTGAAACTGTTTAAAGTTGTTTAAAACTACTGAAACTGTTTAAAACTATTGAAACTATGTAAAGTTGTTTAAAACTACTGAAACTGTTTAAAACTATTGAAACTGTTTAAAGTTGTTTAAAACTACTGAAACTGTTTAAAACTATTGAAACTGTTTAAAGTTGTTTAAAACTACTGAAACTGTTTAAAACTATTGAAACTATGTAAAGTTGTTTAAAACTACTGAAACTGTTTAAAACTATTGAAACTATGTAAAGTTGTTTAAAACTATTGAAACTGTTTAAAACTATTGAAACTGTTTAAAGTTGTTTAAAACTACTGAAACTGTTTAAAACTATTGAAACTGTTTAAAGTTGTTTAAAACTACTGAAACTGTTTAAAACTATTGAAACTGTGTAAAGTTGTTTAAAACTATTAAAACTGTTTAAAGTTGTTTAAAACTATTGAAACTGTTTAAAACTATTGAAACTGTTTAAAGTTGTTTAAAACTACTGAAACTGTTTAAAAATATTGGAACTATGTAAAGTTGTTTAAAACTACTGAAACTGTTTAAAACTATTAAAACTGTTTAAAGTTGTTTAAAACTACTGAAACTGTTTAAAACTATTGAAACTGTTTAAA